>JACEFZ010009063.1:0-22347 GCA_014155875.1 Cepaea nemoralis
CCCTCCACACCCACCATACCCCCAAAACCCAACCCATTTACCCCCAATCCACCCCCAACCCAAACAAACCCCCCCAAAAACCCCCTACACACATCACTCACCCACACACACACATCTCCCCGTACATTTCCCACTACCCACACATCCCCCACATACAAACACCCTCACCACCCACAAATATATCTTCCATCAACCAACACTTACCCACCCACACACATAACCCCCACAAACACACACATCCCCCACATCCATCTCACACCCATACCGTAACCCACACACATCCCCACACACACATTCACCCACACGTCCATCACCCACCCACCCACATACACATTCCCCACCCATACAACCCTCTATCTCTCTCTTACACACACACACTCACCTCCCTCACTCACACATGCATGAATTCTTAACGGCAACGACCACTCCATGTTGTCTGTTTACTTCCTGTCCCCTAACTTTCCACACACAAAATACAGGTGTAATGGTTTTCCCTTAAGGACCCTTCCTCAGCGAGGCGAGTCTCCTGCAGGCCAGCAATATCAATGTTGAGACGATTGATTTCGGCATCAATCACAGCCGATTTTCTCACATCGTAAATATTCGTCTGGTCAGTGGAAAATCCTGGACACATGATTCTCAGGTTCTATGTTGCAAGCCGTAGCTTGAGGTTTCTATTTTGTTTAGTTGTACCTGGTCCATTGGTTTTACAGCCTGCGATTCAGATTTTGTCCTAGCCCCAAGCACCCATTGGAGCAGGCAGACTGTAGCGGATCAGCACCCAATTGACCGGGGGCTGCCCAGCTTGAGGCGGGCGGTAGCTGATCAGTGACACCTGTAGGTGTCTCCCACCGTCAGAGGCAACCCGAGGCGCCCCATATCTACACCAAATGACAAGGACTTATAACCCGTAACTACTACATCTCTTTTTGATTCTGAGACCTGTTAAGACCAGGAATGGAGTTATACCTCTCCATAGCACAAAGCATGGGCAGAAATATAGAGAACATGTGTAGCCCATGCAGCATGACCCCTCTCTCGCCTGCCTAGTTCACTCCAGAGGAAAGGTAACACCTCTACATCTGGAACCAGATAAGCTGCAGAAGCTGCCGGATCAGCAAAGCAATACTCTAGCTGTCAGTCTGTCGGAGCTTCGAGCGTAGATAGCTGCCAACCAAGGCTTAGAACCTGGTCTGCCCTGCCATGACATGTCGTCTTTAGGTTTCATTTCCTTGCAGAAGGATAAGGCGTGTACCCTATAAATTACGCTTCTCTCATTTTCAAATTACACTCTCAATGTGGGGTGTTGGGTTTGGTAAGCGCCGCCCAACATTTGGCGCTAACAGAAAGCAAGTAGTACTGTTACTGCCATGCGATAGCTCAGTCATATCTGACTAAGACCTAACTAATATTTACACTGACATAAGTATTTATCACACCACAATGTACACTAACTGATCAGTGATTACCATACCACAATTTACGCCGACTCATCAGGGGATATTGTCATGTTCTTACATACTTCTAAATATTGGCTTGCATTCTGGGACAAAGAGTTCACAATTGCATGCGTACAAGATAACGCTCATGAGAACAGTCGTAACAACTGAAAACACTTTTAATGGATAATACCGTACACGTGTGCAATCCCGCAGGGGTTGCGTTTCATAAACACGTAACACTCACAGTTAAAATCGTAACATCGTTAACACACTCTTACTCTAAGTTCAACACACTATCTGACTATCAGTGCACACTCGCTATTCATACTCGCCATCTCAATCTTAATAATATCTACAAATTCATGTAGTCCTTCTATCAGAACAAAACATTTGGGAATCACAGTCACACGCCTATCCGTCCGTCCGTCTCGCTAGTCTAAATCCGTCTGTCTCAACTACGTCCGTTCATCCGGCTGACGGATTCTCACATCTCGTGATTCTGCTGTTACCTGGTGTAGTCCGATGGACACGGGTCTGGCCTGACTTCCAAGTTCACCTGTACTAGGTGCAAACAACCCTGATCTTTCACTGTACACCTGTCTACCTGTCACTGCTGCCTTACAGTCCCTGTAACTAACATGTCTTTCCTGTCCAGTGTCTAGTCAGTACTGCCCTCGGCTATACTGGGTAGTGCCGTGGGTCTATGGCATATATCATACCACAATTTACACTGAGATCAGGGATTACCATACAAAAATTTACACTAACTAATCAATGGACGAGTAATGGACCAGGCTAATATATTGAATGCTCTACGCGAAGTAAGTCTTTAGCAAGAACCAAGTGATCGCCGAATCTACAACCATGCTCAGGCTGCGAGAACAGTAAGTTACAAGAGGTGTGGCCAAATAAGAACAATATGCAGAAAGCCAAAGAAAATTAATAAACCAACACAAAGACGGTGTCGTGAGCCGCTACACGCTACGGGATTTACTGAGCAGATAATCCGAGCACTTATGGACTAAATGGTTCGATGTACAATGAAGATGAGCATTCGACTAGCTAATACTGACTGATCAGTGGTTACCATACTTAATTTACACTGACTGAATGTGGTTACCCTACCACAATTTACACTTACTGATCAGTGATTACCATACCACAATTTACACTGACTGATCAGTGGTTACCGTACCTTAATAAACACTGACCGATCAGTCATTACCATACCACAATTTACACTGACAGATCAGTGGTTACCGTAACACAATTTACACTGATTGCTCAATACTGCACGGGACACGCTCAGGGTGAGGGTTTACTATCAGAGTGCAGGATACATTTGTAGATCAACCGAGCAATGGTGTATGGTACCACATCATCCAGCATTAAAATGGTATCGTAGTGCATTTAGATGTGTATATCAACAGAACCACGGTGTATGTTACCACATAATACAGCATGGGGATGAAATCATAGGAACAGACTGCTGGGCTGTGACATCACGACAGAACTAGGTATATCTTCTTTTCACCGGTTATACTTTGAGACTCACGACTAATGCTACTGGTCACAAACTGACTTCTCTGTCGTCCGTAAATGATTAGCCTTAAGAAACTGTTCTCGAAATGTTGCCGCGGACATTCGTGTTATAATCATCATACACCCTGCCAGCGTCGAGTGTCTCCACTGATATCCGTTCCTGGTGTTCTGGATCAACTATGCTGACGATATTACTCTATGCCACCGTTTCAGTCCATTCCAAGAGTGCGGACGTGTTTTTGCTATCTCTTAATTCTAGTATTATTATTACTGAATTCACCTATCATGATTTTCTATATCAATGTGTTCGTTGTGATTCTGTGGATGTGGTTAAATAGTTTTAGATTAATACAAGAGTTGATTATCGCAAAAATGCGTGTTATATATAATATTCATTTTAAATGATAGTTACACACTAAGAAATTTAAACCAATCAAATGCTTGAGGAGTCTCAGAACCAACCAACCTCTACACGGGACTTTAAATTGCATTCGGCGTGTGTAGAGTTACAATGCGATTGCTGCATTCTTCAAGCTTAGATCTTCATAACATTATGCAATAATGTCAGGGGAAGGAGAGGACTCTTTACTGACGGTGACTGGTGAAAGGACTCGTTCCGGTTTACAGTCGGCTGTCAATAAAATTTAGACACTACACAAAGAGAGGGCGGTCAAGAACAAGCTATCAAGGTGTATGAATCCCGTTGGCCTAATCGTCAAACACACCAGCTCAGGCCAGTGTGTTACAGTTTCCTTCAACAACACACTCCATTATGAAGCATTCTGAACTTGTCTACTTAACTATTACAAGCTTTAACTAATTGAATCCATATAATATAAGCGAGGGGCCCATGTTGATGACTGATTATTAAGCCAGTGACTACGATTCACTAATATCACACACAAAATAAGCTGATGGCACAAGGACATGTTCTTCTTCTTCTTCTTCTTCAGCATTCCGAGCCATTGAGGTTCTTTGCTGCAAATACAATCTGTCTCCATTCGTCTCTCTGGTGGACCTTCTCTTGCCAGTCGTTGATTCCAAGTGCTTGTAGGTCTGTATATATATTATCTCTCCACCGCCTTCTTGGTCTACCTCGGGGTCTACGGTCATTTATTTCCTGAGTGTAAGCGAGTTTTGTTTCCCTATTATCTTCCATTCTTTCTATATGCCCCAGCCATTGTAGTCTATTAGCCTTCATGATACCAGTGATTAGCGGGGACTTAAACAAATCATAAATGTCTTTGTTACTTCTTCTTTTCCACTCTCCACTTTGTGTATCCCTAATGGGTCCAAAGATGCGTCTTAAAATTTTGTTCTCAAAGGTTTGTAACAAGGCTTCGTCTCCTTTCGTTGTACTCCAGGTTTCAGAGCCATACAGCACAACTGGTCTGATCAGTGTTTTGTATATTGTGATTTTGGTGTTACGAGATAGCGCCTTTGATTTTAGTAGATGTTGTAGTGCATAGTATATCTTATTTCCAGAGTTGATTCTAGTTTGTATTTCTTCCCTTTTGATGTTGGAGCAGTTGAAGATTGTACCCAGGTATTTGTATGTTTCCGTTCTTCTAATGGTCATATTATCTATTTGTATGTGGCCAGAGTTTTTAGCCATTCCGTCTCTTGAAATTACCATATATTCTGTCTTATCTTGGTTGATAACCAGCCCCATCTGTTGGGCTTTTTCCTTTAAGTGAGTCAATATTTCTAATGTATATTAGAAATATTATAGTATATTCAAGGACATGTTGAAAACATTAATTCTGGGCTAAAACTAGATTTTGTCGAGCTTGAAAACTCGATACAGACATTCACCGAAACAACACAGCCCGCAAATACAGCTGTAGACATCACAACCGCTAAAGGTGTTCTTCAATTTATTCATACGAGTGTAAAGGACAACAACACGAGGCCTGCCAACCCACCAGTGCTTTTGGCCATTGAATACCCAATGGAGCGCATCCATATCAACATAGAACCAAACATGGAGGTTGTTGAAGAATTACCTGCCTTAGATAAAAATATCATTTTAATTATCAATGGACATTCGTGCGACTATCAACAGCGCATCGAAGAAATAGAACAATCACTAATGGCGCTCACTATTACTGTTTCAACTAATATCGAAGCAAACAGCAGGACCAGCAGTGATTACAATGCTCTCAAGGCAGAAGTCGCGCTCCTGCGAGAGGAAAATTTGCTGCTGAGAAAAGTAGTTCAAACCTTACAGAATATGTCCTCTACCGTTCCAACAGAACAAGCGTGTAATTCCCAAGCAACTGTTTCATCGTTTGGGAATCTTGAACCCCAGTCCCACCCAAAACAGATAACTACTATGAAAATATAATCTATATAATAGACATATTATAAGACAATAATATACACATATAAGACAATGTGTGCGTGTGTGTGTGTGTGTGTGTGTGTGTGTGTGTGTGTGTCCTTTATGCGTTCCCGAACGGTCCATCCAATTGAGATGAAATTTTGTACAGATGTTCTTCTCCCTCCCGCGGATTTCAACTGACATAGTTAGTTACTTTAAAAACAGTTGTGTACGTAATAAAACAACATTAATTAAAGTATTGCAAGGAGACTTAACTTAAGAAAAGTTATATCAAGGGACATTACTTTCAGTAGCATTGCTATATTATGCAATTTAAATAATTGTTGAATTTTTTTCTTAAAGTTTTGTAAAATGTTTAAAGAAGTTATCCAAGGTCACATGCATTATAAATAAAGTGATAAAAATGTTAAGGCATCATCAGTTTTTTCATAAAAATTATGCATCTATTTTAGATACGTGAAAATTTACTACCTCATCTTTTTATTTCTCTTCGACATCTGTACTGAATAATGTAATTTACCACATGCATGTTGCATAACTATAATTGTATTCTTTGCCTGCCTTAACAGCCTCGGTAACACACCAGTATGTATACAATCACATGGCATATATTATTGATATTTGTACAGCTCCACTAACTACAACGGCTTATCCGTGGCGAAGGAGTTAAGGGCGCAGTTCGTAATCCCGCATAACTGCGTTCGAGACACAGTTGTGTTGGTTTTTTATGAAATGATATGCGTGCTGATCTTACTGTAAGCAATGGCAAAGTACTGAACGTAAACTTGCCGAGGAATCAGGAACAGTCAAAACAGGCTGGGCTTGACTGCTGCGTCCCGTAAAGGACACGCAACTAACTTTCTTTCAAACTAACAAACATTCCGCGTCTAACTCCAATGGGCTTCATTTCTATAACTGTTTGTGGTCGCGTTTTGTTTTTTGTTTTGTTAGCTACGGTACCTTGGCACTGAAAATGTTAATCAATCTCTAATATTAGATACTGTAAGTTGATTTCCGTCCGTGCCATGACACAAGACTGTCCAGAATCTTCTCACTCTGTCTTCCTCTGTCTCTTTTTCCGCAAATATTTCTGGTTGTCACAACATGTTCCAGTTTTCGCTGCTCCTAGTTTGACCCCCCCCCTCTCCCCACCCCCCCCCCTAAAAAAAACGAAGTCTGACTCTTTATGATGTTTGAGATAAGTTGTCTTTGCGACTCAGACAGACAGACAGACAGACAGACAGACAGACAGACAGACAGACAGACAGACAGACAGACAGACAGACAGGCAGACGGACGGACGGACGGACGGACAGACAGAGGGAAAGAAAGATGGTGGTCGAACAGTACATTCAGCACTGAAATTGCCGTTGAATATGCACATCACCGAGACACCAACATGCAATATCAGCAAAAATTCTGTAATGGGTAAAGTATGTCAACTCATTATATGGGACGAATGTACTATGGCGCACAAAAACAAAAGCATTGGAGGCGCTTCATCGTACACTACAAGATTTCAAACGTCTGCAGTTTCCGGTGCAAGTCGCATTTGCTATGACGATGAACAAAGCACAGGGACAATCGCTACAAGTGTGTGGACTAAAATGGAAAATCCATGCTTCACACATGGACAGCTATATGTGGCCTGCTCACGCGTCGGAAGAACTTCGGATGTATTCGTGTACGCACCAGACGGAAAAAGAAAAAAATATTGTTTATCCAAAATCACTTCATTAGACATCATATTTGGGGTTCAGAAATAACTTTAAAATTATACGACAACATAAAATAAAAATAACCTTGGATTAAGCGGAAATTTCTAACTGCAACTATACAATGTATTTAAAATTAATTAACACATATAATTTATTTTATTTTATTCTTTCTAATTAATAAAGAGTGGATTCTAAAAGCATGTCAAATATTTGATTCATGTTTTGTATTTGTTATATTTCATTAAAATTACAATTTTTAAAATTGCGGGCACCAAAACCTTTTCAGTTATTTAAAAAAAAATGTATAGAGATAATATATATTGCAGTAAAATAGAATCTATTCTATTTAAGACTATTCACAGAAAAAATAAATAAAACAGTTATATTTATTCCCTGGTAACTAATAAAATATCAATAAATTAGCTGCGAGGGCCCAGGGGCCGAACGCGTACTCTGCGTGCTTAGAGAAATGTATGTGAAAGTATAATTACTACTTATATGAATTAAATGAGACGCTCCCCGCCAGGGCCTGGGTGAAGCCGGGGTGTATCAGCTAGTAATAGATAAAACCAACACCAAAGATATATGTAAAGCAATTAATACCTTGATAAATAAACACAAGTCATCACAATGATTACCATCAAATCACGTTACATGTGATCAATTTAGTAGTTTCTTTCAATCCGACATATACCAATTGAAGGCTGCATTACCAGATTCTCCTCATGTCATATCTTTATCGTCATCATTTTGTGAGATTAAATATTATAGAGACATTCCCTCCAACATACCTCTAATGACGACCACTGAAGTATTTAATCATCTCAGTAACCTAATAAACAATAACTCATCAGGACTAGATGGAATCAGTAATCGGATCCTTCTGTACGCTGCACCGGCTATAGCGATTCTTTAACCTTTAAATATAATCAATGTCTCACAAAAGGTCACTTCCCATCAGCCTTTAAAATCGCTAAAATTATCTCAAACGACAACTAGCCAATAAACATTCCCATATGTATGGTACGTTACTTCCTTAGGTATTTATAATGCCCATGTTAAACATTGCCTCAGTGAGTCATGTATTATTGATTATTTTTCATTCGTTTTAATGCTTCTTGTTCTTTTTGTTGTCTAAGGTTAGCTTCATAAGTGATGGTAAATGAAATAATGTATGAGAGGAAATAGAGAGGAAGGGCAGAATGTCAGACGGGCCTGTGTGCCAAATTCTTAACTCTTTGAAAATAAAAGTCGTTCGTTCTTTTTCCCACTGATCTTTCCAGTTGTCAAGATGTTTTTCAATTCGTCTCATTTTATCACATGAACAAACTATGCAGTTTGTTTCTTTCCTGTGCATGTTCTACTCTCATTAGTTTTTTTCTTTTTCCTTCCGACAAGGACAAAGGTGAGGTTTTACTTGCGTGATTTTTAAAACATACGAATCAGCAAGATATTAGAGATAATGGCAGAGAAGCCTTGTCACGGGTCACTAAGAAGGAGGACTGTGAGATTAAAGTGGAGGACATTAGACGGGTACTGAAACGGGCTAAAGACACAACGCCAGGTCCAGATGGGGTGAGGTACTCGCATATGAGGAACATAAATGATGGGGACTTGGAGGAGATGGCTCTTTGATTCAACGTAAGCATCAATATGGTGGAAATAGCCCACGATTGGCTGCATAGTTACCTGGTCCCACTCCCAAAGCCAAGTAAGGACCACTCAAGACTTAATGGATGCTGAATCATAACCCTGCAAAACACGAATAGCAAAGTCCTCGAAAAGATAATAGCACGCAGGCTCCAGCAGCATTTGGAAAGTCGGAATCTGCTTCCCCAAGGACTTGGGAGCTACCGGCCTTGAAAGGACACCTGGGTCAATGCTGCGACTTTTGCATTTGATGTTTACGAGGGCTTCCAGGATAAACAGAAGACAGTGGCGGTAGCTCTTGACCTGGAGGATGCGTATAACAGGGTTAGGTATGATCGGTTAATCCACACACTGTTGGACATGGAGGTCTGCCCTTGCCTTGTTAGATGGGTTGCGGCAGTTCTTTATGAGTGCAAGGGTGCATTGCGCATGGGTTCCTGGACTTCTGACCCCTGTACTATTACACCAGGGTTGCCGCAGGGATCTGCCTTGTCCCCGGTGCTCTTTATTGTCTACACCAGCAAAATCGCAGCTATTGAGACACCAGGTGTGGGTAGAATCTTGACATTTGCAGATAATATGCTGGTGTACAGACAGGGCAGAGACAGGGCCAGTTTGGCGAATGACGTACAGGTGGCGGTAAACAAGGTGACGGAGTGGTGCAGGGACGCAGGGGCCATTTTAAACCCAGACAAGGCATCGATTGTGTGGTACT
This sequence comes from Cepaea nemoralis, assembly GCA_014155875.1. Taxonomy (NCBI): domain Eukaryota; kingdom Metazoa; phylum Mollusca; class Gastropoda; order Stylommatophora; family Helicidae; genus Cepaea; species Cepaea nemoralis. Next base: position 9,412 of record JACEFZ010009063.1, read on the forward strand.
CCCTGGATAAAGGGATCGTCAAGGCAGACGTCCCAGGTATTATGTTGAATGGATGTCCTCTTAGTCGAGGGAGTAAATTGAAGTTCTTGAGTTTCACCTGTGACAGGTGTTTGTCTTTTAAGGATCATGTGGAGGATTTGATGGTGAAGGCTGGTAGGGGAATTAATGCATTGAGGGCTATGGCAGCAACCGGGGTAGATTAGAGGATGCTGTACAGGCTCTTTCAGCAGTTAATAATGTATGTCATTGAGTATGGTTTGGGGCTGTTGACATTATCAAAAAGCCTGCTTGAAAGGTTGGAGAGCATACAGAATGCAGCCATGCGGTAAATACTGGGGTGCACAAAGGACACACCAATTATCTGCATGAGGCATATCCTGGCGCTACCTACAATGACGGATAGACATAGGGTCTTTCAGGCCAAATGGTACCTGAGAGTTGCCGCAGACAGGAATCACCCGCTGCATGCAGCAATGGATTGGTAAAGGGTCACAGGCTAAGACGAGGCAGGTCCTGGATGGCACAGGCAGAACTTTCTATAAGTCAAGTGTGTGATCTAGAGACCATCAATCGTGAAAGAGAGTGGGTTGAAGTTCCGGATGACATGAGGGACTGGCACAATGTAATAACACTGGGTCGTGAATGCAGAAAATGGGCAGCGGGCCGCACTGTTTGAAGTGCAACAGCTGATCCAGAGCAACACACATCAAGGTGACATAGTCATCTACACCGATGGGTCAGTGGTGAGAAACAGACGTAGTGATTGGGGCTTTATTGCAAAGGCTAATGGGCGAGTCTTGAAAAAAGAGAGCCTGGCATATGAGACTACGACCTGCAGCATGAGAATGGAGGCGGAGGCAGCAACAGCGGCATTCTGATGGCTAGAGGAGACTACTGCAACTCACGTTGTGTTCATTGCGGATTCAAAGAATATGCTTAGCAATGTGGAGCAATGAATGTTTCATGTGGAATGGCTCTCGTCGCTTCAGAGGCCACAGATTGTGAGAATTGTATGGATATTTTGCCCTGGCCATGCGGGTGTACGGGGGGAATGAACAGGCTGATAGGCTAGCAGGGAATGCACCTCTTGGTGGTATCTTGCCTATGGACAAGGGGATGTGGTCGTGGGCTTGTGGGAAGACGGAGGAACAGATTGAGAACCCATATGTGGACAGAATGAGATTGCGGGGGATCGGCAGGGGTTCTGGAAGAATGTCAAAACGGAGAGGGAAGACCAGGATATCATTTAATCAGATAGCGGTGGAAACGATTAGTAGTATGACTCTTCGCTGGCTGTTGAACGAGGGGACTGAGCACGTATGAAAATGTCCTGAGTGCAGTGATGTCGGTTCTTGACTCAACTCAACTCAAATCAACTAGCTTTTTCCAGGATAGTATTCTCTGCACTATAGCCATTGCATTGTGCCTTTTTGTCATAATCACCGATGGTCATAAGAAAGCTTCATTAGTGCAGGCGATCATGGAAAGACTTATACATAAGGATGAAGCATGCGATGAGGCGTTCAATATGCAGAGTGAAGGAACTCAAAATACAACATTGACGTGATGCTTCAAGTAGATTATACCCGCCGATCTCCCTGGCAAAGGTGTTAATGACGCTGCTCGTAATCCCTATACTCTCATATGAAACACAGCTGCGCAAGATTCGGCAGCGGATCGCGTCGCGTTGGTTACTTACGGAGGTATGTATGCCGGTCGTTCAGAAAGCAATGGTTAAACTACTGAACGTAAAATTTGCCACGACATCAACAGCAGCTGAAAAATGTTGGTGTTGACTGCAATGTCCTGTAAAGGATATGCGGGGGGGGGGGGGGAAAGAGACTATATGCACTTGTTTGTAGGTCAAATGTTTTTGTATTCAATAAGCCTGTGTAGGTGATAGCTAGAATCGATACAATTAGAAGGCTGATGAGAGAAGATACACATAGACTTTGCTGAAGAAGATACATTTGAAATGCGGCTGAAGACGATACACATAGAAGGCTGCTGAAGATGATACACTTAGAAGGGGAGAGATAGAGAGACAGAGAGAGAGAGAGAGAGAGAGAGAGAGAGAGAGAGAGAGAGAGAGAGACATACAGACACAGTGTACATAGCTTACCTGAACTCAGTCAATGAGAATAGAAATCATAATAGGTAAATGAACTCGGAAAATAGATAAATAATAAACACATTCATCAAATATGTAAACTATACGCTAAGTTTAAAAAAAAGTAATAAAAAAAAAAAAAACCACGAATTCGAAATTTCAACTATATTGATCTTCTTCAGGAACAGCGCAAACACGTATAACAGGGAAAAACATATAGTAAATGAAAGCGGACAAAGGTATAACCTATGGACATTATAAATAAGGACTGAAATGTTGCTATGACCAATCGGCACTCCTGGGGTGATGTGGTCAGTATAGGACGAACCGCCGTCACTTCCCACGACATTTCCTGGTCCCATCATTTTATGCTGGGTCCGCTGGATGTGCGAATACTACCCCATTATATATAAAACATGCTTTCCTGTATGGTAGCGAATCTCGGAATGTAAATAAACAAATTAGGAAGAACTTAGAAGCAACACAGATGTGGTTCTTGTTTTTCTGTATGTCAGTAAACCTGGGAAAGTAAATGAAAATATTAGAAAGAACACGCAAGAACGGGGAAGTTTTTCCTGAGACGAATGTTACGAATTCCTTGGACAGCCAGAGTAACTAACGACGATTGCTTGAGAGAGGCTAATGAAACTAGAACAATACATAAGTAATAATTTAAAAAAAACCAACATATTTCTTTGGTAATGTAATGAGAAGAAAGGCATTGGAGAACATCGTAACAACTGCAGATATCAATGGGAAGAGAGGCAGAAGCAGTCCAAAAGAAATTATGCTGGTTGGACTGATACGGTGGCTTAGAGAAATATCATCAGCAGAGTTGACCTAGAACACCAAAGACCGAGATCTGTGGAGAGACATGAACGCCTACGCCAGCTGGCAGGACACTTGATGATGATGAACCCATGATAACGAGGCCGGCAGGCAAGCGTTTAGCCAATACGCCACAGCTGGTCCGTACAGTAAACGCAGCATGTTAATAGTTATTGAAATTGCTATTCAAGTTGTCAACGTGGCCCAAAGGGTAACAGCACTCGTTCTTAAACTTTCGATGGGCTTAGGATGGGATTGGGGTTCAATCCTACACCGACATTTAGTTTAATTTAAACGTAAATTTCTCGTTCAGAAAGCAATGATGAACTTTCGAACGTAAAATTATCTAGAAAAACAACCTCGGGTTGATCATTAAAAAAAACATGGGGTTGATCACAACGTGTTGCAAATGATATGCTACACCAGACATTCAAGTTGTACAGTTAATTAGTAGACACCTTGTGTACGGATAACGATTATATTAACTGTATGACAATATCTTACTTGTACAGGACGCCCTCCACAAGCACGCAGACACAAGCAAGATCACAGCACATCTGGTTGTTTCCATTGTGAGCTATGACCACACCATGTCTGCTGTTGACACTCCACACTTACATTGAGGATATAATACCGGATGTCAATGTTTTGAGCTCGACACTAAATACAGGCACGCCAATTCGCAGTATGATACTGAATGTAGACCCTTCTTCCGGGAAGATTACAATTACAACGATGAATCACAGTCGTTTTATGTTTCAATCTTTTATTTTCCCTTCTTTTTATGCTTGCTGACTTTTAATACAAGCGTAGTGCACACACGTTCCACTGCCTCTAGTGCACCGGACTGATATTTGCGTGTGAATTAGCTTTTCCTAATAATAGTGTACCTTGCCATCAGGCGAGCCCGCTCCGACGTTAGAGGTACTGGTAATTTGCGTCCCCAAGTCAAGGACGAGAAATAACCACTTTAGTCCAACTGACCAGTGTAGGGGTTGAACCTGCTACCTCGGTATCAGCACATCGGATGTTTAAGAGCCAGCGCTCGTATCCATTCGGCCATACTGACCTTCGAGATGGTTTTCAAAAGATTCAAGTGGGATACATGACTTGGTCATGCCACGTTTTGAAAATAAACAAGCAGGATACACTACTTGGTTATTTCACGTTTCGTAAACATACAAACAGGATACATTGGTACGTTTGGGCACAATTTCTCATGTGAAGTTATACTTTATGTTTCATCCTTGCTGCCTAAAATAAATTCCGAAGCGACAGATGTTGATGCTGTCTGCGCACGCCCGTCCAACTTCATGCATTTCAACATGGGTACTAAAAGTGATTCAATTAAAGTGATATATGTGAAGTTCCAAGTGTCTCGATCACACACCACTCTCTGGATTTCTGGTTTGGCTGGATGTTAAAGTGCCATCAGTGGCTTGCAACAGCTAGTGTGCACTGAGCGAATGTATTGACGCTGGTGGTCACACAATCCAAACTATGATTGTCTTCACACATCTTTGTACCAGACTCACTCACATAAGTCCCACAAGTGAAATGTTGTTGTAGTATAACACAACTTGTTGAAAAGCTGAAAAAAAAATAAAAATTATCAGTGCAAATGGATGAATCAACTTAGAGAGATAGTGAAGCCGTACTTATAACTTACGTAAGATATATTGATAAAGGTGATTTTGCTGAAGAAATGTCTTTCTGTAAATCATTAGAAAGCACCACTACCTCCAAAGATATATATAGTAAGCTAAAAAATTACTTAGATGTCAATAATATACCAATGAAATATATAACATCTTGTGTTGCCGATGGTGCTCCTAATATGATGGGGAAGAAAAATGGTTGCTTAAAACTGATGAAAGATGAGAATCCAGAAATGCTTCTTGTGCAGTGTGTTATTCACAGGGAAAACCTGGTAGCTAAAACATTTCGCCTGTTCTAAATGAAGTGCTATATTTAGTTATAAATTTTATCAATGCTATTAAAGCTAGTGCCAAATGTGAACCTCTCTTCAAGTTATTTTGTGAAGAACAAAATGAAGACCATGTGAGACTTATACTTCACACTAAAGTAAGATGGCTCTCGAAAGGGAACTGCCTGAAAAGATTTATGGACTATTTGATACTCTTGGTGATATTTTTAAGCTTCACACTTAAAATGAAAAATCTGTTAACGGTCGATGGTAAGGCATTTGTGAGTTATTTAGCAGACATCTTCGAAAAACTAAATATATTGAATAAACAACTTTAAGGAACAAATAAAACTCTTCTCGATGCAAAAACAAAGATATTTGGTTTCATTACCTTTATTGAATTATGTCAGACATATATTTACAACAAACATTTTGAAAAGTTTCATTTGCTCCAAAAATTTGAAGTGACTGATACCGCTATATATGTTATGTCGATTATCTGAAAATTTTATCGGCTGATTTAAAAGAAAGATTTTCTGATTTGAAATAAATTAATTTCCCAACTTGGATGGTGCAGCCAATGTTAGTGGATTTGTCTGATATTTCAAATATGCAGTATCAAGAAGAACTCGCAGAAATGCAAAATGATCAGTCAATTAAAAATATATTTAATATAAAAGAAGCGATGGCATGGCTTTGTGAGGAAACGAAAATCAAATATCCAAATGCAACCAAATGTGCAAGAGAACTATTAATACCGTTTGCATCATCATATTTAGCTGAATGCGGATTTAGTGCCATAAACGATTTGCTGCTTTGTCACGGAAAAACTGCAGTTTAGTGATTCCTTGATAACTTACATATCAAAATACAATGTAGGAGGAGGGTTAACAACTGTGTACTTCATTCTGAGAGGAGGAAAAAATTAAAGATCATTGACCTACGAATATAAAAATAGGATACAGGTGTTCGCAGAGTTCATTGCCTGACGATCGGATCGTACGGACACGGGAACCGGGGAGATCGCGTTGGGGGAAAAATGAACGGAGAAAACGATCAACGAGTTAGGATGCTTTGAAGTAGTAGCGTACGGGGAACTCAGGGAAACAGCGTAACGGAAAGAAACGAGCAAATAGTCACTACGTGATTTTACCGCCTTTTGATGGGCAGGATACGTCAAGAGACGAGTGTTGAGGTATGAACATCAAACACTAACGGAGGATGGGCCACTCGTTATAAATAGTAGAAATTGGGTTTTCTTGACTAGTGTGTGTTCCAAACTGGACAGAGATATCTATTACTCCCAGGTGTGGAAAAGAAATTATAGTCCCGTATTGTTTAAGGCAATGGGATATTAGTGCCGATGTGCTTAATTATTAATTTCGATTCCGGGAGGATAAGTGAATATATAAGGTATTATAACCTTAGCGTAATAGTTTAGCATAGAGAAATAGATGTGTGTGCATAGCGTTTACCATTGCTTTCTATTAGTGAATAGTTTAGACTTTGGTGAATTCATATGTCTTATGTTGGTGTTTACTTCGGAAGCCTTGTCATTACGGCTGGAGAAGGACACTTGCATAAGTAGTATTAAGTGGCAGACGCCTATCACTTGATATGTTATACTTCTCACAGGTTCCAATTCCCATCCGGATATATCAGAGAAGATAGACACATACTTCTTGTGTGCAGGAAAAGCTTTGTTGATAAACTCAAGGCATTTCATTTGTGGGGAGAGCAAATACCTCAATAAACCCAAGGAATAACTTAGACCGGGTCAAATACGAAATAAAATATACCTTTAAAGGAACTTTGAAAAAGAAGAAAAGAATATCCAGATAACCAAAGTAATAATGGCAAAAGAAAGATAAGTTTGCAGAAAGCAAAGCAAAATAAAACTATATACGTCTTGTACGCATAGTTAAGAAACAACAGACAAGTCAGAACATTGCTATTCATTAGAGACAATATGCAGGACTGTGGTGATGTGGTTTTTTCAATGTTGGATAAGTAATTTCATGAAACAGACTCGGGCGACGTCATAGACTTACTGGAATATTATTACTTTACGGTGATCCAGTGGTGAACAGTTTTGTTTCTTTCAATAACGGATTTACCTTCAGACTCAAGCATACGGAACATCCAGGGTGAGACCTGTCCTGTTTTATGTGATGTCCGGTGGTTTGGCAAAATGATTGGGCGAGATGTGATACCACTGCTAGACATTACGAGTTTATTCTTGCACCAACAATAGAATACACTATCATTTACGCTTACACAGTCCATGCATACACCAGACATAGTTTTTATTAATAAATATTTTATTAATCGTTGAAAGGAACTGTTGTCGGAGTATGTGTTGAGGGAATAATAGAGAGAGAGAGAGAGAGAGAGAGAAAGGAATAGATATATGGAAGGGAAGACAGAAGGGAGGAGTGTAGACAGAAGTCAGTCAATAATCCCAAAAGATAATAAGCTTGAAGATGTGCTTGTTGATTCCACTTTCCTCCCGGGAAAATAAGCGACATGCTTTAAAAAAAAAATCGGCTGGATATAACAAAACGGGGAGACTTGAGGCTGAAGTTAACTAAATGGGAACCTGACATAAAATCTCTTTGCAGCAAGCATCAAGCGCAAGGATCTCACTAAATTTAAATAATAAATAATAAATAATTACTAATAATTTAAATAATATAGGAATATCTTTCATTAAAATTATTTTGTACTTGAATTTCAGTTCTTCATTATATGTTTTGAAAATTTACTTACTGTGTTTGCTCAATAATTTCCTAGTGATTTCTTCCTAAAACCTATCATTTAAGTTTCTTTATTGAACATTTCAATTTTTGAATATCAAACATTACGTATATGGGGATGTGGGTATACACATTTTAGAAAGGCTTAGGGGGTATGTGAGCCGGTCGCTCAGAAAGCAATGGCAAACTACTGAGCGTAATCTTGCCAAGAAATCAACAATCAGCTTAAAGATGCTTATGTGACAGCAATGTCCTGTAAAAGGACATGCACACATTTTTGTTTAGGTGGGACATAGCACAAAAAAGATTGGGAAACACTGGTGTAGACGTATAGTGTAGAAGTATGGTATAGAAGTATGGTGTAGAAGTATAGTGACGAAGATACTGTCACAGATTGTCATAACATACCGACTACACAGCAATATTTACAATCACTCAAAAATATATAAATACATAGTAATGTGATCCTTTGTTACAAACTTACAAACAATAAAGATGAACCAGTGAAGTGGGAATTCTACACTAAATGTCAAGTTAATACATGTGATAACAGAAGTGACAATATCAAAATTTAATAAGAGACTTGAATGTAAAAATAGGATCATATAAAGTGGAATATGAAGAGATCAAAAGCAAATATAGCAACACCAAACTTACTAAAGTCAGACCCCATGATAAATAGGCAGGAACTAGTAAAGATGTTAGCAGATAAGATGGATAAAAAGACAATATTTAGACGGGGTAGAAGGTGAGGCAGAAGTTGAAGCATCAAAAGAAAACTTCAGAGACCTTTACAACACAACATGGCGGAATATATATAATCAAATGAACTTTACAAATTGTAATGGGAAACTAATCGCCCACATTACAAATAAAATGAACAGATGTCCTAATACTTTTCGGAACTTCTGAATACACCAGTCCATAAAATGCTCCAAATATCAAGCCTGCTTAAGTCTAGCAAGATATCAGATGTGAGAAATCATATTTGTAAAAAAAAAAAAAAAATGGCAACCAATCAAACTTACGAAGAATAAGAAAGCTGCCGATACACAAGGTCTTCCAGCAGACGCTATGAAGTGATATATACAGCTCAGAAGAATTACTGCACATTTTATTTAGCAATCTTCCAGAGACTGAAGAAATACCAGCAGAGAATGAAATCTAGTACAGCTGCTAAAAAAGGGAATTTTGTCATTGTCAGTTCTTGAGAAAATAATAGGATCGTTCTAGAGAGATTAAGAGGTGTCATAGACAAGCAACTAAAGGATGACTAGCAGACTTTCCATCATACTTCCCGGCATCTGGCCGACGCTCGATGCTCAGAGGAAAGGCGAGACGGACATATAATCATATTGCTACTGGAACTATTAGTGTTGGAACTCTTCGCTGGCTGCTGAGGATTGGGACAGAGCGCTTATGGGAATGCCCCGAATGCTGTGATGTCGGTTCCTAAATCAATCAATCAATCAATCAATCCATCATACAAATTCTGAACTGACTAGATAACCATAATATGCATAATAAAAGAACAAAATGTCGCCAAAAATTCGGAACTTTACTTTTGATTTTCAACATATGGTAAGATCGTTGACAACATTGGTAGGGACTATCGCTGGGATTTGATGATACATTATAAGTTCCCAGGTAGGATAAGTAGATTAATAAAGACAACATATGAAGGCAAGCAATACGGATATCATGATGAGTGTAATCGTTGTGACATTTCATTTCAGGCAGTGGAAAAGTGCACATATTTAGGTAGCGATGTAAACAAAGAAAATGTAAATATGTTGGTCATTTGAAACATCACGAAATATGGAGAGAACAATCATGAAGGGTATATGCCTGGGAAGAGACAAAGGACAAAGAGAAGATGGGTGCTGAATGTTGCGGTTGATCTCCATATACGTGCATCGAACTCGGGACATCTTGCTTATGATCGAGAGGTTTTCCGGAAGGTTGTTATGGGAGCGAGGTTCTGCAAAGCACATGCTACTGACTGAATGAATGAATGAGTGAATGCAGACAAAGACATGTTAAAATGCACGCGCAAAAACCAAGCATTGTCGTAATTGCGCTTGAAAACTTATTAAAGTCAAAAACATGGCAATCTAGAATCAAACTTAGACAACTTAGCAAGGTCAACAATATCCAAGACTATATACACGCCTCAAGAGCCATTGCTTATAAGGTTGTGGACTCATATTTGTATAAACCAGTCAGCAATCGGTGGCTGTTGGGGTCAATGTGAGGCCGGCGACTTTTAATTGCCAAGACTAGCATTGGTACACAGTGTAGGCTGGGTTGACCCGGGAGATAGTGGGTCGAACCAATGACCAGCCGAACGGCAGGCCAGCGCCCAGCCAGGAAGCGCCATCGGTTGCCACTCACCAGTATTAAAGGGCAATAACTATCTTGTATATCCATGCTGTTTGTACATTATAGTTTACACACTGTACAGTTTTGGTGAAAAAATTTCAACGACAGATATTTGTTCTTGAAGTGGGACCTCTGAAAATAACTAAAATACTGTGGCCATCTAAAACGTCACAGCGGCTGAGAGAGAACAGTGATGGAAGGCGTGGTTCCTGGAAGAAGTGACAAGGATCGACCAGCAGGAAGATGAACACAGGACATTATCTTACAGAAACCTTTGACAATGGAATGCAAGAAGAGGGGGTAATGGTAAGCTAACGATAGATTTTTATTTTTGACGTCGCGATGAGAGCGATGTTCTGCAAAGGACCTATTACAGTTTAATGTTGATGATGATGATGTTGATGATGATGATGATGATGATGATGATGATGATGATGATGATGATGATGATGATGATGATGATGACCTACAGCTGAACAACAAAATATTAATACATCAAAATATCTGCCAATTAATTTACTATAGTTATATCCGAATCCGCTTAAAATACTTAACTGTAACTCAACTACAAACAGGTACTGCTTGGTAAATAGATTGTCTTAATTGACATGGCAAAATCACTCATTTGGAGCTCATGAGGCGGACTCAACAGATCCAATTGGGGCAACATCAGCTGAACTGAACATACTTTCTAGTAACGCATTGTGACTAAATGTAAATTAACCATCTATCAATTTACTGACAAGTAACTGTGACATAAAGGCCGCCTTTTTACGCCTTTGAGCTTTGTGGCTATCTTGTGCTGGCATCATGATTTTAGACACATGGGAACTCTATGGATCATCCTTATCATCATCATATGTTCCAGGAAAATGAGTGGTACCCACTTTTAATGGGTACACATGGGAGCCCAAAGAAACCCAATCTTTGAAGTGGGTGCTAACATATAACCATAAAGCCCGGGGGGGGGGGGGGGGGAGTAGGACAAGCATGCCAACCATTGCACCACAGCTTCCTCCAGTCAACTAGTAAATAATTGATACGAGGCGGCTTCAAATGGAAATCTCAAAAGTGTGATGGGAATTACAATAACCATGTCATTGACTTGTAACATGTCAATATTGTTGTTACGAAAGTGAAGAGTTTTAAGCACGTGACTTCACGGTGCAAACGAAAACGATGACGTTATACGGACAGTTTAAAAATGGTCGCCCCACTTTTGACATGCATCAAAGAGGAGCGACGTTCTGTTATCCGTTTTTTTGTTAATCAGTAAAGGGGTGCAACCTATAGAAATTCATCGGCGAATGAAGGTCCGGTATAGTGGTGCATGCTTGTCAGTCCAGCAAGTGTATGAGTGGAGTAAGAAGTTTCAACAAGCAAACAAATCTAAATGAAGTGGACTTATGAGTAATGGTGTCCTTTTGCAACATCACAATGCTTGACCTCATACTGCAATTGGTACTCGCCAGACCTAGCCTAAAGTGATTTTCGCCTGTTTGGACAACCCAGAAAGTTACTGGGACATTTAAGCTTTTTCATTTGAAGCCCCCTCGTAATTAAAAGGACCCGTTTAACCAGAGCCGATGTGCCATAAAGAATGTATCATGACTAAACATGTTGAATACATTGCCTACAGACGTGATAGCAGCCGTTTCAGTATATGAAGTATATCTCAGATGCAATATATCTTTGTTAATAGAAAGTGAGGAAAATAGTTCTTAGGAGCTATATTGAGCCAATCCTGATTTCGGAAGCGAGTCAAGGACAATTAGCAGACACGTAAGGACTTATGTGGAAGTTGTGAGATGTGGTGTACAGAAGAATGAGAACACGTGGATAGATAGAAAGAGCAATGAAATTATGTTGAAAGAAGTTAACTCGTGAAGAGAATTGGTTACTCCAACAGAACCAGACAGTCCACATTATTTTGGCTGTTCACGGGAAGAGGACTGAGCACGTATGGAAATGTCCTGAGTGCAGTGATGTCGGTTCTTGACTCAACTCAAGAGGAAAGCCGGAGTATCTCGGCTTGCTGGAGAGAAGAGAACGGGATTGTTGGAGGAGAACAGAGGCATGGGGACACTCAGAGATAAGACGCGGGACAGTCTGACATCATGGCATGGGGGAACGCCGACCTCTAAATGGTTGGAAGCATGAGAGACAGAAAGTTGTGAACAAACATGATCACCAACGCCAAACAGCATGGACTGAAGGAAGAATATCAAAAAATTGGGCTTGAAGAAAATTATAACAAAACTAAGAGATCTCATATAATGCTTATACTCATAATCAGTATTTCATAAACTGCCACTTATTGTTGTGTGTCCGCATTCTCTCCCGAACCATCGTCTTTGTTTTCCTCTTCATCAGTAACTAGGAGTTTCCCTGTTTTCTCAAAGTCTAGTGTGATATATTCTACTGGGCCTTCATCGTGATACTTATGTTTGGATGGGTGCTTGCCTGCCTGTGATCTCTTGTTAATTTGTTTCTTTGCATTGACCACGGTAGTGTAGACTAGGCCCTCTTCGGTTATGAAGCGCCCTGATTCCTGGGGACGTGAAGACACAGTCATAAACACATTAGTTAGTAGTGATAAAGCCATATGCCTGAAGAAGAGAAGACATTCATTAAGATAGTGGTTAGAAGTGGTACGGTCAAATTCCTGGGAAAGAGAAGAATCATGAATACATTGTTCATCAGTGACACAGATGAGAAGAGTCATGGGCACAGTAGTAAGTGGTGATACGGTCAGATGTCTGGAGACGAGAATACATTACAGGCATGGGTCCAGTGGTTAGTAATGGCACGGTCAGATTAGTGGGCACGATAAGACATTATAGACATGCACACAGTGGTCAGTAGTGATACGGTCAGATTCTTCGGACAGGCCCAAAAAAAATTTGCGTTAATGATGCATCATTATACTAATG
>JACEFZ010009064.1:0-12821 GCA_014155875.1 Cepaea nemoralis
CCCGGGTTTTTCCGGGGAGCTGGTTTTGGGGGGATTTTTTCTTTCTGTGTCCTGAGCTGGTTTTTTGATTTGTGGGCTTTCAGTGTCCTGAGCTGGTGTTTGAGTGCTTTCTGTGTCCTGAAGCTGGTGTTGGTGGTTTTCTGTGTCCTGAGCTGGTGTTGGTGGTTTTCTGTGTCCTGAGCTGGTGTTGGTGCTTTCTGTGTCCTGAGCTGGTGTTGATTGCTTTCTGTGTCCTGAGCTGGTGTTGATTGCTTTCTGTGTCCTGAGCTGGTGTTGATTGCTTTCTGTGTCCTGAGCTGGTGTTGGTGGTTTTCTGTGTCCTGAGCTGGTGTTGGTGGCTTTCTGTGTCCTGAGCTGGTGTTGGTGGTTTTCTGTGTCCTGAGCTGGTGTTGATTGCTTTCTGTGTCCTGAGCTGGTGTTGATTTCTTTCTGTGTCCTGAGCTGGTGTTGATTGCTTTCTGTGTCCTGAGCTGGTGTTGATTTCTTTCTGTGTCCTGAGCTGGTGTTGATTTCTTTCTGTGTCCTGAGCTGGTGTTGATTTCTTTCTGTGTCCTGAGCTGGTGTTTATTTCTTTCTGTGTCCTGAGCTGCTGTTGGTGGCTTTCTGTGTCCTGAACTGGTGTTGGTGGTTTCTGTGTCCTGAGCTGGTGTTTATTTCTTTCTGTGTCCTGAGCTGGTGTTGATTGCTTTCTGTGTCCTGAGCTGGTGTTGATTGATTTCTATGTCCTGAGCTGGTGTTGATTTCTTTCTGTGTCCTGAGCTGGTGTTGACTGCTTTCTGTGTCCTGAGCTGGTGTTGGTGGTTTTCTGTGTCCTGAGCTGGTGTTGACTGCTTTCTGTGTCCTGAGCTGGTGTTGGTGGTTTTCTGTGTCCTGAGCTGGTGTTGATTGCTTTCTGTGTCCTGAGCTGGTGTTGACTGCTTTCTGTGTCCTGAGCTGGTGTTGGTGGTTTTCTGTGTCCTGAGCTGGTGTTGACTGCTTTCTGTGTCCTGAGCTGGTGTTGATTTCTTTCTGTGTCCTGAGCTGGTGTTGACTGCTTTCTGTGTCCTGAGCTGGTGTTGATTTCTTTCTGTGTCCTGAGCTGGTGTTGACTGCTTTCTGTGTCCTGAGCTGGTGTTGGTGGTTTTCTGTGTCCTGAGCTGGTGTTGACTGCTTTCTGTGTCCTGAGCTGGTGTTGACTGCTTTCTGTGTCCTGAGCTGGTGTTTATTTCTTTCTGTGTCCTGAGCTGGTGTTGATTTCTTTCTGTGTCCTGAGCTGGTGTTGACTGCTTTCTGTGTCCTGAGCTGGTGTTGATTTCTTTCTGTGTCCTGAGCTGGTGTTGATTTCTTTCTGTGTCCTGAGCTGGTGTTGGTGGTTTTCTGTGTCCTGAGCTGGTGTTGATTTCTTTCTGTGTCCTGAGCTGGTGTTGATTTCTTTCTGTGTCCTGAGCTGGTGTTGATTTCTTTCTGTGTTCTGAGCTGGTGTTGATTTCTTTCTGTGTCCTGAGCTGGTGTTGACTGCTTTCTGTGTCCTGAGCTGGTGTTGATTTCTTTCTGTGTCCTGAGCTGGTGTTGATTTCTTTCTGTGTCCTGAGCTGGTGTTGATTGCTTTCTGTGTCCTGAGCTGGTGTTGACTGCTTTCTGTGTCCTGAGCTGGTGTTGATTTCTTTCTGTGTCCTGAGCTGGTGTTGATTTCTTTCTGTGTCCTGAGCTGGTGTTGATTTCTTTCTGTGTCCTGAGCTGGTGTTGGTGGTTTTCTGTGTCCTGAGCTGGTGTTGATTTCTTTCTGTGTCCTGAGCTGGTGTTGATTTCTTTCTGTGTCCTGAGCTGGTGTTGATTGCTTTCTGTGTCCTGAGCTGGTGTTGACTGCTTTCTGTGTCCTGAGCTGGTGTTGATTTCTTGCTGTGTCCTGAGCTGGTGTTGATTGCTTTCTGTGTCCTGAGCTGGTGTTGATTGCTTTCTGTGTCCTGAGCTGGTGTTGGTGGCTGTCTGTCTAATTTGGTGGCGATGTTGTCAATATGAAGCCTGTCGACTTTACTCCGCAGAAAATTCCTCGAACCTATTTTAGATTGAGTCAACCTAGGAGTCTAGATCAATGGGGAATATAACAGGCACATCGAAGGGGATTCGAACACAAGATCACCGGACGGGAGTCTGTGTGGCCAAGTGGTCAAGCCGTCTGACTCGGGCTGCGAAGATCGTTGGTTCTATTTCGGGTCGCGTCCTTCGATTCACGAGTGCATGTTTTTAGACTCCTGTGGGTCGTCACTGTAGCGACGGAGTTCGTGCTTTGTGCGACGCTTTTCGCGCTGCGGAAAGAGACTGAGCCATATGGGACAAACCCCCGGTGCAATGAAGTCGACCCTGTCGAATTTTAAGTGACTTTTTAGCGACTTTTAAGGACTGGTAGGCAAGGGGGTTAGCCAGAGCGTAACCGCAGTTCTTAAGACTTCTGCACTTTAGTGCCTATTACTATTACGCTTGCCGCATTCGCGATAGTTCTTGACCCGTGGTATATTCTAAGAATTTCCCAGTCATATTTCAGTTCAAAATTCTATAATTTCTTGTTAGAAATGGTCTATTATTGACACCTGTATCCACATTCTTCTTACCATTGCGGGGAAATGAACTTAAAGACTAAATATCATCGCAATGCAGACCAGGCCCTAAGTCTTGGTCGGCAACTTGTCTAGGATGGAAGCTCCAACAGGAGGGAAGTTAGAGAATTGCTTTGCTGATTCGACAGCTTCTGCAGCTTTTATTGTTCCAGACCTATTAGTGTTACCTTTCCTATGGAGTACTCTAAGCAATCCGAGAGAGGGACCATGATGCATAGGCCAGATATGGTCTCTAAAGTCAACTTAGGTTTTGTGTTATGTAGAGGTATAACTCCATTCTACAAACTATCGTCTGCCCAGACGACCAGATGCCTCTTGTTACACAATCTGCTTCGCGGCGTGGCTTAAAGCGCCATGCTCTAGAACTTCCGGTGAGCTGATGGCAAGGTAAGGGGAGATCGTTCCCTACACGGGTCAGCGGGGCTTGACTTCTCGTTCAGAAATCAATGGCAAACTACTCAACGTAAACCTGCCTAGAAAATCAACAGGGAGTTGGGGTTGATCGCAATATCCCACAAAGGACATGCACCATTTTGTATGCCTCTTCTTCTTTCGCCCTTCATCGTCCATTAGTGCACAGACCCTGAACCAACTGACTACAAGCCCTGCGATCCTTAACTATCCCATGCAGCTCCGTACAAACCCTCACATATCGTTCATTTCTGTTTCAGCTTTTCTTTCCCATGTGTTTGTAAATGTCCCTCTATTTCTTCTGCCCTGTGGATTCCAGTCAAAGGCTTGTCTAGTTACACTATTCTCAGGTTTCTTCAATGTGTCCTCTCCATGGCCAACATCTTTTCTTCACCTCTTGATTCAGTGGTATTTGTCTAATTCTCTCCATGGACTTCACATTGGTGATTCTGTCGTACTATTCTATTCCTTATATTTTGCACAGACACAAGTTAGTGTATGTTTGCAGTACTGATTTCACGCTAGAACTGAATATTCTAAGTTTCTGCTAAGCTTGCTTTCTTTTCACTTCACAAATTACCTGCTGTTATAAAAGCTCTTCTATTTTTCAGTATTATCATTCTTATACCT
Organism: Cepaea nemoralis; assembly: GCA_014155875.1. NCBI lineage: Eukaryota > Metazoa > Mollusca > Gastropoda > Stylommatophora > Helicidae > Cepaea > Cepaea nemoralis. The sequence goes on from JACEFZ010009064.1 coordinate 3,636, forward strand.
GCATCTGTTTCACCTTTTTTGTCCACTGTGTTCAAAACACAGCTGCTGTCGAATTAGAAGCAGACCTCCTTGCACTGGTTTTCATAAAATGGTATGTGTACCGGTCGTTCAGAAAATAATAGCAAATTACTGAACGTAAACTTGGCAAGAGACGGAATGGCTAAAAACTCTGGCCACATACAAATAGATAATATGACCATTAAAAGAACGGAAACATACAAATACCTGGGTACAATCTTCAACTGCTCCAACATCATAAGGGAAGAAATACAAACTAGAATCAACTCTGGAAATAAGATATACTATGCACTACAACATCTACTAAAATCAAAGGCGCTATCTCGTAACACCAAAATCACAATATACAAAACATTGATCAGACCAGTTGTGCTGTATGGCTCTGAAACCTGGAGTACAACGAAAGGAGACGAAGCCTTGTTACAAACCTTTGAGAACAAAATTTTAAGACGCATCTTTGGACCCATTAGGGATACACAAAGTGGAGAGTGGAAAAGAAGAAGTAACAAAGACATTTATGATCTGTTTAAGTCCCCGCTAATCACTGGTATCATGAAGGCTAATAGACTACAATTGCTGGGCATATAGAAAGATAGAAAGAATGGAAGATAATAGGGAAACAAAACTCGCTTACACTCAGGAAATAAATGACCGTAGACCCCGAGGTAGACCAAGAAGGCGGTGGAGAGATAATACATGTACAGACCTACAAGCACTTGGAATCAACGACTGGCAAGAGAAGGTCCACCAGAGAGACGAATGGAGACGGATTGTATCTGCAGCAAAGAACCTCAATGGCTCGGAACGCTGAAGAAGAAGAAGAAACTTGGCAAGAAATGATCAACCAGCCAAAAATCTGCTAAGGTTGAATGCGATGTCCTGTAAAGGATATGCAGCTAACTTTAGCTACCTTAGTAAGTGCTGCTCCGGGAAAATTGGAGGTTCTCAAAATGGTGTCTGCGATTTGCTCGCTGACTTTGTGCCGTGGATCTTAACTGATTAAGTGTCATGGGATGATTAATCGTCTTAAGCGACTTTCCGGAGCTGGAGAGATATTAATATAGCAGCTTTTCCAGGTATGAAGAACTGAAGTAACAAGTGCCTTTGGGGGGGGGGGGAGAGGGAGAGAGAGAGAGGGGGGAGGGAGAGAGAGAGAGAGGGAGGGAGAGAGAGAGAGGTGAGAGAGAGAGAGAGAGAGAGAGAGAGAGAGAGAGAGAGAGAGAGAGAGAGAGAGTTAGTTTAACCAGCAACTGTACGTGTTGAAAAGAGCTGTGTGAGTCATCAACATTTCAGAGGTCAAAAACAGCGTAAATCCCACCCTTTTGCCCTCGTTCCGTGTGCCTCAACCACCCCACCTTGCCCCATTGATGGGTGCAGGCACAACTGCCCAAATAACCAACGTAATTGACGAACGTTGCGTCAGATTTTCCGATTGTCAAGATCGTCTGAAATGTTTGAAAGCGGTAAAACCTTGCCGCCAGCGAAGAAACAGGTGAAATGAATTGATCCAGCAGCTATTCATTCGGTGATAACAATGGAAATGAAGTGGCTATCAAAGAACAACAGAAACAACAGTAAAACTGAGAGTTTCAGGAATTTGAAGTTTACGGTCATCCAGTTAACAAGATGACTAATAGTGACGAGGACAACATCTTAGATTCGTACCGGAATACGATCGGCGTTACCAGTAGTGGGTTGTGCTCAATGTGTACACCTCAAATCCCGGAGGGGGAGGAAGAAACCAAATAAATCAAAATTAATGTTGGATAACTCCACAGCTTATACTAGTAGTTATCCAGGTAATTACCAAACACTTATCCAAGTAGTTATCCAAGCAATTACCAAACTCTTATCTAAAGACCTTATGTCTGTTGTCGCTTGTGTCCTCTACTATGTACATTTGCTGTAGTTTTCCAGCTAATGCTACACGATCTAAGTATTAAGTTAAAAGCTTATCCAAGTACTTCTAAAAAACTTATCCAAGTACTTATTAAAAACTTATCCAAGTATTTATGAAAAGCGTATCCAAAGATTCAAAACAATGTATTCCCTTAGTGAATTTAAACCACATTGAAACAATGCCTGTGACTGTATTTTAATTGTTTTAGCAAAAGTATTATTCGTTTATTTACTACATTTGAAGTATAACTCTGCAGTATGCACCCGACGAGTTACAGCGAAATATGCCAGGCAGTAAATTGTTTGTGGCTTCTGTGTGTAAACATATCCTGAGAGTTGAGTTGAGTTAAGAACCGACATTACTGCACTCAGGACATTCCCATACGTGCTCAGTCCTCTCGTTCAATCTTGAGACTAATTCTGTTGTCACGTATGTCCAATAACATGCAGACATGATGTAGTTTTCCATCTGCTGATACAAGAACTAAGCATTTCCCGCTCATTTATTACTTCATTACTTTAACATTCTTCAAGTGAGTAAATTAACTGTTCAGGCAGCGAAGAGCGGGCGCGTTGAGTAGTAGACTAGGGTTTCCAGACCCCACTTTCAGCCTCCAGGCTGAAGGCTGATAGGGTTTATGAAGGAAATATGGGTAAAATTTGTCGACTCGGCTCCAGAACCTGGAGGCTGAAGGAAATATTTTTGGGCGGGTGAAATTTTTGTTGGGAACGGCTTTTTTTGGCGGCGTGTGTGAACGAAATTTTTGGCGGGTGATGGTGGGTGTAAAAGTAATTAAGGTAAATGTTTAGTTGGTTCTGGAAAGCGAAGGGGGAAAGTTATTTTGGTTACATTAGTACGGGTAGTGATAAACAAGGGTGTGATGGGTCGTTCTACTCATGGGTATATGGTGGTTACGTATAGGAATGTGTATGCATGGTGATAAACAAGGGTGTGATGGGTCGTTCTACTCATGGGTATATGGTGGTGTCGTAGACATAATGTGTATGTGTAGTGCTGTATAAACAAGGGTGTGATGGGTCGTTCTACTCATGGGTATATGGTGGTGTCGTAGACATAATGTGTATGTGTAGTGCTGTATAAACAAGGGTGTGATGGGTCGTTCTACTCATGGGTATATGGTGGTGGCGTAGACATAATGTGTATGGGTAGTGATAAACAAGGGTGTGATGGGTCGTTCTACTCATGGGTATATGGTGGTGTCGTAGACATAATGTGTATGTGTAGTGCTGTATAAACAAGGGTGTGATGGGTCGTTCTACTCATGGGTATATGGTGGTGGCGTAGTCATAATGTGTATGGGTAGTGATAAACAAGGGTGTGATGGGTCGTTCTACTCATGGGTATATGGTGGTGTCGTAGACATAATGTGTATGTGTAGTGCTGTATAAACAAGGGTGTGATGGGTATATGGTGGTGGCGTATATGAATGTGTTAGTATGCGTGGTGTAGTGATGTATAAACAAGGGTGTGATGGGTGGTGGTTTCTACTCATGGGATGGGTATATGGTGGTTACATATATGAATGTGTCTGTTCGTGGTGTAGTGATGTATACATCACTACACCACGAACAGACACATTCATATATGTAACCACCATATACCCATCCCATGAGTAGAAACCTCACCACCATCACACCCTTGTGTATACATAACTACAACCACGCATACATAACACTATTCATATTACGCCACCACCATATTACCCATCACACCCTTGTTTATACATGCACTACACATACACATTATGTCTACGACACCACCATATACCCATGAGTAGAACGACCCATCACACCCTTGTTTATCACTACCCATACACATTATGACTACGCCACCACCATATACCCATGAGTAGAACGACCCATCACACCCTTGTTTATACAGCACTACACATACACATTATGTCGTACGACACCACCATATACCCATGAGTAGAACGACCCATCACACCCTTGTTTATCACTACCCATACACATTATGTCTACGCCACCACCATATACCCATGAGTAGAACGACCCATCACACCCTTGTTTATACAGCCTACACATACACATTATGTCTACGACACCACCATATACCCATGAGTAGAACGACCCATCACACCCTTGTTATACAGCACTACACATACACATTATGTCTACGACCCCACCATATACCCATGAGTAGAACGACCCATCACACCCTTGTTTATCACCATGCATACACATTATGTCTACGCCACCACCATATACCCATGAGTAGAACGACCCATCACACCCTTGTTTATCACTACCATACTAATAACGTAACCAAAATAACTTTCCCCTTCGCTTTCCAGAACCAACTAAACATTTACCTTAATTACTTTTACACCCACCATCACCCGCCAAAAATTTCGTTCCCACCGCCGAAAAAAAAAAAGCCGTTCCCAACAAAAATTTCACCCGCCCAAAAATATTTCCTTCAGCCTCCAGGTTCTGGAGCCGAGTCGACAAATTTTACCCATATTTCCTTCATAAACCCTATCAGCCTTCAGCCTGGAGGCTGAAAGTGGGGTCTGGAAACCCTAGTCTACTACTCAACGCGCCCGCTCTTCGCTGCCTGAACAGTTAATTTACTCACTTGAAGAATGTTAAAGTAATGAAGTAATAAATGAGCGGGAAATGCTTAGTTCTTGTATCAGCAGATGGAAAACTACATCATGTCTGCATGTTATTGGACATACGTGACAACAGAATTAGTCTCAAGATTGAACGAGAGGACTGAGCACGTATGGGAATGTCCTGAGTGCAGTAATGTCGGTTCTTAACTCAACTCAACTCTCAGGATATGTTTACACACAGAAGCCACAAACAATTTACTGCCTGGCATATTTCGCTGTAACTCGTCGGGTGCATACTGCAGAGTTATACTTCAAATGTAGTAAATAAACGAATAATACTTTTGCTAAAACAATTAAAATACAGTCACAGGCATTGTTTCAATGTGGTTTAAATTCACTAAGGGAATACATTGTTTTGAATCTTTGGATACGCTTTTCATAAATACTTGGATAAGTTTTTAATAAGTACTTGGATAAGTTTTTTAGAAGTACTTGGATAAGCTTTTAACTTAATACTTAGATCGTGTAGCATTAGCTGGAAAACTACAGCAAATGTACATAGTAGAGGACACAAGCGACAACAGACATAAGGTCTTTAGATAAGAGTTTGGTAATTGCTTGGATAACTACTTGGAAAAGTGTTTGGTAATTACCTGGATAACTACTAGTATAAGCTGTGGAGTTATCCAACATTAATTTTGATTTATTTGGTTTCTTCCTCCCCCTCCGGGATTTGAGATGTACACATTTCGCACAACCCACTACTGGTAACGCCGATCGTATTCCGGTACGAACCTAAGATGTTGTCCTCGTCACTATTAGTCATCTTGTTAATTGAATGACCGTGAACTTCAAATTCCTGAAACTCTAAGTTTTACTGTTGTTTCTGTTGTTCTTTGATAGCTACTTCATTTCCATTGTTATCACCGAATGAATAGGTTCTGGATCAATTCATTTCACCTGTTTCTTCGCTGGCGGCAAGGTTTTACCGCTTTCAAACATTTCAGACGATCTTGACAATCGGAAAATCTGACGCAACGTTCGTCAATTATGTTGGTTATTTGGGCAGTTGTGCCTGCACCCATCAATGGGCAAGGTGGGGTGGTTGAGGCACACGGAACGAGGGCAAAAGGGTGGGATTTACGCTGTTTTTGACCTCTGAAATGTTGATGACTCACACAGCTCTTTTCAACACGTACAGTTGCTGGTTAAACTAACTAACTCTCTCTCTCTCTCTCTCACCCCCCCCTCTCTCTCTCTCTCTCTCTCCCTCTCTCTCTCCCTCCCTCTCCCCCCTCTCTCTCTCTCTCCCTCCCCCCCCCCCCCCCCAAAGGCACTTGTTACTTCAGTTCTTCATACCTGGAAAAGCTGCTATATTAATATCTCTCCAGCTCCGGAAAGTCGCTTAAGACGATTAATCATCCCATGACACTTAATCAGTTAAGATCCACGGCACAAAGTCAGCGAGCAAATCGCAGACACCATTTTGAGAACCTCCAATTTTCCCGGAGCAGCACTTACTAAGGTAGCTAAAGTTAGCTGCATATCCTTTACAGGACATCGCATTCAACCTTAGCAGATTTTTGGCTGGTTGATCATTTCTTGCCAAGTTTCTTCTTCTTCTTCAGCGTTCCGAGCCATTGAGGTTCTTTGCTGCAGATACAATCCGTCTCCATTCGTCTCTCTGGTGGACCTTCTCTTGCCAGTCGTTGATTCCAAGTGCTTGTAGGTCTGTACATGTATTATCTCTCCACCGCCTTCTTGGTCTACCTCGGGGTCTATGGTCATTTATTTCCTGAGTGTAAGCGAGTTTTGTTTCCCTATTATCTTCCATTCTTTCTATCTTTCTATATGCCCCAGCAATTGTAGTCTATTAGCCTTCATGATACCAGTGATTAGCGGGGACTTAAACAGATCATAAATGTCTTTGTTACGTCTTCTTTTCCACTCTCCACTTTGTGTATCCCTAATGGGTCCAAAGATGCGTCTTAAAATTTTGTTCTCAAAGGTTTGTAACAAGGCTTCGTCTCCTTTCGTTGTACTCCAGGTTTCAGAGCCATACAGCACAACTGGTCTGATCAATGTTTTGTATATTGTGATTTTGGTGTTACGAGATAGCGCCTTTGATTTTAGTAGATGTTGTAGTGCATAGTATATCTTATTTCCAGAGTTGATTCTAGTGTGTATTTCTTCCCTTATGATGTTGGAGCAGTTGAAGATTGTACCCAGGTATTTGTATGTTTCCGTTCTTTTAATGGTCATATTATCTATTTGTATGTGGCCAGAGTTTTTAGCCATTCCGTCTCTTGCCAAGTTTACGTTCAGTAATTTGCTATTATTTTCTGAACGACCGGTACACATACCATTTTATGAAAACCAGCGCATGGAGGTCTGCTTCTAATTCGACAGCAGCTGTGTTTTGAACACAGTGGACAAAAAAGGTGAAACAGATGCAGGTATAAGAATCATAATACTGAAAAATAGAAGAGCTTTTATACCACCAGGTAATTTGTGAAGTGAAAAGAAAGCAAGCTTAGCAGAAACTTAGAATATTCAGTTCTAGCGTGAAATCAGTACTGCAAACATACACTAACTTGTGTCTGTGCAAAATATAAGGAATAGAATAGTACGACAGAATCACCAATGTGAAGTCCATCGAGAGAATTAGACAAATACCACTGAATCAAGAGGTGAAGAAAAGATGTTGGCCATGGAAAGGACACATTGAAGAAACCTGAGAATAGTGTAACTAGACAAACCTTTGACTGGAATCCACAGGGCAGAAGAAATAGAGGGACATTTACAAACACATGGGAAAGAGAAGCTGAAACAGAAATGAACGATATGTGAGGGTTTGTACGGAGCTGCATGGGATAGTTAAGGATCGCAGGGCTTGTAGTCAGTTGGTTCAGGGTCTGTGCACCAATGGACGATGAAGGGCGAAAGAAGAAGAGGCATACAAAATGGTGCATGTCCTTTGTGGGATATTGCGATCAACCCCAACTCCCTGTTGATTTTCTAGGCAGTTTTACGTTGAGTAGTTTGCCATTGATTTCTGAACGAGAAGTCAAGCCCCGCTGACCCGTGTAGGGAACGATCTCCCCTTACCTTGCCATCAGCTCACCGGAAGTTCTAGAGCATGGCGCTTTAAGCCACGCCGCGAAGCAGATTGTGTAACAAGAGGCATCTGGTCGTCTGGGCAGACGATAGTTTGTAGAATGGAGTTATACCTCTACATAACACAAAGCCTAAGTTGACTTTAGAGACCATATCTGGCCTATGCAGCATGGTCCCTCTCTCGGATTGCTTAGAGTACTCCATAGGAAAGGTAACACTAATAGGTCTGGAACAATAAAAGCTGCAGAAGCTGTCGAATCAGCAAAGCAATTCTCTAACTTCCCTCCTGTTGGAGCTTCCATCCTAGACAAGTTGCCGACCAAGACTTAGGGCCTGGTCTGCATTGCGATGATATTTAGTCTTTAAGTTCATTTCCCCTCAATGGTAAGAAGAATGTGGATACAGGTGTCAATAATAGACCATTTCTAACAAGAAATTATAGAATTTTGAACTGAAATATGACTGGGAAATTCTTAGAATATACCACGGGTCAAGAACTATCGCGAATGCGGCAAGCGTAATAGTAATAGGCACTAAAGTGCAGAAGTCTTAAGAACTGCGGTTACGCTCTGGCTAACCCCCTTGCCTACCAGTCCTTAAAAAGTCGCTAAAAAGTCACTTAAAATTCGACAGGGTCGACTTCATTGCACCGGGGGTTTGTCCCATATGGCTCAGTCTCTTTCCGCAGCGCGAAAAGCGTCGCACAAAGCACGAACTCCGTCGCTACAGTGACGACCCACAGGAGTCTAAAAAAATGCACTCGTGAATCGAAGGACGCGACCCGAAATAAAACCAACGATCTTCGCAGCCCGAGTCAGACGGCTTGACCACTTGGCCACACAGACTCCCGTCCGGTGATCTTGTGTTCGAATCCCCTTCGATGTGCCTGTTATATTCCCCATTGATCTAGACTCCTAGGTTGACTCAATCTAAAATAGGTTCGAGGAATTTTCTGCGGAGTAAAGTCGACAGGCTTCATATTGACAACATCGTCACTAAATTAGACAGACAGCCACCAATACCAGCTCAGGACACAGAAAGCAATCAACACCAGCTCAGGACACAGAAAGCAATCAACACCAGCTCAGGACACAGAAAGCAATCAACACCAGCTCAGGACACAGAAAGCAGTCAACACCAGCTCAGGACACAGAAAACCACCAACACCAGCTCAGGACACAGAAAGCAATCAACACCAGCTCAGGACACAGAAAGCAGTCAACACCAGCTCAGGACACAGAAAACCACCAACACCAGCTCAGGACACAGAAAGCAATCAACACCAGCTCAGGACACAGAAAGAACCAACACCAGCTCAGGACACAGAAAGCCACCAACAGCAGCTCAGGACACAGAAAACCACCAACACCAGCCCAGGACACAGAAAGCAATTAACACCAGCTCAGGACACAGAAAGAAATCAACACCAGCTCAGGACACAGAAAGCAGTCAACACCAGTCGGACACAGAAAGCAATCAACACCAGCCCAGGACACAGAAAACCACAAACACCAGCCAGGACACAGAAAGCAATTAACACCAGCTCAGGACA
>JACEFZ010009065.1:732500-872500 GCA_014155875.1 Cepaea nemoralis
TACACATACAATGCCAGACCACATACGGCTCGATTAACTCAGAAGAAAATTAACCAACTAATGTGGGAAGGTCTTGAATATCCACCGTACAGCCCCGACTTAGCCCCTAGCGATTTCCACCTTTTTGGTCCACTGAAAGCTCACCTTGGCGGGAGACATTTGGCGAATGACGCCGAAGTTGAATGTGAAGTGAAAACGTGGTTTAGAAAACAGAGCATGCAGTTCTGTGCGGCCGGTTTGGGAGGACTGATAAAACGATGGGATAAGTGCATCAATATTGGTGGAAATTATGTTGAGAAATAAAGATACAATGCATGTATAAAAATAAACTTGTTTCAGGTTGTTATCATATTAGTTATTTTTCTACAGCCATTTATGACTTACTTATTGACTTCCCCTCGTAGTTACAGTAGGTGTGTCAATTATTAGGTCACGGCATTCTGGTAAGATAATCAATCCCCTTCTTTGCAGTTAGTTTTCATGGGAAAATATGATCTGAAACTCTTAATGCGACCCTGGCTCTACACGTGGATGCTTTTGGCAGGAAAAATCTATATCACTGCTGGAAACTTAACATGGGTCGAGAAGCAGGGAACTAACCACTATGCCAACACAGCCCTGGTAAATCACAAACATGTTTTACAATTTGGAACTTTAAGATGTCTTGGTTGTCCATAATGCAGGCTTCGACGACCACTCTCAACGCTTTTCTGCAAGAACATTCAGGATATTCATGGAACATCACGGCGTATGCGTGAGCTTCTTCGCCAATGGATACACCAAGCTCGAAACGATCCAGCTTTTGCTGCTTCTGAATGTCCTCACTCAAAACCGACAGAGAATAAGGATATGAAAATAATCATCCCAAATGAAACTCAGCAGCCACCAAAGAAGTGTAACTCTGAAGAATCCCCGTTGTCTTCTCTGGCGAATGATTCTATCAACGAGAATCAGGATTCTGTTCTTCAGAGAATTCTGAAGCAGCCAGAATTTGCTTCAGCCACGGAGGAAAGTGGTAAGTGCTGCAAATATGCTGCATTTTAGGGGATTATGTTTTAGCGCGAGAAAGAATACATTGCAAATAGCTAGGAAAGAGAGACAGGTAAGCCTTAGAGAGAATATGCTTGGCAGTTTGACATCCTGGCATGGAGCGAAATCTGCATCGGAAACGAATGCAAATACACGATACATGAGACTATGGACAGAAAGGACCAACGCCATACAGCAAGACGAAAAAGAAGAAGAAGAAGGAAAAGAAGAAGAAGAAGAAGAAGAAGAAGAAGAAAAGAAGAAGAAGAAGAAGAAGAGGAAGAAGAAGAAGAAGAAAAGAAGAAGAAGAAAGACGAGGAAGAAGAAAGTGAAGAAGGAGAAGGAAAAGCAGAAAGATAATGTCTCTCTCTCTCTCTAAGAAGCAGCCAGTGCCTTTATTTATGAAAAACGTATTCCAAAATGTATACAATGTTTCTTTTTGTGTATCTACCAAAGCTAGTTACATTTGGCATACCTATCTATATGCTGAAGTTTGTAGCCATCACTGGACTCTTAAGTATACTTGAATTTTCTATTAAACTCTTTCAGCTCCAGAAGTCAACTGTCCAATGAGGGAATGTTTCAGTCAACATCATCATTTTTCAGCTGCTGTTGATGTACTAGACAAGATTACGCTCAGTAATTTGCTATTGCTTTCTGGGCGACTGGCTCACATATCCTGTAAGTTACCAACGCGGCGAGAACCACTTACCGATTCTCGCGAAGGTTACGTTACTCACGAGAATATATGGGATTACGGAGAAAGACGTTAAACAATGAGGGAATAGTTGAAATGATTTGTTAAGTTGAGTCAAGAACTGTTAATGTACAACTTTCCACTAATTGAAATTAATAAGAATTGTATTTCCAAAAAAAAAAAAAAAAAATAGTTAGTGACAAGAAAATCACTGTTTTTCTAGATACACTTACACAAAAGGTAAACTTATTGAACCCAATTTTCCATGCCATTGTGGCCTATAATTTCTGGGCTAATTGGCAACCGATGTATCAAGAGGGCGGTATAAACCTTCGAGTAGATTGTCTGGGACCTATTTTATTAGCTTTGGTCGACTCTATACGGTCATGCGGAAATCTGCTTCGAAGAGATTCGAATCGAGGCTTTTTGAAACGTTGAGAAAATGGGTCGTTGCGAGAACCAAGTCGTTTGCGAGAACCAAGTGATAACTGTGAATCTACATCCGTGGTCATACTGCGAGAACAACAAGCTAAAAGAGGTCTCGCCAAACAAAAACACTATGCAGGAAGCCAAGGAAGATTAAAAAACCAACACAGAACTTGTGTCGTTAGCCGCTACACGCTGCGGGAGTTACTGAGGAGGGGATCCGTGCACTTATGAACTGAATTGTTCGATGTGCAACGAGGATAATCTGTCGACTAACTAATTAACTAACTAACTAACTAACTAACTAACCAACCAACCAACCAAACTAACTAACTAACTAACTAACTAACTAACTAACTAACTAACTAACTAACTAACTAACTAACTAACTAACTAACTAACCAACTAAGAAAATGCTCTAGATACTACGCCACATTGGTTCGTAAACATGAAAACGTACTCGGCGTTTGTAAGTAATGTCAGTGACTAATTTATAATTACTACACTGCAGATGATGAACTCCTGAAGTCTCTGTCTGATTTGTTCTTTGGTGGAGTGACCAGCACACTGTCTGCCTTAGAGTTCACCCTGATGTACATGTCAAAGAACCCACAAATGCAGCAATGGGCACAAGGGGAGATAGACAGGGCCGTGGAAGCCAACGGAGGAAGGATAACTTGGTCTTTGAAAGATCAAATGCCCTATCTTCAAGCATGCATTGTTGAAGGTTTAAGACTAGGAGCTGTTACACCAGCAACACTGCCTCATGTTGCCCAAGAGGACACAGTAGTAAGACATTGGATTGAACTTATATGTGCATAGTTGTTGCTAATGTTGCTGTTGACTATCACTGCCGACTATCATTTGCTTGACTATCATTATTGACTATCATTGTTGACTATCAGTGTTGATAATCTGTTGTTGACATCAATGGGCCTTAGCTCTATTTCGCAGTAAGGCAAAGGTTTATTGTCTACTGTAAGTAAAATACAACAATTTATGATTACTGCATCCCAGATGAGGAACGCCTGCAGTCTCTGATTGATTTGTTCAGGAGAAGAGACTGGCCGAGAGGCTTAAATGCCGGGTCCTTCTTCCGGAGACCCGGGTTTGAATGCTCGGTAAGGTGAGGATTTTTTCTGTCGGAGGCAAAAAAAACCCCTAACCTGCATAGTTCGCGGCGACTGCACCAGCCAGTCTTACTTCCTCAGGCTCAAGGGATGTGGAGAAGTTGGCCAGTGGGATGTGCAGAGATTGACCAACGGGATGTGGAGAAGTTGGCCAACGGGATGTGCAGGGATTGGCCAACGGGATGTGGAGAGATTGGCCAACGGGATGTGGAGAGATTGGCCAACGGGATGTGGAGAGATTGGCCAACGGGATGTGGAGAGATTAGCCAACGGGATGTGGAGAAGTTGGCCAACGGGATGTGCAGGGATTGGCCAACGGGATGTGGAGAGATTGGCCAACGGGATGTGGAGAAGTTGGCCAACGGGATGTGCAGGGATTGGCCAACGGGATGTGGAGAGATTGGCCAACGGGATGTGGAGAAGTTGGCCAACGGGATGTGCAGGGATTGGCCAACGGGATGTGGAGAAGTTGGCCAATGGGATGTGGAGAGATTGGCCAACGAGATGTGTAGAGATTGGCCAACGGGATGTGGAGAGATTGGCCAACGGGATGTGGAGAGATTGGCCAACAGGATGTGTAGAGATTGACCAACGGGATGTGGAGAAGTTGGCCAACAGGATGTGTAGAGATTGGCCAACAGGACGTGGAGAAGTTGGCCAATGGGATGTGTAGAGATTGGCCAACGGGACGTGGAGAAGTTGGCCAATGGGATGTGTAGAGATTGGCCAACGGGATGTGGAGAAGTTGGCCAATGGGATGTGTAGAGATTGGCCAACGGGACGTGGAGAAGTTGGCCAATGGGATGTGTAGAGTTTGCCAATGGGATGTAGAGAAGTTGGCCAACAGGATGTGCAGAGATTGGCCAAGGGGATGTGGAGAAGTTGCCTAACGGGGTGTGCAGAATAAGGTGTGCAACAATTGATTCTTGACAATTGGCTCGCAGGCGATGTAATCATCTGCACGGATGACCCTGTTATAACATGCAAAGGAAGTATAAGATACGTGAATACTCATAGCAAAGCTTTTAGTGCAGGAAAGCCTGGAACATGATATCGCAAGATCTAGTCTGAGAATGGAAGCGGAGAAGATCATTACAGTGTCCCGCTGATTGTAGGACAAAGTGCACATACATGTCATCATTGACACGGACTCACAGAGCTTGCAGGTAAAGGTGGATCTTTTCTCCAGGGAATGCAGGTGTGTTGGAAACGAACAGGCAGATATATTGGCTGGGTCTGCACTACTGGATGGGCACTGATGTGCGATAAGGCAGATGTCGTCATTGCCCATTATTATCATGTGATGATATGTAAGAATAAATAAATCACCATGCTCTGGAAAGAATGAGGACGGGGTTACTAGAGGAACTGACAGATACTCAAGACTTCGAAGAAAAGCCAGACGGACGTATAATCAGACTGCAGTTGGTACCATTAGTACTGGGACTCTTCGCTGGCTATTGAAGATTGGGAAAGAGGGCATAAGGGAATGTCCTGAGTTCTTTGATGTGGTTTCTTGACTCAACTCAGCTTAACTCAACCTCACCAAAAGAAGCCAACAATTTTAGGTTATGAAATATATACCATGCACCATTTCGCATTCACTCCAGAAGAAAATTGAAGATCTTGAACTTGAATGTTACGAAACAGTTTTTGAAATAGTGTGGACTTAGAAGAAGAGAAATACTGACATTCTCTAAGATTTTAATGAAAATATTGAAAAAAAACCAAAAAAAACCAAAAAAAAAAAAAAACAACTGGCTCTTAAACAACTCTAAAATTATTTGGATAAACGAGTATTAAATTACTCAGTGCCGAAGGATAATATACCGCCAAATGTTACATCCCATTTGAACAGATGTATAGCAATACTAGGATCATCATGTTATTTGTTTGGTTTCTTGGTACCTTCCGCAATTTCAATGCTCAGTGAACGGAAATTTATATTACAATACATGTTCATTTGATTGTGTACCAAGTTTGGTCCAAATCTACGTTTTTTATGGCACTGAGTTAGTTAAACATCTCAAGGGTGTGGACAGAGAAGTGATGGTAGGCATGGTGACTGGGAGGAGAGGCAGCGGCTGACCAGCACGAAGAAAAACACCGTCATTGCAGATACCCTGAGCACAACAATGCATCAGGCAGGCCAACTATCAAAGAATCGAGAATATTTTCGCCGGGCCGTAATTAGAGGAACGTTCTGCAATGGTCCTGGTTCTTGACATTGAAATCAAACATATAACCTGTCATACCCCCTACGATAGCATATGCTCTGAGATGAAAAGTTAGTTGTAAACTCCTTAGGGCAGTGGTTCTCAACCTTTTTTGGCCCATGCACCCCTTCACCATATTCACGTCATTCTCCCCTTTTGTATTTCCTCCCTATAATTAACCACCGACCCCGCCCCTACACAGTATACGTAAAAATGGAAGCTAAATTTAATAACACATACTAGAACAAGTCTAGACGTCTACATAAAACGTGATTTGCGGGTCTACTTACGTTATAAAATGAATTTCAGAAGGAAAAGCGAGATGTTCAGAACCGTAAAGGGACGCAGAAGTGTTTCCAAGGCACCAGGGCCAGGTTCTATACTGGCCAGGACCTACTGACACGTCCTAGTCGCGCGTCCTGAGCAACAGGTCCCTTCGGAGTCCTGGCTAACGTCAGTAGGATCGCTGATTCCTCCAAAGTCTGAGAGTATCTGCCTGCATGGCGAGGAACCACCAGTCTGCACACCAATAAGCCAGACATGGGACAACGGATACTCACGCAAACCTCAGTCCGGTATGAGATTACACTGATGTTGGACAATAGGATGTCACCATTCGACATACAGGACTTCACACTGGAGTTCATAGCCAGCGAACGCAAGCAAGCAAGCAAAGAACCGTAAAGTATGGAGGAAAAAATAATATCAAGTAATCGGTTCTTGTATTAACGCGATCTTGAAATAATCTTAATTCCCCACCCCCTACCCCCAGCCCCCGAAACCCTAAAATTCCCCCCTAGCGAGAGGAATCCCCACCGGTTCAGAACCACTGCCTTAGAGGATATATTGCCCCAGTATTTTTTGGCTGTTTGTGATCTCTTGGCAAGTTCACATTCAGTAGTTTGCCATTCTTTTCTTGACGACCGACACTCATACCGTTTTATAAAAACCAACGCAAGGTGGTCTGCTGCCAAAGTTTCCCGCAGCTGTGTCTCGAACGTGGTATGCGGGAATTAAGAATTTCCTCCGTAACTCTTTGAGACTACCGCTGTCCTTTTTGTACATGTCTGACAGATTGAAGGACACGCCATTCCCAGAGGCACCTTTGTCTTAGGCGGGATTTACAGTTTACACTATGACCCGCGTGTCTATATTGATGTCGAGACCTTCTTGCCGCAGCGCCATCTGGACGACAATGAGCAGTTTACCGCGCCCAAAAATTTCCGACCATATGGTGTGGGTAAGTAGAAATGTAGCCGGATAGTTTCCACTTTGGAATTCAATGTTAACTTCTCGTTCTGTAAGTAATGGCAAACACATCATCAAGTGCCTGCCAGTTGGCTTAGGCGTTTATGTCTCTCCTCGGTCCTTGGTGGTCTGGAGTGTGGGATGTGGATTTTAATTCCTGAGAATATTTTGTTAAGATGTCTAGGGGGTTTTATTGATTCTCTGGTCACTGGTTAGAATGCAGGGTGATCAGGGATATTTACCACAAACCCCAGGAGAAAAGAGTTCAATCCTTGAAACATTGGCATCTGTGTGTAGGTTTCCCTTCCCACTTCATCACCCTTTACATTTTCTATAGTGCTAGAAGGATATTGATTGCTCACAACATATAAACAACCACTTGTTGGACACCACATTTACTTGATGTACACAACACTTTTGGACAAACAGTTCAGGTATTAACTCAAGATCTGCAGTTACATATATAGATGTAATAAACACTATGCATTTTCAGACAGGCATGGGATTCATTGCATTATTACAATATAGTACCCAGTGACCCCAGAAAAAAACAAAGTTATTACAAACAACACAACAACCACAAATTGGGTCTACTTTCATTTACCCTCATAATTAAGGCAAATAAAGATCTAAGGATCTAGAACCCAATATATAAACATTGGTTTCTGACACCTTTTACAATTTACTCATTTTTAAAAATAATGAGTTGGTGCCAAAATACTATAACCATATATATACCATTAGAAAAAAAAAACTACTGACCTGTTACCTTCAGAAAAAAACCAACACATAAACAGCATTTTGTATTACTAATTAAACTAATTAATAGTCATTTATCTCCTGGTGTGCGGTTAAGAGTTCATCTTTGCTGTCGATTAGATCCTTTTCCCATTATCTGGGTACCGAATTAATGCACTCAGTTATGTTCTTACTATTTAGTCACTGGTAATTGGCTGGTGCAAATCATACTTTATAATCCAAGAATAGAAATTACACACAATCACAAATCCCTCCGCGGGCTAGAATATTTGAGTACTCTGTTGCAGTAGGCTCGGTGTCTTTTTTTGAAATTTGGGGCCTCAGGTTGGTCTAACTTTCCGGAATTTCCACTTAAGCTCTGCAGAAGGTACTTTACCATCTCACCATACATGGTGCCAAGTAGACGTCCATTCAGCTGCTCTGCTTTTAATATCAGAATCCCAAGTAGTTCAACAAAGATTTTACACCCACCAAGTCGCGAGTCTATAACCCATGGCATTTAGGTTGACATTGGACCAGCAAAGAGTTAGTCGTTGTTATCTAGTCCAGTGTAGAACTTTATATGACTGAGAGGCATCTCATGGTAGTATCTGTGACTAGGGCCACAATTGATCTATACCTACATATATCCACAGATGAATAAATCCAGCACAGTAACAGGTTTGCAAACAATTGGATGATTCCTCTTGTTGCTGATGTAGAGACATTTAGCTGCTTTCATATGGTCTTTTATCTGATGGGGTTCAGGGTTTGGAACCTTGAGGTAATCTGGTTTCGTAGTTATGTTTCAGATGATATTAAGTTTGTACCTTGGTTGTATTGGCTTATGTGGTTCATGTCTTCTCCCCATTTGTTTGGGTTGGTGTTCATAGCTAGAACCTGGTGTTGCATGGCTGGAACCTTATGTTTGACTGTTGCAGCTGTGAGATGTTCTTTCGAAGACTTATCCATTGTGGATATTAACTTGGTAATCCAACCAACAGTTGAAGGTTACTCACTGTTGTTAGTTTTAGTAACTTGCTAGAAGGATTGTCCCAGTTTCACTGACTTGGTTGAATGATGAGGCCATAGGTGATACTTCTCAGAAGTAAAGCAGACGATACACTGTTGTCAGTACTCTGTTGATCTTCATCTTTGTAGATTATTAGATCTTGAAGTCCATCCTGGATATTCCTACTAAAATAGGACTTAATCACTCACCCAGACAGTTGTCTTCAATTTATCTGTTGCTCGCTATGGAGCTATTGAGCGCAGCAGTCCATGGGTATTTCTAGATGCAGACTATGGTTAGGACATTCACTTTCTGGCTGTTGACCCAGGATCCAGGTTTAGTGATATAGTCCCACCACATTCAACCACCACCTGCTTCTCTTCAATAGTTGCAGAAACTGATATATTTCTAAGGCAAAATACCTTCTCCCCGAAGGGAAAGGTCGACTTTCTTGTGTGCTCTCTTGACTAGAAATGGCAGCTTCAGTCTTTGTTTTCCCCCTCGCCGGGATTGGCCAGGTACGGGAGAGAAAATAAGCCAAAATAAATTTAGCTGTGCCACGGTCAGTCTATCGCTGTTTTATTTTCTATTCCTACCTAAGCAAGTTACTTAAACAGTAATTGTAAGGGTTTGTTTATTTTTAAGGGAGTCAATGCTTAGGAAAGGGTAGGGACGTTTTTATTATATTACATGGAGCAACTCTGCTCATGATATTCCTCTATGTCACCATATCAGTCCACCCAGCATCATTTCTCTTGGCCTGCCTCTGTCTCTCTCCCCATCGATCTTTCGAGTCGTCACGATGTTCTCCAATGCCCCTCTTCTCATCACATGACCAAAGAAAGCTGTTTGCCTCTTTCTTATTGTTGTATATAAAGTTCTAGTTTCAGTAGTCTCTTTCAGGGAGTGGTGGTTAGTTACCCCGGCAGTTCTATAAATTCTCAACATTCGTCTCAGGAACCACAAATCGGTAATGGCAAGCTGCTGAATGTAAAACTGTCTAGAAAAATCAATCTGGGGCTGGAATTGTTCTTGGCGTCCTGCAAAGGAGGTTTAGATTCATATCCTTTACAGGAGGTCGCAGTCAACACCAGCATTTTTTTTTTGCTGTCCTGATCTCTTGGCAAGTTTTACATTCAGTAGTTTGTCATCCCCCTCCCCCCGCATATCCTATACAAGACAGTGCAGTCAAAACCAGCATTTTTCAGCTGCTGTTAATATACTAGGCAAGTTTTATGTTCAGTAGTTTGCCATTGCTTTCTGAACGACCGGCACACATACTTCCGTAAGTAACCAGCGCGGCGCGATTCACTGCCGAATCTCGCGCAGCTGTGTTCCATACGAGGGTATACGGGATTACGAATAACATCCTTAACCCTTCGCCAGGGAGACCGGCAGTTTTTCAGTGCTCTCTGAAAAAAAAAAAAAACAGGATATGCAATTAAAAAAAAAAGGTAGAAATCGGAGGTCAGTGAGGCCGCAAGCAAAATAATCTTAAACCGTTGGTTAGCTCATGGCGCGTTACTGAGTTCATTCCCTATAGCGGTCAGTTAAACTGAAATGTTGACTTATCGTTGACTACTGACTACTGAACGTAAAATGGCCAAGAAAATCAGGTCGGGGTTGGGCTTGATGGCAACGTCCCGAAAAGGACATATTTTAAGTACAAATCATTGTATGTATTCTATCATGTATTTATTCTGACGTTTTCGACAGCCCAGTCTCTGCCTGCCTGCCTGCCTGCCTGCCTGCCTGCCTGCCTGCCTGCCTGCCTGTCTGTCTGTCTGTCTGTCTGTCTGTCTGTCTGTTTCGGTACGCTTCCAAAATTGTATATTTATATTTTGTCTGGGCAGATGATGATTAAAATTAATACATCTCACCCCCACCCCCCCCCCCCCCCTCTTCCCCTTTTCCACTATAAGGCAGTGATACAGTCTCCCTCTTTCTCCCAGCCCAGCCTGTAGACAACAACTTCCAAAACACATGTTAATTTAGCTATGCTTGTGGTGTATGTGTGTGTGTGTGGGTGGTATGTATGAGTGTGTAAGTGGTGTGCACGAGTGTGTGAGTGATGTGTATTAAGGTAAATTCTTTAGTAGTTATTTAAAGTTTTATTATTTAAAGTAAATGCTTTTTGGCGCTCGCTTTGAACTCAAGCATAGTCCATACACACTACTCCTAGTAGCATTAGATTTAATGTTGCATGTGGATTAGCTTTCACTATAACGAGTGACCCTCACCATCAGGCTAACCCACGCCGACTTCAGAGGTGCTTATTTACGTAAGTTACGTCTCCCAAGTCAAGGACAAGAAGTCAACATTTTAGTCCAACTGTCATATGTAGGGGTTAACCCCTTACCTCGGCATCAGCACACCGGATGTGTAAGAACGCGCATTCTTATGTATTCTGTCATGCTGACCTCCATGTTAAGTAATAAATTAAATTGTGTTGCGTATCCCTTACGGGACGTTGCAATCAACACCAGCATTTTCAGCTGCTGTTGATGTACTAGGCAAGTGTTACGTTCAGTAGTTTGCCATTGCTTTCTGAACGACCGGTCCCTATACCTTTTTCGAAAAAACCAGCATCGCCGTGTTTCGAACCCGGGTATACGGGCTCACAAACCGCGTTCGCAAGCCCTTAGCCACAGAGACCGGGTCAGGCATAAATTACAAGGGGAAGTAGAATACACTTGACAATTTAGTCTTTAATTTAGTCAGTGCTGTCCCCTTGACTTAGGTCTTGGTTTTCATGGTTTGGTTTGAATCCTTTGAACCCTGTCAGTACAAAAGGCTAAATATCCTGTACCCTGGTCATTGCCCGTTTTTTTTTGGCATACTAATATTTCAATATTTCAACCTGAAAAAGACATTATTTCTGGGGAAAAAAGTCATCGGTGAACACCAACAAGAAACATAGGAAATGTGTCTAAGTGAGAAAAAAAATGTTTGTAAGTGATACAAAACATTACGAAGTCATCCTTCCATGTGTTTCCCCCACAACTCGGCCAGGGGTAACTGGCGCATCACGATAGAAAATTCCAAGTTTTTTGCAGTGTTTTAATCTACATATGGAAGGCTGCCTTTCTTTTTCCAGGAACTACTGGCACTACTTCTCCATGTAAGATGTCCATGCATCATATGCCATGCCGGAAAGCGTGGGCGGTCATGACTCGCCATTTCACTCGATCACCAGAGTCGTGGATAAGCTCAGTGTTTCTGTCGCGCCCATGACATGTGGCCAAGCCATCCAGGTATTTTCCTCTCGGTCTTCCCCTTGGTCTGTTCCCTTCGATCTTGCCAGTTGTCACCAAGTTCTCCAATTCATTTCTTCTCATAACATGTCCAAAAAATTTTGACTGTCTACATCTAATTTCTCTAACCAGTTTACGATTTTCATTTGTTTACTGTAATACTTGGTCATTGGTTTTTCTATCTGTCCGTGGTATTCTTTACATTCTCCTCAGAAACCACATTTCTACAACCATCAGATGTTTTTCAGCTTGACTGCTCATTGTCCAAGTTTCACATCCATACAAAAGAACAGGCTCTATGTAGCACCTCAACACTCTTTTTCTCGTTTCAATTGACATTTTTTTATTGGTTCAGTATGTTTTTCATCTTGCTAAAGGCTACTTTCGCCATGGCGATTCTTGTTCTAATCTCTTCAAGGCATCTCCTATCAGATGTTATGACTGTTCCGAGATAATTGTACCGATTCACTTGTTGAAGAATAATTAACTTGTTGAATCAACCCCGGCGTTTATTGGGAGTTGTGATTTATTCGGCAATTTTACGTTGTCAATGATTACTGAAGGCTCATACCATTGAAATCAACACAAAGCGATCTGCTCTCAAATCACCCACATCTGATTTCGAACCTTCGACCGGTATGTCGGGGAATTGTGAAACTGCCTTCCCTAACCCCTCATCTGCGGACACCGACTAGGCCTGTGAATGTTTATAACAGTTTATAAAGTAGGAAACGAGAGGATGGTTTATCTCCCCTGCCCACTTACCTCTCTGATCCTGGTGTCACTATCTCCATGTAACTCCAATTTTATTTTTTAGCGAAAGTAAATTAGTCCATGACCTACATTAGTATGTTCCCACAGGAAAGATGCTTGTTCTCAATAATTTTAGAAGAAAGAAAGGAATAAAGAAAGCAAGCAAGAAAGACAGACAGAAAGAACGACAGAAAGAAAGTAAGGACAGAGACAAAGAAATATCGCCAACATCAATAAATAAATACAAAGACTTGTAATTTCAAAGGTTGCATGTCCTTTTCAGTGCATTGCCAAAATGCATGGTGCAGAACGGCGCCCTCAGCACAGGCGTCTAAATATTTCTCGATCTCTGGCCATTTCTCCTGCTTCGCGGCACTCTCATGCCCAATGTGTGTGCACCACCCAACGTCCAGCTTCAAGTTGGCCGACAGCTGGCCGTTCTTCTAGAAACACTCCCTTTCATCACCGTTCCTTCCCAACCACTGGGGCGATTAATACGGACAAAGCTATCAGTCTCTCTCCTAGACTTCGTGCTGTTTAGCAGACGGTTTTGTTTTTCGGTTTTCAGATCTTGTGCAATGTCAGTATTTGTCTTCATTTTGATCCACAGGGCACACAAGTTTACTGTAAACTTCACGTTCACAAACCCCAATTTCTTCTTCTTCTTCTGCGTTCATCTGGAGAGGTTTTTTTTAATTTTGGACGTGATTGCATAGTGCCTGTTTACAGCAGAGCTGCGTTCCAGCGCCGACTAGGCCGACACATCCGACTTCTGCGGGCGTTTATTGACTGGGTTAACCTTCCCGGGTAAACCCCAGTTTTATTCTTTAGCTAAAATGCAGCAGATACAAAATGAATATAAACACAACCAAAACTGAAGTAATGCAGATTAGCAGATATTCAGAAAATGGCATAATAGACAGAGAAATCTAAATCAGATGTCATAAAGCTAGTGTGCTTATATATAAACGAACACCCATATTGAAACATCCAAATATACATATGTCTGCAAAAATGACCACACACCACACACACACACACACACACACACACACGCACACACACACACACACACACACACACACACACACACACAATTAAGAGCATGTATATATCAACTCTGTGTTACCAATGTCAAACTTGGACATTATTCAAATCACACTTACACAAAATCAACACATGTGAGTAGAGATGCCTAAGAAGAGCTTCCAACTTAAACTATCCGAGACCGCGTGAGAAATTATGTTATCAGACGGTCAGTGGGATCAACAACTTGTGCTAAATGAAAGGTAGAAAACCAAATCTCGCTTGAATGCAACATCATCAACTACCAGCACTGACACTATATGAAAGAAAATCTGCTACGAGAGCAAGACGAACATGGACTGAGACAACAAAGATATTGTACAATCACGTGGAATGATACTATCGTGTCCCTTCCGGGCGCTGGAAAGTCAACAATTCATTGCTTGACGGCAATGATGGCAAATGACGATCATAAAAATAATCCACGACGTACATCCGTATGTTGCCAGAGGAGAGATGCATTTCTCAGACATTTTACTTTAATCTACTCGCCGTTGTTGTGCCATATTGTCTTAATATTGCCTAATGTCTGCATTGCTATAGCCAATCTACCCCCGACTTCTTTTGAACAATCCTCATGGCTATTTCATATACAATAAAGGATCTGGAGGCCAGCATGGCCGAATGGATAAGAACGCGCGTTCTGAAACATCCGGTGTGCTGATGCCGAGGTAAGGGGTTCAACCTATACACCGGTCAGTTGGACTAAAATGTGGACTTCTATATTATTATAGATCAATCGGGACTGGATGGGTGATGTGGTCAGTTTCACCATGCCGCCTTTATTTCCAGAGCAATTCCTGGTACTCAAATTAGGTTGGGTTGACATGGCAGGCTAAGTCAAGTTAACACTTGGCCTTGATGGGGATTCGAACGCTGGACCTCAGAGAGAGAGAGATGTGGGGTGAGCAAAAATAGAAAGTGAAAGCAATAAAGTCAGAAGAGAAACATCAATTGGGAAAGACATACAGATATACATACAAAGAGGCAGACAGAGACAAAGAAACATATTGACAGACAGGCCGCCAGACAGACCGCCAAACAGAGAGAAAGACAGAGAATAGTTAGCCAGTCAGTGAGACAGAAAAACAAACAAGCACATAGCTAGAAAAACAAACATACAGACATACAGAAAGCCAGACAGACAGATAGCCAGACAAAGAGACGGACAGACAGAGAAAGACAGACAAACATACAGGCAAACATACTGACACACAGCCAGACAGAGAGACAGACAGAAATAGACAGACATATAGACAGCCAGCCAGACAGAGACAGACATACAAAGACATGCAAACAGACAGCCGGCCAGACATAGAGACAGACGAGCACAATTATTTCAACATTATTTTTAGAAACATATCGTTCAATACTAACTTGACATTGCCAGGTGCTCGTCGATGTGCCGGGGAAAAAATGGCCGAAATGCAGCTTTTCATGTACACCACGACAATCCTTCGTCATTTTACCATTCAGCCTGCAGATGCCAAACTAGCCGCAGCAATGGAAACGCACATTCGAATAATTCACAGACTCAAGGATTTCAAATGTGTGCTGCTAAAGCGATGTTAAAAAATTAACGTTACGAAACGTGATATACTTTCTTGGAAGCGGCTGCTTAGTTGCTTATTTTTGTTGTTTTGTTTTGTTTTTGGTGTTTAAATACTTTCGCATTCTAGTAGTTGACACGACCGGGGAGAGCACCGGACTGATTTGTTGCGTCTGGATTAGCTTCCCCTTTTACCAGTGTCTCTCGCCATTAGGGCAATCCACTCTGACATCTGACGTAATTTACGTCCCCAAATCAAGGAAGATTCTTGCCTATAAATAATCTCTACGCCGTTTGAATGGTCAGGAGTCTTGACAAACATTACAGATGATCATCTGATGCTTGTGTGTTGACCTCTCTTGTAGAAACATAGCATGATTTTACTGTTGTAAATGACAGTTCGTTTTTTTTCCTACGTATAAATTAAAAGAGACTATTGCCCATATAATTGGGTAAAGTCAGTCCCATAGCTGACAGACCTTTAGGGTGTGAAGTGTTAGGCGTTCATATATTCTAGGTCACGATTATGAGATCGGGCGAAGAGTTCCCTTCCTGTTGGCCTATATTTCTCAGAGAATTGAAAGTAAAATCTGGAGAAAAAACAAATATATTTATGTATACAGTTGCCAATGTATATTTAATATCCCGTATGGCTCATCTATGTATACAGTTGTCAATATCCAACAATATCCCGTATGACTGATCTATGTACACAGTTGTCAGTATTCAATAATATCCCGTATGGCTCATCTATGTACACAGTTGTCAGTATTCAATAATATCCCGTATGGCTCATCTATGTACACAGTTGTCAGTATTCAATAATATCCCGTATGACTCATCTATGTACACAGTTGTCAGTATTCAATAATATCCCGTATGACTGATCTATGTACACAGTTGTCAGTATTCAATAATATCCCGTATGGCTCATCTATGTACACAGTTGTCAGTATTCAATAATATCCCGTATGGCTCATCTATGTACACAGCTGTCAATAGCCAATACTGTCCTATGTGACACATCTAGGTATCACCATCATCATAATCATTCTCATCTCATCTCATCTTATTTCTCTTGTACCTTGCGGTGTCGATGTGATCATTTAATCATTTGGATCAGTCCGATTATACTTCTCATACATCATGTGCTATGTCGATTAGTGTGGGCGGTCATGTTTCGCTATTTTAAACGATCACCAGAGTTGTGGATCAGCTCTATCTGTCTGTTCCGACCATGCCATCTGGTTAAGCTATCCATATATTTACTTCCCCGCTTTCTCCTTGTTCTTTCCCCGTCAGTATTGTCAGTTGTCATAAAGTTCTCCAGTTTCTTTCTTCTCATAAAATTGCCCCAACAATTTAGCTCTCTACATCTAATTTCTCTAATCATGTTGTCGTTTTCATTTGCTTCTTGTAGGACTTGCTCATCTAGGTATGCAGTTGGCAATATCCAATAATGAACCGTATCACTCATCTGGGGATATACATTATCATTACAGTAAATACCACGGCGAGGAATCGCTGGCCGAGTGAATCCTCAGTAAAGTGTGGATTGTTTTTTTTTCTGTCGGGGGCAAACATAAAAAAACAACCATAACCTATACAGTTCGAGGCGACTGCTGTAGCCAGGCGGCCTTAATTCCCCAAGCTCAAGACCACTTCCCATGTCCTACACCGCAAGGTACTATTGGCATTAGATGACAGTAAAGATCACCTCATAACCTCCTTCCTGGAGTAACATCTGCATACAGACAATGCTGTTTCACTATTTCCTAAGTAACAGTACCGGTTAAAGCAATCGTCAGGGGGAAAATTAAATATGCCGCCGGGAAGGTTAACCCGGTCAACAAATGCCCGCAGAAGTCGGATGTGTCGGCCTAACGGCGCAAGAACGCAGCTCTGCTGTAAACAGGCACAACGCAGTCACATCCGAAAAAGAAATCCGGATCAACGCAGAAGAAGAAAGAAGAAGATTGTGATATGATAAGGCCATTACATTAGTAGCACTGGACGCACGGTGGAAAAGGTGACCAGTCTGTTCCTCTGTTGACGGACGACGGACGCCGACCGCGCCCATGACATTATCAGCGTAACTCTGTATCAACTACAACAACACGCCCATGACATTATCAGCGTAACTCTGTATCAACTACAACAACACGCCCATGACATTATCAGCGTAACTCTGTATCAACTACAACAACACGCCCATGACATTATCAGCGTAACTCTGTATCAACTACAACAACACGCCCATGACATTATCAGCGTAACTCTGTATCAACTACAACAACACGCCCATGACATTATCAGCGTAACTCTGTATCAACTACAACAACACGCCCGCCAATACAACAGTCTTTAATAAGAGAAGCGGCGGCTGCAGCAGGATGTAACAATAGGAAATACAAACAGGTACATGTTAGCAAGTTAGCTGCATATCCTTTTACAGGACGTCGCAGGCAGCTCCAGCATTGTATTTGTTGTTTGTGATCTCTTGGCAAGTTTACGTTCAGCAGTTTGCCATTGATTTCTGAATGACCGGCACCTATACAATTTCCTAAAAAAACCAAAGCAAGGCGGTCTGCTGCCAAATCACCCGCAGTTGCGTTTCCAACGTGATATTTGGGATTACGAACTGCATCCGTAACCCCTTCGTCACGGAGCAGGCTTGGTATATGCGTTTTTGTTGTTCGCATATCCTTTTACAGGACATCGCTGTCAACATCAGCATCTTTCAGCTGATTGTTGATTTCGTGGCAAGATTATGCTCAGTAGTTTGCTATTGATTTCTGAGCGACTGGCCCACATACCCCGTAAGTTACCGACGAGGAGAGAACCGCTACCAATTCTCGCGCACGTCACGTTACTCATGAGAGTAAACGGGATTACGAAGAAAGTCGTGTAACACCTAGACCAGGGAGACAGTCTAGGTATTTGTAGCTCCTGTGAAAAGTTGAGACATGCTAAACACGGACATAGTGTACGGACTCCATACAAGTGAACATAAATCCCCAAAAACAAGCGACAATAAAAATATATATATATAATAATAAAATAATAAAATAAAAATAAGTATTATAGGACACAACAAACGACGTTTCGAATATATAAATCTTCATCAGGGACGGGATAACACAAACAGACCTAAAGAAAAAAACATAAAATTGTAAAATAATATTAAAACACAATTCTTTCGCTGTCAAGAAGGCACAAAAGTTGGGTCCAGTTCAGTTTTGAAAAGTGCTCTTATTCTACAAAGGTTGAGTCCAATTCAGCTGTTAAAGTGCCAAATAAGAAATGTAGTGGCTAAAAATGAGCAGTCTTTAGCATGACAAAATGGTCACCTTTCTACTGTATCCCATGTATGTGATTGTGTGTTTTGAATAGATTTGTTTTCAAATAAAAAGTACATAAATTAAGCACATTAGTTGTCTTGTTTCTTGAAAAGCATGCGATTATTACAAAACGATTTTTATTAAAGTAATCATCCTGTTTTATGGATCTAATAATAATAAAAACATATTGCATTCCCTTCTACAGGAGGTTGCAATTAACCTCAGTATTTATTGGCTGTTCGAGATTTACCAGACAATTTTACGTTCAGTAGAACCAGCTCCGAGGTCCATGGGATAGTGAAACCAACTCCGACATACTGAGTCGAGTGTTCGAAATCAGACGCAGGCGCTTTGTGTTGATTTCGATGGTAGGAGGCGTCAGTCGTTTAGAAACCAATGGCAAACTACTGAACTATATTACTGTCTAGTACAGTGTTTCCCAACGTGGGGCCCACGCCCCACAGGGGGGCAATTCGATTGTTAAGGGGGGGCAATTCGAAAATGGAAGAAATAGGCTGGATATAACAAAACGGGGAGACTTGAGACTGAAGTTAACTAAATTGGAACCTGACATAAAATCTCTTTGCAGCTAAGCATCAAGCGCGAGGATCTCACTAAATTTAAATAATTACTAATAATTAAAATAATATAGAAAAATCTTTCATTAAAATTAGTCTGTACTTGATTTTCAGTTCTCCATTATGTGTTTTGAGAATTTACTTACTGTGTTTGCTCAATAATTTCCTAGTGATTTCTTCCTAAAACCTATCGGTCCTTTGGCTTGGATCGGGTGCATTTGCTGCTCCCCCCCCCCCCCCCCCCCAGTAGTGCGCCTGGTCTGGTCGTTGGCCGGATGATAAAATAAAAACCCATCACATATCTTCACCTTAGATGTGGGCCTGGTGGACCAATGTGGGCAATAGCTCACAGTGAGACTATGGGTCCACACCAAAAAAGGGGGAGGCTGGGGAACCATCTTGTCTGGGGTGACCAACCGTCAAACCAAAAAAAAAAAAAATTCACCCAACACAAACGACACACAGGGACGCGGGACCTGGGGGGGGGGGGAGAGAGAGAGAGAGAGAGAGAGAGAGAGAGAGAGAGAGAGAGAGAGAGAGAGAGAGAGAGAGAGAGAGAGAGAGAGAGAGAGAGGGCCCTGGCCCCTCTGGGAACCGTGAACCCTTGTAAAAAAAAATTCTAGTTTCTTTAGTGAACATTTCAATTCTTTAATATAAAAAATGATGCATAAGGGGGGGGGGGGGGGGGGGCATACGAATTTTAGAAAGGCTTAGATGGGGCATAGCACAAAAAAGGTTGGGAAACACTGGTCTAGTATATCACAAACAAGTTAGTTGCATATCCTTTAAAAGACGTCGCATCCAATCTCAACATTATGTGGCTGTTTGAGATTTCTTAATGCTTGAGATTTCTTGGCAAGTTTACGTTCAGTAGTTTGCCATTGATTTCTGAACAAAATTAAATGCTAGAACAGAGATGAGCCTTGGCTGAGATGTTACAGTGTACGCCTCAGCTTCAGATGGTACGGGGCTCGACCCTTGCATAGACGTAGACAGCCACGAATGTTTGGACACGTTAAGAAGAAATACAGCTGAGAACTTGGTGACAACTGGCAAGAGTCAGGGGAAAAGATCAAGGGGAAGGCAGAGAAGTAAATACCTGGATGGCTTGGCCACGTGGTATGCTTGAGACAAGAACACTGACCTGATCCAGGACTCTAGTGATCGCGTGAAATGGCGAAACATGACCACCCACGCTTATAGGCACAGCACATGATGACGATGATGATGAGGCTTGGACATTTTTTCAAGAACCATTGGTATCTAATGACATTGATGTTTGTCCATCAAGTATGATGATGACCCTTCAGTTCATCCAGTGAGGCTTGCAAGTTTCGAGCCCTCGAGTGTTAAGATGGCTGGCAAGGCCTATTTTGGCTCGAAGTGTTCTTTGACAATGTGGGCAATGCTATCACACCTCTCTTGGGGGTGAGATCGGATATCTGGGCTTCTCATATACGGGAGAAAAACAGGAGTTCTCGTTGGCCAGCTGTACACGTTGGAAAATGCAAAGAGTAGGGCGTCAGATCTTTGTCTTGGTAGAATTGTTAGGAAAATTAGAAACCTTCTCACAGGTAGATAAAGAGCCTGTTACCTTGGAAGGAGTATGTCTAGACTCTCAATCAATCATGTGCCATGCCGGAAAACGTGGGCGGTCATGACTCGCCATTTCACTCGATCACCGGAGTCGTGGATCAGCTCAGTGTTCCTGTTTCGTCCATGCCATGTGGCCAAGCCATCCAGGTATTTTCCTCTCGGTCTTCCTCGTGGTCTGTTCCCCTCGATCTTGCCAGTTGTCAATAAGTTCTCCAATCCATTTCTTCTCATAACATGTCCAAAATATTTTGACTGTCTTCGTCTAATTTCTCTAACCAGTCTTTGTCTCCTGCAGTACTTGGTCATTGGTTTTTCTGTCTGTCCATGGTATTCTTTGCATTTTCCTCAGAAACCACATTTCTGCAGCCATCAGATGTTTTTCAGCTTGACTGCAAATTGTCCAAGTTTCACATCCATACAAAAGAACAGTCTCTATGTATCTCCTCAACACTCTTTTTCTCGTTTCAATCGACATCTTTTTATTGGTCAGAATGTCTTTCATCTTGCTAAAGGCTACTTTTGCCATGGCGATTCTTGTTCTAATCTCTTCAAGGCATCTCCCATCAGATGTTATGACTGTTCCGAGATAATTGTATCGATTCACTTGTTGCAGAATATTCCCATTTACTTGTATATTACATTGTGGTACTTCGTTCTTCCTAGTGACGACCATAACCTGTGTCTTCTTACAATTTAATTCCAACCCCAGCTGCTCACTGTGTACAACAACCGCGTCTACTAATTGTTGCAGATCCTGTGCATTGTCTGCAATCAATACTGTATCATCTGCATATCTAATGTTATTGATGTTTCTTCCACCAATGCTGATTCCATTTATATCTTCTACATTTCTGAAAATATTTTCACTATATAGGGAAAAAAGATCTGGAGACATTACACATCCCTGCCTAACACCTCTCTTAATAGGTTGATATTGTCCCACTTCATTATCAATCCTTATGGCAGCTTGTTGTTTCCAATATATGTTTTTTATAAGTCTAATGTCTTTCCCATCAATTTGTAGATCTGCAAGCATATCCACCATGTTGACATGTCTAACTCTATCAAAAGCCTTTGTGTAGTCAATAAAGCAAAGATGTATATCCTTGTTTACTTCTATAGCACGTTCAATAACTGTTCGCAGCATATACACAGCATTTACTGTACCCTTTCCTTCTACAAACCCACATTGTTCTTCCCCTATTTCAGGTTGTATTTTCTTCCTCACTCTTTGCATGATAATTCGTAACAAAATCTTTGTGATGTGACTCATTATACTAATTGTTCTATGTTGATCACATTCCAAGGTTCCTGATTTCTTTGGGATTGCAATAAATACAGAATTACATAATTCAGAAGGTATATCTCCAGTATCATATAATGTGTTCAGCAGTCTGGTGACTTGCTCTAATCCAAATTCTTCTAAAGCTTCAATCATTTCTGTTGTGATGTTATCTGCACCGGGGGACTTGCCAGCTTTCATATGCTTAAGAACATTTTGAACCTCCATCTTTAAAATTACTGGTCCTTCATTATTGAATCTAATATCATACTGTTCCTCTCTGTTATCATTATACAGGTTTTTCACATAATCTGTCCATACATGTATAATCTGATCTTTTTCTATTATGATTTTGCCATCTTTAGTTTTTAGACAGCCTACTGGTGTACTTGTTCTTTTATTAGTAAGTTCCTGAATTCTTTTGTGCACTAATTTGGTATTTTGACAGTAATTTCCCCTGGTCTCTGGGTAGTGGATCGGACACTCGTGTGTATTGTTGCGCACGTAAAAAATCCCTTGGCAGTTGGAAATCGAAAAAGAGTAGCCTAACGGCGCTGCCCGGGCAAAATTTCGAGTTAAAAATCTACATAAGCATTTCAGGATCCTCGCCGATGCAACGGAGTTCGTGCATTGAGCTGAGTTTCTCCAAACTCAGGTTTGAGTTAGGAGAAAAACGGAGCACTTATGGGTTAAACCGTGTGCCGTGATGTTGATCCAACGACTAAAACTTAAAACTTGGTATTTTGACTGTTGTGTTGTTTTTCAGTTTCTAAGCACTTTTCCTCAAGCCATGATTCTTTTGCCTTCCTACATAATATTCTGACTTGTCTGTGAATTTCTTCATATTTGGCAGGATTATTTTTGTTGAGTCTTTTTGTTTCCATTAGGTGTAAAATTTCTTCAGTCATCCATTTCTTACGACCCACCTTATTTAATTTTGGAATAGTTGTTTCTGCAGCCAAACTGATTGAATTCTTTAACATTTCCCATTGATCATTCACATCCTGGAATAATATCTCTAGATCAGACAATATATCAAATCTGTTCTGTACTTCTATGTTGAATTTGTTTTGTATTTCCTTGTCATTACTTAATGTACACAAATCATATTTAGTGTTTCCTGTTATATATTTGACTTTCTTCAGCTTTATCGTCAATGTTCCTGTAAGTAGTCTGTGGTCACTATAACAATCAGCACTGGGAACTGTTTTTGCTATTGTTAGTGCGTTTCTAAATCTTCTGCTAATCAGAATGTAGTCAATCTGGTTTCTGATCCTTCAGGACTCCTCCATGTCCATAATCTTCTAGGGTGTTGCTTAAACCAGGTATTTCCTACAATCATTTCCTTTTCTTTTGCCCACTCTACAAGTATGTATCCTCTTTCATTTCTCTCTCTTGACTCTAGAGGAAGTTAAAAAGTTAGTTGCATATCCTGTACAGGGCGTAGTAGTCAACTCCAGCATTTTGTTTTTGGCTTTTTGTGAACATTTGACAAGTTTACGTTCAGCGGAATGCCATTGCTTTCTGAAAGACCGACATTCATACCATTTTCATTAAAAAATCAACGCAAGGCTGTCCGCTGCCAAATCGCCCGCAGCTGTGTTTCGAACGCGGTATGCGGAATTACGAACTGCGCCCGTAACACCTTCGCCACGGAGCGGGCCTAGACTAAGTCAACCATACACAAATGCAAGTGGAATGTGGACAAACTGACATCTGAGATGCGTAACTCTCATCGAAAGAGAACAGAGTGGGCTAATAACACGTGCCTGGCACAGAAAGGGTTAAAAGCTAGGAGGCCGAACTGGAAGGAGGGAATGACATGAACACAAAAGGTGAACGGGTGGCTCCGACAGATATATCATTTACAGTCATCAAGTATTGCTCATTGAATAATAGCTGCTACGCCCTGGAAAATTCCCTGCTTCCTGGCGGGAGGTCTCCGTAAAAGGCCGCGGACACTCCTGCATGCAAAATAACATTCTGTAGCTTCCCGTGAGCCTCTGTCAGTCTGCCAGTCAGTCTCTTTGTCTGTCTTTCACGATATCTTTCTGTTCTTCTCCCACTCCGTTCCTCGGTTTCTATGTCTGATTAATGTGTCTAAATAATTCATTTGTCTATTCTTTCATGTATTAATTCAATCTACTGTTTCACCCATTAATTCATGTGTCTTATTGTTTCATTTATTAATTCATTTGTCCATTTTTTCATCTATTAATTCCTCTATTCAATAATTTAGTCGTGTCCTGTATCCTCCCTTAAACAAAAAAAAAAAAAAAAAAAAATTAATAACAGACTGATTTAAGCCGTGAAGCCATAAATAATATATTGTACGATTCCTTGCCGGTCATATTTCGCTGCATCTCGTCGTATGCAAACTGCTGAGTTACATATTATATGAAGTGAATAAACGAATAATACTTTCGCTGAAATACCAATTACATAGTCACTGATATTGTTAGAATGTCGAGTATGTTATCCTCACGGTGCCAAGATGCAGCGGAATATGTTTTTAGCTTATGAGTTTCTATTCAAAAAGGAAATAAATTGTTGTAAACAGACTGATTGTTTAGTAAAACGTCTGTATAGATTGTATTCCCAATAATGTACAATTTATGTGTCTACAGTACGTTGATTTTGATGGTATGTGACGTCAGCAGTTCAGAATCCAATGCCAGACTACTGAAAGTAAAATTTCCTAGTAAACTGCACACAACCAATACATTTTGGTATTGACAGTAACTTCCTTTAGATAACAAGCAACTAACTTGTTTCATTCTTATGTAACGAAACCAGCTATTTCACAAGTTCGTAAGCAGTCCAACGTGATCTTCAATTTCTCTGTTTTTCTTTGCGTTACTTATTTCACATTTAAATTGATTTTGCTGGTATATATGCGTCGTTTAATCCATTATTACATTATATTTCTTCGTAAGAATCTAAACGGCATAGTGGGTAGTACGCATGCCTTCCAAGTCAGTGGTCCGGGTTTAATCCCCAGCAGAGGCAAGTTTATTATTTCCGACCAGTACTGTTCTGGGGTACGCCCAGCCTGATAAAAATGGATAACAGACAATTTAGAGAATTTTCTGAAGAAAGCGAACCAGCCACCCTACACCATATGTCGTGACATAGAAGGTATGACTCGGCTAAGGGATTACCGTTTTGTTTCGTCGCAAAAATGAACGAATTATGAAGAGCTTGGAAGCGACAGAAATATGGTTCCTGAGACTAATGTTGCGAATTCCTTGGACTGCCAAATTAACTAACAACGACTGTCTGAAAGAGGATAATGAAACTAGAACATTATATACAACAATAAGAAAGAGGCAAACAGCATTTTTGGGCCATGTGTTGAGAAGAGAGGCATTGGAGAACATCATGACAACTGGAAAGATCGAGGGGAAGAGAGGCTGAGGCAGACCAAGAGAAATGATGCTGGATGGATTGCGACGGTGGCATGGAGGAATATCATCAGTGGAGTTGATCCAGAAAACCAAAGACCGAAATCTGTGGAATGCAATAAACGCCAACGCCAGCCGGCGTGGCACTTGAAGATGATTCGTTGCAACAACAATTCTAGAAGCCACAGCTAGCGCAAATTCTAGCACGTAATATTCTAAATCCCATATGTTCTTCAATTCCTTATTTAGTATTATTATTATTATTATTATTATTATTATTAAAATACAGTGGAATCTCGCTTAACGAGCACCTCGCATAACGAGTAATTCGCATAACGAGCAAAATAAATTGTAAAAAAAATGACTCGCTGAACGAGTGACGTTTCGCATAACGAGTGACGAGGGGAGGGGAAGTCCCGGATTGTGCGCCTGCAACAGCGAGGGTCGGAATCTTGCTTGTTATGGACAACGCTCCTGCCCATCCTCCAGGACTACAAGATGACCTTCTTGAAGAATTTAAATTCATCAAGATCCAGTTTCTGCCTCCCAACACTACTCCGTTACTCCAGCCTATGGACCAGCAGGTTATTTCTAACTTTAAGAAGCTCTACACTAAAGCGCTCTTCGAGCGTTGTTTTGAGGTGACTGAAGGGACCAATCTCACTCTCAGAGAGTTTTGGAAATATCACTTCCACATCGTTGCCTGCCTCAAGATGATCGAAAAGGCATGGGAAGGGGTTACCAAGAGAACCCTCACTTCTGCTTGGAAGAAGCTTTGGCCGGAGAGCGTTGTCGAATGTGACTTTGAGGGGTTTGAGACAGTACCTGTGGAGCCTTGTAGTCAACGAGATTGTGTCTTTGGCCAAGATCATGGGACTGGAGGTGGATAACAAAGATATCGATGAGCTTGTGGAAGAGCATAGCCAAGAGCTGACCACCGAAGAGCTTATGGAATTACATTGTGTTTCACAGCAAGAAGTTGTGGAGGAGAGTTTGTCCGAGGAGGAGGAGAAGGTAACAGCAAACTAACAATTTTCTGGCGCAATAAGAGAAATGCTGAAAGCATGGGAAACTGTTGCATCGTACATTGAGAACCAGCACCCTAATAAGGCAGTGGCTATGAGAGCTACTAATTTATTTAATGATAATGCTGTGTCGCATTTCCACCAAATTCTGAAGCGTCGGCAAAAACAAATTTCTCTAGACAGCTTTCTAGTAAAAAAGAATTAGGTATGTATTATAAATTGTAAATTAATTATTTCAATGTTTTTTTTCTCTACAAATGGAATTCTCATTCCAGGTTCGTTCATTCCGCGATAGAAGAGGAAGATGAATTACGTTCCTTAACGATGTATATATAATTTTCTTTGAATAAACGTTACACAAAATATTTTGAGTATTTTTTCAGCATGAAACGCATTATCGTAGTTTACATTAATTTGTATGGGAAAATCTGTTTCGCTTAACGAGTGTTTCGCTTTACGAGTAAGGTTCTGGAACGAATTATGCTCGTTAAGCGAGGTTCCACCGTATACAGTGTGAAACTTATCTTGAAATATTCGAAATCTCATAGTTTCTACAATTCCTTATTTAGTATTATTCTTAAAATATACAGTGTGAAAGTTTGCTAATGATATTTCCCGGAATGGTAAACGTTCATTCAAAATTCAAAACATGCAAAACAAAGTTGCTAATTTTATGCTGTATTGTGAGAAACTGTTATTTCATCATTCTCATTGATTCAGTGTGATGCTATAAATAACAAGTATATAGTACAAACTTCTCCGTACTTTCCCGATAACAAAAACAATGCAAATCCCAGATTACCCCGCTAAACAGAAACCTCATAATGAAAATTCCCACGCCAAGAAAGGAATGGCGTTTACATTCTATCGTAGTCTCATGACCAAGCATTTACGCTTGCCTCGTGAGACGCAAGTGACTGAAAACTGTAGGGATGTCTTTCCCATTAGGCAAAAAAGCTCACAGTACAGGAACACTTGCGTGGATCTGTGAGTTGTGTGACGGCTAGGCCAACATTCGTGAGTGCGTGCGTGAATGAGTCATACTCGCATCGTATGACGAGATAGGGGAGTGAGTAGTGAATGCTGGAAATGAGGTGAAGATAACCCTGTGTTTCCACACCTAGGCTCTGTATCAAGACTGGTTTTCTACGTCGCCTGGGAGCTATGATTGACGGTCAGGGGGGCTAAGGATGGGTTGGAATTTTTTCGCATTAATTGTTACATTTTTTTTTTCGTATTTAGATGTAAACTAGAAAATATCTTATCTGTACTAGTTTTAAAAAAAAATAATCTCAGGTATCACATCTCTGCTGCCTCCATGCTCTTCTTAATTTATTCGTCCATGCTCCGTGACTCATTGCCCTACAGCAAAAATGATGATGATGCTGAGAAATACGCGTTGTGCACATACTTTACGTAGCACAGCATACATCTCATTGCTTTGTATGATCCCAATTCCACTGGCGTAGAGATTCAACAATACTAACTTTAATATATAAAAGATGCCCAGATTTTGTGCTATGAAAACGTATAACTCATTGTTCAAACTATCGTGTATTAAGACGGCAACGTGATGTCATAAAAGATGCAACAAGTCTTTAGCAGAACGTCAGTTTCACCACATCACACTGAAAGACTCTCCATTCTTTGCCGGTTTACCTGCCCTCATGCACTATTATGCTCTGAGCATGAGGGCAGGTGACCTGGCAAGAATGGAGAGTCTTTCCGTGTGATATAGTGAGATTGACGTTCTGCAAAGGACTTCATTAAGAGGTGTCTGTTTTGTGGGGTAATCTGGTATTTGCTTTGTTTTAGTTATCGGGAAAGTACGGAGAAGTTTGTTCTATACTCTTGTTATTTATAAGATCACATTGAATCAATGAGAATGATAAAATAACAGTTTCTCACAATACAAAATAATACTGGCAACTCTTTGTTTTCCATGTTTCATGCACCATTATGCTCGTGGTGGGGAGGGGGGAGGCTAAGTGGTATCTAGGTGTGGTGTCGGCCTCGAGTGTTGGAGATCCCGGGTTCAAGCCCCGGTATGGGCCGGGACTTTTTCATGTGGACTTCTAGTTACAAAATTTCCCCTGGTTTCTGGGTAGTGAGATCGGACGCCCGCTTGTATTGTTGCGCACGTAAATCATCCCTTGGCAGTTGGAAATCGAAAAAGAGTAGCCTAACGGCGCTGCCCGGGCAAAATGTCGAGTTAAAAATCTACCCAAAGTATTTTAGGATCCTCGCCAGTGCTAAGGAGTTCGTGCACTGAGCTGAGTTTCTCCGGACTCAGGCTGGAGTTAGGAGTAGATCGGAGCACTTATGGGTTACACCCGTGTGCCGTGATGTTGATTCGTCGACTAAACTAAACTAAACTATGCTCTGGGTGTCTTCACTGCCACGTATCCAACTTCGTGTTGGTCGACCCATATCTCACCGTCCTGGAGTCATGGCACTCATTAGTGTTCTTCGTAAACCACTGTGAAGTTTCATGTGGCCAAAATATTTTGGGACATGCTACTTTATATGAGCAAGTGGTCTTTGATGTTCATATCATTTTTTTTTCTTTCTTGATTCATGATATTATAAAGCTCTTCTGAGGGATGTAAGTTCAAAAGACTCTGTTTAGACAGTCTTGGTGATCCAACCTTCATTGTGGAGACGGCACCTGGTTGATTAATTGATTTCTTTTTTGGTGTTTGTGAAGTGGTTCAGTTTACATACACCAGTATTTTTTCACAGACAGGATACATATTGTCAACTGTTATATGTTTGCTGGTCTTATACCGTATAATTTAATCTTTAAACTCTACATTGCTACGACCGGGTGCTTCTATCTAGCACGCTTGCTTGTCGACCCGGCTGCAGTGCGTTAGAATCGTCCTCCCGACGAGGATTGTTTTAAAAATGACCTATTTTGTTTTTTACAAAACCGCCTCGATGCTAATTCGAAGCCATGCCGAATGGGCCGACAGCTAGCGCGCAAGCTACTACACACATATACACATACATACACACATGAGCACTTTGGGGTATTTAAAATGCACAGCCACTACACACATATACACATAATACACACATGAGCACTTTGGCATATTTAAGATGCACAGCCACTACACTCATATACACATACATACACACACATGAGCACGTTGGGGTATTTAAGATGCACAACATGGCGATCTAATAATAATACACGGACATGGTCACATACATCCGTGTCTTGTCTGACATGCATGTTGCAGAATGAGAAGTCAGCTTCATGACTGTACTCCACCAATGTCCCAATAAAATGGATGTTTGCAGATGTTTCTAGCATGTTCTGTAGCAGGATGTACAAGTCGAAGTTGCATGTCGATTTTACTGTCTTCTCATGGCTAGGTTAAATGTGTGTGTCGGTGGACTTTTGTTCCGACTTCCTTGTCCACTTTTCTATGTTCATCACAATCATTATCATTGTCATTGTCATCATCATCATTATCGTCGTCTTCTTTATCGTCGTCATCTTTATCATCATAACAATCAAAATAATAATAGTAATCATCATCATCATCAACATCGTCGTCAACATAATCAACTTTGCCAGTGTCTAGGCTGGTGGTATAGTTATCTGAACATCATCATCATCAACATCGTCGTCAACATCATCAGTTTTGACAGTGTCTAAGCTGGTGGTGGATTTATCTGAACATCATCATCATCAACATCGTCGTCAACATAATCAACTTTTCCAGTGTCTAGGCTGGTGGTATAGTTATCTGAACATCATCATCATCAACATCGTCGTCAACATCATCAGTTTTGACAGTGTCTAAGCTGGTGGTGGATTTATCTGAACATCATCATAATCAACATCGTCGTCAACATAATCAACTTTGACAGTGTCTAGGCTGGTGGTAGAGTTATCTGAACATCATCATCATCAACATCGTCGTCAACATAATCAACTTTGCCAGTGTCTAGGCTGGTGGTATAGTTATCTGAACATCATCATCATCAACATCGTCGTCAACATCATCAGTTTTGGCAGTGTCTAAGCTGGTGGTGGATTTATCTGAACATCATCATCATCAACATCGTCGTCAACATAATCAACTTTGACAGTGTCTAGGCTGGTGGTAGAGTTATCTGAACATCATCATCATCAACATCGTCTCAACACCAGCAGCTTTGCCAGTGTCATGACTGACTGTGGATTTATCTAAACATCATATTCACAATCATTATAATCAACATCGTTGTCAACATGATCAGCTTTGTCAGTGTGAAGGCTGACGGTTGTATTATCTAAACATGTCTCACTGAACAGTCTTCTGTTCCAAGCATCACCATGTTAGTCATCACAAAGAATGGTACTGAAGTCTTGAATTTAAAAAAAAAACAACAAAAAACACACCCCAAAAAAAACAAAAAAACAATAAAAATACGTGACTCTTAATCTTAAACAATACATGGAGAAATAAGAAGAGAAAAAAAAATGCAACACCGAGATTAATGCGTTAAAGGCACATGGATTGACTTCATTGCACCGAGTTGTATCCCATCTAGTTAGGTCTTTTCCCGTAGAGCAGCTAATCGCCTGCTGAAAGTGTGGCAAAGAGTACGAACTCAGTAGATCCGGTGACGAACGCCCTAGGTCTAAAATAAAAGTAAAAAAGCTGTACTTAAGAACGGAATAAGGGAGTTTAAAAATGAAGCCGCATCCTTCTGAGATGAAGTTTATCATTTAACCTCTTGACCATGAAGGCATCAAACACTAAGGTTTGGTTTATTGCACACGAATACTCCAATACGTGCCGAATTCTCATCCTGTAGA
The DNA here is from genome assembly GCA_014155875.1 of Cepaea nemoralis. Taxonomy (NCBI): domain Eukaryota; kingdom Metazoa; phylum Mollusca; class Gastropoda; order Stylommatophora; family Helicidae; genus Cepaea; species Cepaea nemoralis. The sequence goes on from JACEFZ010009065.1 coordinate 763,681, forward strand.
TTGCACAAGGAGAATTTCAGAACAGTGCACGAACTCTGTAGCGCCGGTGTGTATCTAAATGTTTATACCGGAATTACACGTGCTATTGATAGGTGAGCTTTCTAAGTTTGAAATGTAACCTATGAAGTTGCCGATTTGGCCTGCACCTTTCTATTTCCAAACGCCTAGGGATTTTTAACGTGCACATAGAGGTTAGCGACTTCTCTCCGTAATCTCGAATACTCTCGTAGGTAACGGTAACTTTCGGGGTATGTGAGCCGGCCGCTCAGAAAGCAATGGCAAACTACTGAGCGTAATCTTGCCAAGAAATCAACATATAGCTGAAAGATGCTGGTGTTGACAGCGATGTCCTGTAAAGGATATGCAAAAAAAAAATACATTGCGCACACAGGTCCTCCTGGTTTTTCGCATTGATCCGAAGAAGCTTATGTCCGATCCACAGCCCAAGGATAAGGGTGAGAGGGTTATACCATTCTCTAAGTTTTTTATTTGTAAACATCCGTACCTTTCCCAACCTACAGCAGCAAATATTGCACAAAGTTAGCTAGTTGCATGTTCTTTTACATGAAGTCGCAATCAACACCAACATTTATTGGCTGCTTGTGGTTTTATAGGCAATGTTGCCATTGCTTTCTGAATTACCGACACTTACACCATAGTGAAAATCAACGCAAAGGTACCTGCTTCTAATTCGGTCACAGTTGGCTTCGTATGTCGGGACTGTGAAGCTGTGCTACCTCTCCGCAGGCCGCACACGCCGAAAAATATCACATAACGCATACTGTCAACAACTGACACATACATATACTAAGAGTTAAGTTCCCATGTCGTTCGCTGACAATGGTGCCTTTATGTGGCAACTGGTCTAAGATGAAAGCTCCGACAGGCGGACATTTAGAGCATTTCTTTTCTGATGCGGCAGCTTCTGCAGCTCGTCTTGTTCCAGACGTATTGGTGTCACCTTTACTCTGAAGTAAACTAGGCAGGACGAGAGCGGAATCATGCTGCATGGTCTCTATATTCAGCCCAGGCATTGTGCTGTGGAGAGGTATAACTCCATTTTACAAACTGTCGTCTATCAAGACGGGAAAGTGTGTGGTGCATTTTTAAACACAATCTCTCACACATCTTACTTAATCTCCTGTGGGTGGAATCTCGCTGGTCGCGTGTGTGATGTGTTCTACCCGTCTCCTCTCCAAGAGACCCCCTTCTGCCACAGGTTACTTTATGTCCTTCTGCCACAGGCAGTCCTTCTTCTGTATTGTTGACAGTCATATGCAGCAACATTCTCCTCTCTTGTATGATGTCAATGATTTCCAATGCAGGTATTTCTCCGTGTCCCAATGCTAAGCTGCCTGGCTCTATCTCCCTAGGTTTCCCCTTGTCTTCCATTCATTCCAACGTTCCCACTGTATTCCCAGCACATTCCAGTTTTCATCTTCTACAGGGCTGTCAACAGAATGTGAACATACAGTAAGTACTTTCCCCTAGGTTGAAGTTGTTCCTATTCTGAGAAGAATTCTAGTTCCCGCATTTTCTAGACCTGTCAACAGAATGAGAACATACAATTAATACTTTATACACCATCATATTGGCATATTTCTTACCCTGAGACATATTCTTGTGTTCACCGTCTATTGGCCTGTCAACAGTGAACATACAGTTATTACTTTCAATACCCTCATATTGACATAGTTTCTACTCTGCACTTTAAACTATCTAGGACAGAAACAGTTTAACAAATAAAATGCAACCCTGTCTAATTAACTTTAGGAAGTAAAAGTCATATGCTTCTTAACCCACTTTCAAACATCCAGATGGCAATCATTTTGTGCAAAGTTAGAATAGTTAGAAGTCTAATTAGGACGGTCTCAATGTGCGTCATGATGATATTTGTAATTTGTAACGGTCGGGAAATTAGTATATGGCGCAAATTTTCCAAGAGGTCAAGATTAGGTAACTTCTAGTTAACTATTTGTTTCGTTTTGTCATGATTATACATTTTAGATATTCCCTTTACTACCACTTATGGTTAACCTTCCGGTTTGTTAGTGGTGGGCTAGTGGAGTTTTCCCTAAACCGGTCAGTGAGACTTAAACGTTGACTTCGCGTTTAGAAAGCAATGGTAAGTTACTGAACGTACAACTGCCTAGAAGTTCATCTTGCGGTTGATCGCAGCTTCTTGCAAAGAACATGCAACATTTTACATTTTTAACAGAAGTCAGCATGGCCGAATGGATAAGAATGCTCGTTCTTAAATATCCGAATGTGCTATGCCGAGGTAAGGGTTCAACCCCTACACCGGACAGTTGGACTAACATGTTGACTTCTCAATCCTCTGAAGTCGGAATAGGTTCGCCTGATGGCGAGGGACACTATTAATAGGGAAAGCTAATCCACACGCCGGCTCAGTGGCGAATGTCTTAAGGACGCATTTATTAATCCCGCATACCCGCGTTCGAAACATATCTGTGGGCAATTTGGCAGCAGATCGTCAAACGCTGATTTTTTTACGAAATGAAACGGTCGTCCAGAAAGCAATGGCAAACTAAAGAACGTAAACTTGCCAAGCGATCACAACTGAACAAAAAATGCTGGTGTTGACTGCGATGTCCTGTAAAGGATTTGCAACCAAATTAATCCACAAGCAAAATTCAGTCAAATGCTACTAGAGGTAGTGTGTTGTAGTGCTTGAGTTCAAAGCGAGCGAGCGCCAAATAAAAATAAATCTGTAGCTTGGAGGAGCATGAGTGTGGTTTCTGAGACGAATGTTGCAAACGCCTAGTTAGGCTGGAGTATCATCATCATCAGTTATCAGTTGGGGTATCTTCATTGCACTCCGGACATGTCCATAGGTGCTCAGATCCTTCCCCCCCCCCCCCAGCTTATACATCAGCGTCCGGTGGCTAATAGTGCCAGTTCTGAGTTGGTTTACGAGGCGCTTTGTATTCCCGATGTACCTCTCGCGTCTGGCTGTGCCGATTCTTACTCCCAGGTCTTTCAACCTGGACAGCGATGTGGAATCACTGATGTCAAAGTCCTCTGTTCTCGCCATATCTTTAAGGACGTTAATAACATCGGCACGATCCATGGGCTGGCCATCTACAGGGGGTGCAGAGCCAGCCAGTTTGTCAGCTCGTTCATTTCCCTCGACTCCCGCATGTCCCGGGACGAAGATGAAGGTGACTTTACGGACAACAGACTTCCGCAGCGATTCAGTCCACTGTCTACGTACATATCCAGCTTCGACCTTCTGAATCATGCTCATTGAATCACTTAGTACACACACGTTGGTATAATGCTGGGATTCCAGCCATATGAAGGCCTGTGTAACTGCCATCACCTCCATCGTCATGCTGCTCGTGGTCATAGAGTGGGCACCACTGGATTCTTGAACGGTTCGGCCCTCTGAACGGGCTGTAAATGCCCACGCACTTCTCTGCTGCTTTACAACAGATCCATCTGTATAGATGAGCACTTCGGGGCTATCTGAGTGTTCATAGATGAGCGCGTTAACCTCTGCATTGACAGCGGCAGGGTTCTGCTCTCTGCACCGTCTGTCGAGTGTGATAATGCAGGAGAAAGTGCACTTAAAAGCTGGAGGCACCGGCACCCATTCCTTGCCGGGGTTGATACTGGTAAGACTGCAGACCTGTCTGACGACATCTTCCGCCCGACCCATCCATGATTTGCCCCTCTTTAGCCTGTCACCCTTTTCTCTGAATATAGCGTCATGCAGAGGGTGCTGCTCATCTGCACTTATTTTTTAAGTATGCACGAGCTCTCCAGATCTTGATCCTGTGTTCCATTGTCGGGAAGTCAAGGAGGTATCTCATTGCTACACAGCTGGTGTCTCTCGTGCAGCCCAAAATGATGCGAATGGCTTCGTTTTGTACCTTTTCAAGTCTTCCAATCTGTGTAGGGCTGACAGTGAGGATGGCCAGGGCATACTCTATGCGTGAAAGCACAAGTCCTTGGAACAGAAGTATTAGCAGTCTTTCCTCGATATTGGCAGTCGCCATGACTCTCATTGCTGACAAACCTTTTCGAGCCATCGTTATGACATAATCGACATGATCTCTGAAGGACAGGCTACGATCAAGCCTCACGCCAAGATATGTCATTGACTGGGTTCTACTCAAAATGCTCCCATCCATTCTTACTGCCGGCAGGTCTGTTTTCACAATATGGTTGTTTAGTGAGAACCATGTAACCGTTGCCTTTGCAGGGTTGACAAGGGCATCGGCATAGCACACCATGAGGAAATTCGATCTAGTTCGCCCTGCATATCATTGGCAACCGCCTGTCTACCTCGACCCTGTCGATACACGAGGATGTCGTCAACGAATGACAGAGTCCTACCCCTCCCGTCCAACTGTTGTTCAGTGATCGGCACCGTATACACGTTGAATAGTACTGGTGACAGTGGTGAACCCTGCGGCAATCCTGGACATATCGTTATCGGCTCAGAAGACCAACTCCCGCATCTTAGCACCACCTTCCTTTGGAGCAGAACTGCAGCTATCCATCGTAAAAGGTGAGGGTGCACTTTCAGTCTGAGGAGGGTTTGCATCAAGTTCTCGAAAGATACTCTGTTATATGCGTCATCTAAGTCTATGGCGGCCGCACATGTCTCTTCTCTGACCTGAAATCCTTCGTAAACATCTTGAGCAAAGACCGCCGCATTCAGCCATGACTCTTTGTTGCGTCTGTATCCTCCAAGTGTGGGCGGGAAGCAGCCGAGCTGTTCCAAGTCCCAAGCAAGTCTGTGAGCTACAATTTTCTCCAGTAGCTTGCCAACAGTATTCTGCATCGTAATGATTCTGTAGCCGCTTATCTTGGAATGGTCTTTGTTCGGTTTTGGCAGTGGCAGCAAGTAGCTGTGTAGCCATTCTTCTTTGACCTGACCCCTCTGGATACTGGTGTTGAATTCTCTGGCTAGTTCTTCCATGCCATCATCTGATATCACCAGTAGGTCACCATATCGGATGCCGCCTGGGCCTGGGGCGGTGTTAGGTGATTTCTTGAGCATCGCACGCAATATCTCAGCTGTGATTGTCCATTCTTCGTCTGTCCTGATCCCCTCACACAACTGAGAGAGTGTCGTTGTGGTCCTCTGTCTGGCGGGCTCGTCTTTCTGGTCAGTCTGTTCTATGTAGCGTGCAAGAAGGGCCTTACCTTTATCCGCATCCGACTTTTTCCATGCGAGGTCTGTGCCTTGAAAGTCTGGAATACCCCTACGTTGTGCAGCACCGTTCATGCTCTTGTGGAGGCGGCAGAATGTCGTAAGAAATCGCTCGGAGCACACCTTCCTGCAGAACTCGTCCCATTTCTCGGCCTTGGCCTGTTTGGCGCAGGATTTGAATAAAGTCGTCGTCCTATCGACCTCAGTCTTCAGGTTCGCCAACTCAACCTGTGGCATGTTAGCCTTTCTGGCCTTTTGCCAGTCTTTGACAGCCTGCCTCTTTCCCAGCCATGCCTTCTCGACCTCTCCATTCCACCATGGTGGCTGCAACCATCTTTCTTGTCTCCGGCGTGAGGAAGTTAGTTTTCTTCTTCTGATCTTGCTTATGGCGTCTTGACCAGTGTTGTCGTACGGGAAGGCATTTGTCTTGTTTCTTTGACTCATGGCCCCGTCTTTCTTGATCAGGATGACACAAGGATAGTGGTCACTATCGTGGTATCCCAGTGTGCCCCACCGGCACCTTGGTACGATGGTGGGCGACACCAGAGCCAAGTCAATGACGCTGTCAGAGTCACCTGGTCGAGTGACTATTCTAGTGACCTTCCCATCATTCAGACAGATTAGGGCAGCAGATGCCAGGGCGTCCTCCAGATCTTCTCCCTGTCTATTGGTGATGCAATTCCCCCATTGACTGCCTCTGGCATTGAAGTCCCCACAGTAGATGATATGCCTTTCATCCATATCGAACAAACTCTGCCATTGTCGCACGTCGACCTTCCCATTTCGCTCATAAACGGAGTAAATAAGACCGAATGCCCAGAATATGTTCATGAAGGTAGAACATCATAAACAATTATAACATTGAGACAATGTTTTTGGTCATATAATAAGTTGACTAGAGTCAATAATCGACATCACAGCGCTCGAGACATTCCCATATGCACTCTGTTCTCATCTTCAGTAACCAGCGAAGATTCCCAATACTAATGGTACCAGCTGAAACCTGATTAGGTGTCTTTCTGGCCTTTTCTCGGAGAACTGAGTTGGCCAGATTCTATGGTTACTGCCTGCCGCACCATTATCTCCAGACAATCATGATTTACATGTTCTTCCACACTATACACACGACCCTCAAAGAGCCTTGATCACATCTGCCTTATCTGCATTAATACCCCACCCAGAGGTACACATCCAGCTACTTGTCCGCCTGCTCGTTTCCCAACATTCATTTGTTGTTCTAGCCGCCTTTATTTTGTAGTTCAGACAATATTTATTTGTTCAGGTCATCTTTATTTTGTTGTTCAGGCCATCTATATTTGTTCAGGTCATCTTTATTTGTTCAGGCCATCTTTTGTGGCGAAGGAGGTACAGACGCAGTAATATGCTATACATGATCGTAATACCGCATACCCGTGTTCAAAACACAGCTGTGGGCAATTTGGTAGCAGACCACCTTACTTTGATTCTTATGAAATGGTATGGATGCCAGTTCAGAAAGCAATAGCAAACTAGTGAACGTAAACTTGCCCAGGAATCACGAACAGCCGAACAATTATGGGGTTGACTGTTACTTCCTGTAAAGGATAGGCAACTAACTAACATCTTTATTTTGTTGTTTCGGTCATCTTTATGTTTTTGTTCAGGTCATCTTTATTTATTCATGCCATCTTTATTTGTTGTGCAGGCCAATTTTGACATCATCACCTCTCACTCCCCAAACCCCATTGGCCACAGAAGATTAAAATCCTTAAAAGATTTTAGTACCACTGCATGCCAGGAATGTCAGGACATCAAATTATATGAGAAGAGAACCCGGGAGTCGTTTATATGAAGGATAGTATGTAGTTGATAATATGTTATTTGACTTCATTGTAACCACTTCACTTTGTATATATATCATAACAATGAACATCATAACAATGTACCTATTGTGTGTAACTATTAACTCATGACAATGTAATTATTAGAATATGCTTCGTGAATGAAACAGAGGATACAATTACTACATTAAAGATTATAGCTGTATAGCTGACCATGTTTACTATACATGTCTATCACTCACAACAATACAGACTGCACTACAACAACTAATAGAAACATACACATCAAATCACAGATATGATGTATAGGTACAAATACAAAACATCAACAATATTTGGTACAAATTTAAAAGTCAACAGTACATAATACGAAAAATAAATATACTTAGTGACAATTCTTGACTTCGACCCCAGCCCCCCGAAAAAACCCGATAATCGTTTGTGACGTCAGCACCTCTTCCAACTTCACAAAACAACTATTCAAGTTTCACCAACACTTTATAAGCATATAAGAAAAGAAACACGGCGAAATATCACTACAAAACTTAACACACAAAACAAGTATCCAATTAATACAAGACAATGACCATTTATCACAACTGGCAGGGATGGCATGTATCAATTTGACACACTGCACAGGCTATTTACACCCGGATATCATAGAGACCACACACACACACACACACACACACACACACACACACACACACACACACACACACACACACACACACACACACTGAATACATAACAGATCAACAAGCTCGGACAGGATAGCCCGCAACACACAACGTAATACAAACCTAACATTTACAAGGAACACAAGAATACGCAGATCATACAGCGCCACTAGTACAGACCAGAACAAATAACATAGCCTTTCACAGCAACACATGTATCTGGGTGCACCACAATCGAAACATGTCCAACAGTGATTAATTTGGATGAATCAAAAACATTTAGATGTCGCTTCTGTTTCGGAGGTAATCATATGTGAAAATTTCAGACTGTTGTATGCCGATCACATTAAGAAAACGACTGGGAGGAATGCTAGTATACTTAGTGATTTAAAGACCAACATATTATGGTTTGAAAAATTCAAGCGGCGCAGTGGCATACATTGTGTTACTAGGCTCGGTGACGGTGCGAGTTCATACACGTCTCGGGCCGAAAAATAGTATTAAACACTACATTCATTCTCTATAAAATGTGTTTTTGTATGTATTTTAGATACATAATTGGAGTGAAATTGCTTCAAATGGAAATAATTGCCTCGGTTTTCGTCGGTTTAGGGTTTCGCTGATTAAACAATCGGGCGGATTATCGACGAAAACCAAGGTTTGAATGTACTTACCGGTCATCTATTATGAAAATAGTACCATGCCAACTAAACAGATACACCAGACAAAAAAATAACAGAAGAACATATTTAACATACACCATAACTGTCCCCTGATCTAATAACGCTGCTATGTTATTTATAACACTAAATCACATTTTCAAATACATACCCACCTTTGAAAAACAAATCGATAACGCTCAGCCAATCTTTTCTCCCCTCTTAAGTCTCGATTTTCGGAGGAGCCGTTCTGGTTATTTTCCACACCAACGAACTAATTACCGGCCATCTAGTATGCAAATACGACCATGGTACATTATCGATTTTTTGGCGGAGCCCTGTTTGTGACGTCATCGATACCAGCATACAAAGGCTATTTAAAAATCAATCGATAATTCAGAGGGAAGAATCTCTAGACTCAGAGCCTTGAGGTGCCTTGTTTGTGACACCATCGACACCAGCTATAAAGATTACTTAAGAAAGATCCTATCGAATTTTGTAGATGTTAGTTTATGACGTCATTCGGCGTATTTTGCTAAGGTTATTATATAAGGAGGCCCTTGAAGGCTCGAAGCTTCAGAAGGTGCCAGTTTGCGACGTCATCAAGTTAGGTGTACTAGTCTTAAATAAGGAAATACTGTCGACATTTGGGGGATCGGAGCCTGCAGGTGCAAGATTGTGAAGTCATCCGGTCTAGCTTACTAAGGATACATAAAGAGGGGCGATGGATAATCAGAAGATATTCGGCACCTGAAATACGTGTCAAAATGCGCCTCATATACTACTGTTATCTTACACAACATGAATGCAGATGTGTGGTATAAGTACAGTTGTCAGAGTGATCTACCCTCTTTCAGCTTTATGAAGTACAGTACATCTAGTATCCGCTCGTCTGTTGCATTGGTGTTGTTGACATTGTCATCATAGCTGCAGAATTATAAATAAAGAACATATACACATCCTGAAATTGTTACCTAACTGCCCTGGCTGTTGCAAATATGAGTGTTTTTCTACTCGTTTCCTTAGCCAGGACATATCATCTTCAACATCTACTCCATAATTCTACAGGAGATTACTCCCCACTTATTCATATCCTGGTCATCATATTGCAGTTGAGTAGTGCATATTCGTCTCTACTCCCATGCTTACTCTCGCAAAATATACAATCAACAAGAAAGAATCGTCATTGTGGCACTTTGCGTTGTTAGAATCTCTCTGTGCGCAACATCATTATTATCATGTGCCATGCCATCTGGCGCAGGCGTTTGTGAGATTTATTTAAAAAAAAAATTATATAAATGATACAATAAAAGTTTGATATAACGAGTTGTCTAGGGGCATCCCTAATGGGATGGGTAATCATTCCCAAACAGCCCTCTAGAGGAAACCATATAATATGGCTCATCAACCCCCACCGTGAGGATTTTAGACTTAACGTTTAAGTTTCTATACAGAAATAGAAAACAAAAGGTTCCTCTATTAGGCTTATATAGATCCTGGCTATTCACCACAGCAACAGAGAAATCTGTTCCCCTCCCCCCATAATAAACGTTGACTGTGTGTTGTCTGCCAGCCTCATATAGGTCTAACATTATATGTATCAACAATGACACATGTCAATTGGATTCTACAACAATTGGCCAAAACATCCACAATTAAAGGTACTCAACAACGGTTGAACAAAACATTTACAATGAACTGTACTCATCAACAGTTGAACAAGACATTCACCATGAAATGTACTCAACAACAGGCGAACAAGACATTCACAATGAAATTTACTCACCAACAGCTGAATAAGACATTCACAGCGAAATGTTTTCAACAACAGTCGAATAAGACATTCACAGTGAAATGTACTCAACAACCATTTTTAACACCACCCATGTATTGAGAAGACCGGAAGGGGTCTAGTGAAGATCTAGGTTCCACCTAGACATCACATTCACTTCAAACATTGCATATGCATAGATAACACAATCAGTGAAAACAACCCGGATACTTCATCCCAACCAACCAACAGCCTCCTAACCTATTACATTGATAACTCTCCAATCATCAACATCATTAACAAAATCACTAAAGCTCCTCTTTCAACAACAATCCTAAAATAAACCATGTACTATCTCCTTCAATAGGGACTGGAGACAGAGTTCTCTTTTTCTTGGCAAAACACAAGTTAGTACACACTGCCCTGTTTCAATGTTATCTCACAGCCATTAATAAGCGGTGTTAAGTAACGTTTCAAGGTAGCAGCTTTCCTCAAGATAACCCTCATCTACTCTCTCCTGTGACACAGTTTTTTTAAGGAATAAAACTATAATGAATCCTTAGCGGTGACGAAACTGCCTGTTCAAGCTGACGCCTGGGGTCATTCAGTGAAGTTGAGCATCCACTCTTCGTGATATTAGGAAGGCAAATTCTCGGTACGTTTTGACAACGACGCCCTGAAGACCAACCAGTAGGTAATTGACTTATGTCAATCATTCTTACAGCATTCCATAACGCAAGTTCATTCCAACTAAGTGTCAGGATGAGAATAAAAGCTACCCTGGACTGCAGCTAGTATCTAATTTGAATAACGATTATCCTAAAATCTTCTTTTTCTAAAATAAGCCACAGCTATTATTGAGCTTGGTTATATAGTTCCTAAGAAATGCCGTTAATCCGGTTTCTTGGAATAACATGGGAGTTTCCATAGATATACAGTTTTATAACTTTCCATGTGCCTGCTTGAGGCAAACTCTCAGTTGCCATTAGCAAAGCTATGTATTGTGATGACGGTTTAGGCTGGTAAATCCAACTGTAGGTTCTGTAGTAATCACTGGACTCTCCACATATAAGGAGTTGAAGATTTGAGACTGGGACTCTTACTTGATTGTCCCAAAGTTCACTCCCCATCCCTTTCTCTGCTGATACAAAAATGCAAAACCCCAATGCTATACACTAAAATCAAATGTCATAATCAAAGTATCAACAAACACAAAAGGAAACTAAAGGAAATGGGGTGGAGAAAGGAGGGTGTTCCTTATGCACCAATCCCTTTGTTCTGGTTGTCGCGATATAAACCTGTTAGTTCGATCGATGACAAACAAGACCCGACATTTGTCTGCAAAAAACAAGCAACCCTTTGATGTTGTATGGAATGAGAAAATACGTCGCGTCAAACTGTCTGCCTACGGTCGGCATTTCTGTATGATCTGGATTGTTCGAGAAACAAATACGTCGCGTTACAATGTTTACACCGGTCGGCATTTTGTTAACAAATTGTTGCTCGAGACGAACAACGGCGTCATCTGTCTGCAAGGCGGGAGACGGCTTTTGAAGTGGAGACGAAATGTCTGAAGGCAAGTCGGGATGGATTCTGTGATGTGGGGAATTCTCAGGTTGAACTATTGATGTACGGGACAAAGAATTTCCCCAAATGAAAGCAAATTTGACCGCAGATTGACTCCAGTTAGTCTAGAACAGGAGGACAAAACCCGACTCTGGACTGATTGGCGTCTAGACTTTTTGGTGACGTCACTCAAGCACCGATATAAAACCCAGTTGCGGTAAACAAGGGGAGTGAGTCGGCCTAAAATTCTGAAGTGTTAAGATCGGTGCATTATTCCGAGTTGTGTTACATGAGAGAAACTATAATGTCTAAGTGGTGATAGTTGTCCGCGGACATAGATCCAGTCTGTGATTGCATAGTTTCGATTAGCAACTGGAATAGGCATATGGTAGGCTATTAATCATATCTAACTTAGAGTATGATTAGGAATAGAGTACAGTACTGTGCGGTGATATAATGTATTATAGGTGCGGTGATATAAAGTATTTTAGGCGTGGTGATATAATGTATTATGATTAGTGATAGAATGTTCTATAAGTGCGGTGCTAGAAAGTATCATAGGAGCGTCGGCACTAGCATTCTATTGTGTGGCTTCAACTAGCTTGTGTGATATATCATTTTACTCAGGGAGTTGAGGACAATGTAGTGGAATAATAATTAGAGAGATTAAAGATGGTTGAGAGGGAGGAGAGGAATGTGAAATGGTAGGATCTTCCAGTAGGGCATCTGCTGGGTTTCTACCCGTTCCTTTATTCTTTCCTGGTGTTGCCATGTCTCAGATCATATGATGAGTTATTTGGCCGTATGACAGAGATCGGATCTCTGTTATAGATCTGAGTGCTGCTATTGGCCTACACTCACCTAATTCCGGCCAGGATTGAGTTGCCCTCACCATAGTATCCTCTATTCTACAGGTTCCATGTACAGGTCCACGTATGTGTGCTATGATTTTCAACAGTGAAGCTAACACATTCTAGAAGATGATGGCTCAGAATTTGACGTCAAAAGTTGCTGAGAGGCCGCTACATTGGGCTTATACCCAAGTTGGTTTGCAGGAACCTGGCTTCTGCTGAGCAGGACATGCTGATGAGATTTATGTTTTAGCAAGTAATAAGTGTATCATTGAACAGTCAGAACATTGTAGATATACACTACTGATACCAGGAACAGTCATACAACTTTATACTGATACCTAGTGTGGTGTTATTATGGGGAATCTTTAAAACCAGTGACACTAGATACATTAAGATTTCCCCAGTAACAGTGACAATAGTCTTAGAATTCTCTGATTAACAATCATTTAAATAACAGAGGAAATTCATAGTGTTAAGCAGATTGAAGACTCTCATTAGACAGTGTTTGTCATGGGTGTCCAAGCATCCTAGTGGTTCAAGAGACAACGGAGGAAGTCTTCACGTGACCGGAGGAGCATCACCTTGGTGAGGTTGCTTGTCTGGAATACATGGTGCTAGTGTGTTCTCAGCACAATGATGAGAATGACTATACTCCTGAACACTGATCTGAGTCTATATACTATTTAGAATATACGTCACACATTCAACACTTTATATGCACACACACACTTCTCCTACATATACTCTTTGCTTTTAAAAAATTTCTTGGTTTTATTTGTTGAAGCTAGAGTTGTCACGTATGTTATGTTGGGGAAGAATGAGAGGGGGCATGATCCAGGAGTGAGTAAGAGTGAGAAGAAGGTGTCTTCAGATTGAGGGAGTGTTGTGGACGGAGTCTACTGGATATCTTCAGGATAGTGATATTGAATTAAAACAAATGTGGGTGTTGATTCCCTTCACTCCAGGGACGACACTAAAGTGGTAAAGAAGAACAAATAACTACTACGACATTCATTCTTTACACACACGACACTGGTGATGGAGTTTAATATACTCTGATGGGCTGTGGGTGATATCTTCTCACTGCTCACCCCTATTCGTGATTGACACTGAGATTTCCTGCTGAGTTAGGGACATCATACCCAATGATGTTATGTTATGTCAGATGTTATGACTGTTCCGATATAATTGTACCGATTCACTTGTTGAAAAATTATTCACTTGTTGAATCAACCCCGGCGTTTATTGGGAGTTGTGATTTACTCGGAAATTTTACGCTCAATAGTGTGTTAATGATTACTGAAGGCCAACGCTCATACCATTGAAATCAACACAAAGCGATCTGCTCTCAAATCACCAACATCTGATTTCGACGACCATAATCTGTGTCTTTTACAATTTAATTTTAACCCCAATTGTGAAATGCTTGCGTGAAATGCACGTTTTGCGAACATATGAATCTTATGATGCGTCTATCTTTCTTTTCATATGCGATGGTAACTCATAAAACAAACATATCATTCACTTTAAATATTCTCAGCATTTTCAGGGAAAAGATTACATGTCAAATCACATTATGATCAGAAGAGTTGTAAAACACAAGACTCTCAAGAACGTTTCTGCAGTTTGATTAAGATTGTACAATGATGTGCGTCCATAGGGAAGTTCTATAGCGTATAATGATTGCATATACGCATTGAGAGTGATATAATATTCACCCAGCGTACAGCATAATTCTCATATTAGACGAAACGATAGACATGGCAAAATATTCAGTGTGTTAGACATGTTAGTTTGTCAAAAAGCCACATTCAGCGTAACTTCTCAATAAAGCTCTGATCTCATCCTTTCAAATTTCTTATACCCATACACTGATACTCGTCTCTTTCTAATCACTAGGCACGGCCACAACATTTAAAATGATTTTATAGTCGTACCTGGGACACAAAGAAATCGAAATTGGGCAATGAATTTCACCACATCTCGAAAGCGACCAGCCCGGATGAAATCTACATAGCTAATGCTATGCTATGTTTTTGGCCGGGATCAGATGGAATCTCTCGGCAGGCCTTTCGAATCAGCCAATCAAATGACTGCACTGCGCCTTTTTCAAACCATGCTAACCTATTGCAACTTATTCCAGAATGTTCGTTCTCGAAATAACCCTGATGTCATTCCATTAGTAGGGTCACCGTTCTATATTGTATAGATTTGGCAAATCCTCTATTTACTGGAAACTTGGATGAATGACCACGACATATCACAGGGTTCATGACCCTCTACAGATCTCTGTCCATGGTTTTCTAGACCACCTCTCCTGATGATATTCCCTCATGCCACTGTCTCAATCCATCCAGCATTATTTCTCTTGGTCTACCTCAGCCTCTCTTCCTCTCGATCTTTCCAGTCGTCGCGATGTTCTCCAATGCCTCTCTTCTCATCATATGGCCAAAGAAAGCTGCTTGACTCTTTCTTATTGTTGTATGTAATGTTCTAGTTTCATTAGCCTCTTTCAGGCAATCGTTGTTAGTTATTTTGGCAGTCCAAGGAATTCGCAACATTCGTCTCAGGAACCACATGTCTGTTGCCTCCAAGTTCTTCCTAATATGTTCATTTACATTCTATGATTCACTGCCATACAGCAAAACAAATTCAATAAAGCATTTCAGCACTCTCTTTCTTACATTAAATTATAGTGACTTATTGCCTAAGATACTCTTCATTTTCTGAGATGCAGCTTTTGCTTTCCCTATTTCGCTCTTAAACGTCTCTGTTGTACATCAGCCATCTGATGTTATAAATGCCCCTAGGTATTTAAAATTATCCACTTAGTTCAGAATTTCCCCTTCTATTGTCATTTCACATTTTGATGTCACTTTTTCTTTGATATCACCATTATTACTGTTTTCTTGCTATTCAAGGAGAGTTCTTTCTTTGCACATTTTGTTACTACAATGTCCAAACATGTAGCTCTTTTGCATTATCCGCCACCAGTACTGTTTCATCTGCACAGCGTAGGTTGCTTATATTATAACCTCCGATTAGAATTCATGGCTTCTCTTTCATCTCTCTCATTATTACTTCGCTATAGAAGGAGAAGAGATCCGGTGACAAGACACATCCCTGTCGTACTCCTAGCTTTACCTGTTCATAACTGCCATAATTGCGCAAAAGTGTCTTTAAAATGCCCGATGTTGCTGTTCAATGTTTTATCTGAATGTTCGGATTTCTCAATTCTCAGTTTGTTTCATTAACTTTGCGATCACAACTAACTCACTGACATTTTTAATCTCAACAAATTAACGGAGTTTTTGGCCATTGGTTTTCACTGTGACCGGCTGATCTGCCGTTTACAAATAACACACAATGTTTATCAGTATAAACAGTTAAATGTCTGAAGAAACACTTCCGTTGTTAAAGAACAATCGGAATGGATCTAAAAAGATTAACAGATTAAAAAGACACTATTGTCCTATTGAAACAAAAACACAATTAAAAGCTCCGCCGCGGCACAACAGAGGGTTTCTGATCTTCAGAAAATGTTTCGATCCTTTAACTTCTTGACACTCTCTGGGCGTGGGTCTACCCGGGTCATAACTGCAGGTGTCTTTCTCCTGTCTTGAGTTCAAACCATGTTTCGAGAGGTTGCGTTATCTTCGTGCTTGTCCTATAACTGCTAACTGTGTCTACTCCGCAGCCACATCTCCCGCTGGGAAGAGAGCATCTACACCTGGTGCTTCGTGCCCTCACACCTATAACTTTTACTTTTACTGTAAATTTATCTTGAAGTGGAGCTCACTCTCCTAATGGTTATACCACGAGATGTGAGACATTAGACAACATCGTGACAACTGGCGCGGCAGAGACAGACCGAGTGAAATTAGGCCTGATTGTCGTATACAGAGATCTGCGTATGGACATGAGCGCCAACGCGAGTAGATTGGGCAGGTGATGTTGATGAATCTTTAGCACTGAGTTAGAACTCTGAGAGACAATCCTACACCAAACCTCACATGTTGTTTACGAGTTATAGTAGCGTCCACGAGCCACGCCGACAGTGCAGCCAAATATAATATATATTTTATGATAACCGACCTCCAATCTTACCTATTAAAACGTTTTTGTTGTTGTTGCATTCTCTCGCTTTAAACTCAAGAGTATTCTATACATTTGCTATTTCGTCTAGTGCATTGGAGTGATTTTTGCGTGTGCATTAGCTTTCCATATTACCAGTGTCTTTCGCCATCAAACGAACCCACTCCGATTTCTAAGGTACTTGTTATTTACGTCCGTTTTAAAAAGCAAGAGGATCGACTTTATTGAACCGAGTTTTATCCCATATGGCTCAGTCTCTTTCCCCAGGGAGGCCTCCAAAAGTGACGCACAAGGCACGAACTCCGTAGCTCCAGCGTCGACCCCCTGGAGTCTCCTAGAAAATTGCACCCGTGAACAGAACGACGTTAGCCGAAATGGAATAAACAACCTTTGGAGAGTGGGGCAGGTGGATTAAACACGTCGCCACGAAGGCTCCCAATATTACCTATTTTGAATTCAAACAAAGAAAGAAAGAAAGAAAGAAAGAAAGAAACAAACAAACAATCAATCAAGTCCCGAAGTAGAAATCTATTGTAGGTATAGGGTGTATTTTGAATGACTGTGCAGTATTTGAAAATATTGTCGGTCCAAGTTTCGTATTCACCCTCAGTAAAGTTCATGCAACATAATAGGTAAATACATAACTTGGACTGGCAATATTTTCAAACACTGCACAGTCATTAAAAATACACCCTTATGTGCAGTTCTGGGACCATTCCCTACTGAGGATTGGATGCACAGAGGAATAGGTGACCAGACCTTGCCTCTCGTAGCAAAGGACGAGTACAGGTATCGAACCATCACCCCACCGCGCTTATGATGTGTCAGCATCACGTCCTTTGTATCAGATCAACACGTCCGTTTCTACAAATATATAGGTCGGAAGTTTAATTACGATAATCAAATTAGAAAATCACATTGACGACATAGTGACTAAGCATAGATTTAATAGTAATTGAAATTGCCCCCTACGTCAATCTTAACCTAATTTCAAACATATAGGCCACGTTAATTTACGTTTCATTAATGGAATTGTTAACCTGGGCAATACAATTATTTGATCGCTATTTCCTTGTAAGTAGTGGTGGTGGCAACCCACACTGACGACACACTAACTTCTTCTTCTTCTGCTCTGTATCCCCCATAGGGGGATAGGCCCTCAACCAAACCACGTCAAGCCATCCTATCATGCAGCTCCCACCACGTACTCCCAATATTATTCACATTATTTTTTTCGTTCGCTCGCTTTGAACTCAGGCGTAGTCCAGACACATTCTAGTGCACTGGACTTATTTTTGTGTGTAGATTGGCTTTCCCTATTATTCATCAGTCTGTAATCTTCTTCTCCGTGTGTTGTTAGGTCTCACGCTATTTTGTTTGCCTTGTGGGTTCTAGACAAGAGAGTGTTGTTTAGTTATATTGTCCTCAGGTTTTCTTAGCGCGTGTCCTATCCTGGCGCAGCGTATTTTCTTCAACTCTTGTTTCACTGGGATTTGTTAAGTTCTCTCCATAGGCTCTACAATGGTGATGCTGTCATACCATACACAGAAAAACTTAGCGTGCACTTAGTGATAATGGAAACTGCAACTCACGTTTATAGTAACCTAATTCCACATATATAGATCACTATAATTTTCGTTTCATTCATTGTAAGATTAACTATGACAATTAAATTATACAATCGTGATATCCTCTACGTAGTGACAACAAACCACATTGACGACACAGTGACATGGGATAAAATTAATGACAAGTGATATTCGCCGAATTCTCCACTCCTAGCAACTGTGCTACTTGCACTTCCATCAGGGATTTAGGTCAAGTACTTTTCAAGTTTCTTATACACATAATTACTCCCGTACTACGTTGTTTGTTATGTTACTTGATCATTCCATTACGAAAGATATTTTAGAAGATGCCTATTCTGTGTTACGTGCACATACAGTCTTTCAACAACAAAAAAACTTACTAATTCACAAGTCTAGTGCGCCATCCTTATCTGTTATGACTAGACTGCATGTAATCTTGAAATGCAAATGGCATCAAAAGAGGCCAGCGTGGCTGAATGGTTTATCCTATCCGCTGGCAGGGAGAGCGTGGGATCTTTCCATATGAGTTGAATTTCAACGTTAATTTCTCGTTCAGAAAGCAATGGCAAACTACTGAACGTAAAATTGCATAAAACATCAACCTGGATTTGATCACGACATCCTGCAAAGGACATACAATTAACAAAAATGGCATCAGATTTCCGATGAAAATAAGACTACTCTGTGTCTCTTTTCTTCCTTTTACCGCCCCTTAAAGAAAAGTCCCTCAACTAACTCACGCCCAGGCATCCTAACTTTTGATACTTGCATCAATTTCCTCTATGCCATGGCTGGTTGACTTTTCAGCTAAAGTAGTCCACGGATGGGGATTGCCATCTGTTCTAGTCGCCACTGACTACAGCCATGGTAGGCTACAGTGCTACTATTCACGGCTTCCCTTCACAGATTCAGTGCTAAACAACAAGTAGGTTTGGATCAAACAAGAATAGATGGCGGAAAATGGGATGTAGGGGTGCGTCACAGTTACGAGTGACACGTTATTAATATGGTAGCATATTATTAAACAGGGTGTTTGTAAAGTCTCACTACACTTTGTATGTAGATCAGCTGTTTGTTGGAAAGTGTGTATTTCGTTTGCAAGACCGAAAACATACTCTCCAACAAACAGCTGTTCTATATACAAAGTGTAGTGAGACTTTACAAATACCCTGTATTACAACACGATGACAATATTTAGACAATATATAAGCCCATTGCAGATACGGGATGTCGCTTTAGACAATTGATCATCCCATGGAACTTAATTAGTTAATGACACCGGTAACACACGGGCATACACAAATCTAGTGGTTCTATTCCATATTCTTCTAATGCAGTGGTTCTCAACCGGTGGGGAATCCCCCCTTCCCTTCCAGGGGGGAATTTTGGGTTTTCAAGATTGCGTTACTACAAGAACCGATTACGTGATCTTGTTTTTCCCTTCATACTTTACGGTTCTGTACGTCTAACCCTTCTAAAATTCATTTTATAACGTAAGTAGACCCACAAATCACGTTTTATGTGGACATCTAGACTTGTTTTAGTATGTGGTATTAAATTTAGCTTCAATGATTACGTATACTGTGTAGGGGCAGGGGTAAATATTTAGGGAGGAAATACAAAGTGGCGGGGGGGGGGGGGAGGGAATGACGTTCTAAAAATATGGTGAGGGGGGAATGACGTCCTAAAAATATGGTGAAGGGGTCACGGGCCAAAAAAGGTTGAGAACCACTGTTCTAATGCATTGGTCATTTCTATTTCGATGGTGTGTGGACTCGAGGTCTTGTCAGTTTTCATATGGTTAAGTGCACACGATTTCATACTCATATTAAATAGTCTTGATGGTACAGTGACCAGAACAGTATGATCCGGTCTGAATCTATAGCGGTTGAATGATTATTCAGACTGCTGAACATAATATATGATTCTAGAGTTATACGTCCTGAATTATGCAGTTCCATATTTATTGCAATCCCGAAGAAATCAGGAGCCTCGGAATGTGATCAACCACGAACAATTAGTATAATGAGCAACATCACGAAGATTTTGCTAAGAATCATCACGCAAAGAGTTAGGAAGAAAATACAAACTGAAATTGGGGAAGAACAATGTGGGTTTGTAGAAGGCGCGGGTTCAGTAAATGCTGTGTATATGCTGAAAACATTAATTGAGAGTTCTATAGAAGTAAACAAAGACCTACATCTATGTTTTATTTACTGCAAAATAGCTTTCGATAAAGTTTGACGTGTTAAAATAATAAAGATGCTTGCAGATCTACAAATTGATGGAAAAGACCTTAGACTTGTAAAAAACATATATTGGAAACAACAAGCTGTCATAAAGATTAGAAATGAAGTAGGCCAATGTCAGCATATTAAGAGAGGTGTGCGACAAGGACGTGTTCTGCATATATTTTTTTCCTATACAGTGAAAATAGTTTTTATAAATTTAGAAGATAGAGGAATCACCATAGGGGGACATAACATCAATAACATTAGATATGCCGATGATACAGTATTGATTGCAGATAATGGACAGGATATGCAACACCATATGCGGTTGTTGTGCAATAGTGAACAACGAGGGTTAGAATTAAATTGTAAGAAGACACAGATTATGGTCTTCACTATCAAACACTACAATTTAATATTAAAGTTCAGAAAGCAACGGCAAACTACTGAATGTAAACTTGCCATGAGATGACAACAGAAAGAAATTACTGGTGTTGACTGGGACGTCCCGTAAAGGATATGCAACTAACTTTTAATAATGATTAATCTACACAAGCGAGTTTTGTGTAAACAGAAAGACATGTTAGTCAGTTTAAAATTGCCGTTGTAGACAATTGACAATACTGTGCGAACATGTGTATATTTCAGCTTGAAGGATTTATTTAGTTATTTTACTTTACGTTGTGTGAATTCTGCAGTATGTACCCGACGATATGTAGCGAAATAAGCCAGGCAATAAATCGTGCAATCTATTGTTTGTCTCTTCGTTAGTCAAACTAACTTTTTGTAAAATATACAAATAAATGGGAATATTCCTAAACAAGTGAATCGGCACAGCTATCTGTGAACAGTCAAAACATCTGAGAGGAAGTGCCTTGAAGAGATTAGAACAAGAATCGCTATATCGAAGGCAGCTTTTAGCCAGATGGAAAGCATACTAACCAATAAAAAATGTTAATTACAAGGAGAAAAAGAGTATATGCTACATGAAGTCCGTACTTTTGTACGGATGTGAAGCGTGGTCAATGAGCAGACAGGCTGAAAAACATCTGGAGATGTGGTTTCTGAGGAAAATACAAAGAAAACCAGGGACATACAGAAAAACCAATGACCAAGTCCTACAAGAAACAAATAAAAACCGTAAACTGATTAGAGAAATCAGACGTAGACAATCAACATTGTGTGGATACGTTATGAGAAGAAATGAATTAGAGAACTTAGTGACAACTGGCAAGATTCAGAGGAAAAAAAAACAAGAGGAAGGCAGAGACGTAAATACCAGGATCGTTTGGCCATTTGGGATGGTCGAATCAAGAACACAGAACTGATCCACGACTCTGGTGATCGTGTAAAGCGGCGAAACATGACCGCACACGCTTATCAGCATGGTACATGATGATAATGATGAAATCGGAATACCAACGACAAGCATTCTACAAGGAAGATTGTGTTGTAGAGTGCTTTCTTAGTAACTATTGATACGTGTTTGTTCTTTAGCATTGGTGCTATTTGTTCAATGAGTTGGTTTGCCAACTCACTGGATTAATGGCACTAGCACTAAAGAACAAACACGTATCAATAGTTCTTATAGCACTGATACTAAAGAACAAACACGTATCAATAATTATAAGAAAGCACTCTACAGCACACTCGTCCTAAAACGCTATGCTACCAATGCCAAACCTGGACAATGACAGAAAAAGAGAAAAGAAAAATCAAAACAATAGAAATGAGATTCCTGAGAAAAATACTCAGTGTATCAAGAAGAGAGAAAAACAGATATGAAGAAATCAGGCCTAAAGTGAGGGTTATAGCAGCGCTCGATTTTATCAGAAAACAGCAAGTTAAATGGTTTGGCCATGTAACTAGATTACGAACTGACAGTATACCACACCAAGCAATGATGTACAGACCAAAAGGAAGCAGAAGAAGAGGCCAGCCACGTAAACAGTGGACAGAGGAAATAGCAGTCCATGGGAATATCGATACATGAAGCCCATAAGCGGGCACTCTCACTCTGTTTATACTTCACCTCGACACCGCAAGGTACAAGAGGAATAAGATGAGATGAGATGATGATCGACAAATTTGACGTGAAAGATCTAGTTTTTCCTCTTCAATTGTTACAGAGAAGAAATTCATCTTGATACTAATTCGAGTCCATGACCACCGTGCCAGCAGGCCAACATGCTAGCCATCACGAACCCGGCTTGCTTTCTTACACATTTTTTAAAAGTGCAATATCCTTCTTTTTTTTTTTTGGCATGTTATGAGAAGAAATGAATTAGAGAACTTGGAGACAACTGGCAAGATCGAAGGGAAGAGACCAAAGGGAAGACCGAGAAATAAATACCTGGATGGCTTGGCCTCGTGGCATGGTCGAGATAGAAACACGGAGCTGATCCACGCCTTTGGTGATCGAGTGAGATTGCACAACATGACCGCCCACACTTATTGGCATGGCAAATGATTGATTGATCCTATTTACAGGACAACAGTGTCAACACCAGCATTTTACCGCTGTTGTTGATGTCTTGGCAAGTTTACGTTAAGTAGTTTGTCATTGCTTTCTGAACAACCGGCTCCCATAGCAACACGTTAAAACCCCAGCGAGACACAGTCTGCTGCCAAATCGGTTGCCGCTGTGTTTCGAACGCTTCGTAAGCGGGCTCACAATTCGGGTTTGCAAACCCTTAGCCACGGAGACAGGCTTCTTACACATTCATTCATTCATTCATTCATTCATTCATTCATTCATTCAGTAGCTTGTCCTTTGCAGAATCTCGCTCCCATAACAACATGCCGGAAAACTTCTCGGTCATAAGCAAAATGTCCGACCTCCGATACACCCACCTGCTGACATCCGCCACATTCTGCACCCATCTTCTCTTTGGCCTTCCTCTTCCTCTCTTTCCAGGCATATATCCTCCATCATTGTTCTCCCTAAACTTTCGTGACGTTTCAAGTGTCCAAAATATTTCGATTTATTTTTTGTTTTATCGCCTTTAATACCCAACCGTCTTCAATATTCAGCTCTTGAAGTATGGATGCATTTGTTCTTTTCTTTACCCAAGATATTCTTAGAACTCGTCTATAACATTTATATTCAAAGGCATTTATGCGCTGTTCAGCTTGTTTTTCTTACACATACTGACATGAATATACTGACTGCCCTTGTGTTGGCAACGTCTCTATGCGTGCTTACACAACACCGCTCCAACGTTCTGTATGTGTCTTAACTCTGTTATGTAAAGCTGCACTACTTTGTGTCATTTTATATTGTTTACACTTTCACAGCTTTACCGCAGTTCCACCAAATTTGATCAGTATTGTCCGTGCGTGACGTTTGTTGGAAGGTACATTAGCCGAGCTAGAGCTGCCGCAGGAGGTAGGCGGTGGTTCGTGGAGGAACCGGCAGGCATAGCATAATGGAGTCTAGCCAAAGCTTCTAATGAAGAAAGGCGGTGGTTCGCTGGAGGGACCGACAGTTCTATTATACTTGTTCCGGCAGTCACCTGGGATCACTCTATGCAGGGTTATGCTATATTATACAGATACTGTCGTGTGCATGCTCATCGTCGCACTCGCAACTGCGAGCGCTATCAAGCAAGTAACCTGAACAAGTCAAGCAGCCTGATACGGGGAAAAATGGCACGTGGCAAGAACACCAAATGACACGCGGCGTCCAAGATGGGCAGTGTGGCAGCCGACAAGAAGACGAGCGGAGTGAACTTACCGGCGAGCAGCAGTAAACAACAAGAACCTCAAGCATCCTTTAACGAAGCTACCAAGAGGAAGGAAGACGACAACCCACTACAAACAAGAGACAAGCCTACTGAAACGCAGAGAGAGGAGAAAGACACCAGAGTCGGAAACACTGACTCACCGACAACCAAGTGGGTTGTCAAACGAATCCAAGTGGAGCTGGCAGACCAAGAAATCCTGAAGCAGCTACAAGATGAGAATCTCCACATTCGATTCTTGAAGGCGGAGCGGCTACTCACCTACTCCAAGATTCCTACAACCTTGGCGGTGGTGACCACAGAAGGCAGCGAGATGCCGATAACAGTATCAATCAATAAGAGAATGCAGCAGCCAGAGAGATTCATCCTTAGAGTCAACCAATGTTCTAGATGCAGAGGGCCGGCCACAGCAGAGCAATATGGCCGCAGTAAGACGGAAATCTGCCGGTACTGCGCTGATCACCACGCCTTCAAAGTGTGCCCGCTGGCCAAGCTGGACACGGACTTCCGAGCACCTAACAACAAAAGAAAGTGCGGCAACTGCCTGGTCAAACATGGAGCAAGATACCTGGACTGCCCGTACCTGCAACGACACAGCGATGCCTTAAAGATCGCAATTATCACAAAGAAACCATTCAAGGAAGCATTGCGGAGGGACGAGACAGCCACGGGTATAGCACAAGATGAACGAGATCAACTGCAAAAGCAGATAGACGAGTTGAAGAAACAAGTCAAGGCACTGCTGACACCGACCTCCACTAGCGACTGAGAAACTACTGGCGGAAGTAAAGGAGATCCAAGCAAAACATCAAGCAAGAAGTGAAACATACTGGCCGAGCTGAAGCAGGAAAACGAAGAAATGCTACGCACCATAAAAGCGGAGAAAGAGCGGCTGAAAGATAAAATGGAACTCTTCCAAAACAAACCAACAGAAGCCATACAAGGAACCACAGAGAAACCGAAAGATGAAAACCAAGAGACCGAGCCTGAACTGGAAGATAAAGCTAGCAGCCCAACCACGGCGCACGAGGCATCCAAAGGGAAACCAGTATCCCGCCAGACATCTGAAGAAAACCGAGATGAGCACCCTGATGACGACACAGAGAGGCCCCAGGGACCTACCTTGGAGGAGTTGCTATAATCGATAAAATTGGAGGAACTCAGGTGCCAGGAATTCAAAAGCCGCTGGGAAGAAAAAGAAATGAAGAAGCCCAAGAAACTCAGGAAGCCGGTAGAATACCCAGATACACACTATGACTGTGAGAGCGACTTCACTTACTTGGAAGCTCATGGAGGAAAACAGCGAAAGGGAACATAAACTCTTTCTCGAAAACAGACGCAAGAAGGAGGAGAATGACAACATCGAAAAGGTCCTACGAACAGTACACAAAGAAGGAGGCAAAAAGACCAAATAAAAATTCCTTATAAGGACTGCAGCCAGTCAAGCCTGAAGTCTTCACTAACCCAATACACCACCTGTGGAAACGGGAACAAAGGACAGCCGCCAACCGATACCCAGCTGACGTCACAGACATAACTCGAGACAGGACCCACTCATAAGAGAGCACAAGACAAGAATTATGGTGAATGAATACACAAAAACTACGAACCTCAACAATAACCACAGCTGAAGAGGCAGATTGAACGAGGCCGAATTTGGAATTTTTGTTTTGAATATTGGAATTGGAATTGGAAAAATGTGCATGCATTCAGATTCAGAGGAATCATACTCCTGACAGGAGGTAACTGCAAGTTTGTGGCTAAGAGATTATGAAGATACCCGTAAATGTTCAATTGCTAATTGAGGTTTATCCAAAGACCGAAATATGTGGAGAGTCATGAACGCCTACGCCAGCCGGCATGGCACTTGATGATGATGATGATGATGATGATGATGATGATGATGATGATGATGATGAAGAATGGCTGTAGGAGATGTGCACGGCGGGAACAATCATCATCACGAGGAGCTTGAATTTTGATGAATAGATACAATTGCATAGTTGATTGACAGACGCGGACTTGATCACTGGTCTGTTGGCTCATCATGTATGTTCAATAAATATCTTATTTTGAAGCCGTGCCGATGGATTGTTTCGTGACTGCTGTGTTGAGCATAACCGTTGGACAGTCTCGGGTGGAGATCTTGCATTTTTGATTATTGAAATCCATGTGTTTTTAAAAAAAAGTCTCTAGGCACTCGTTCGTGACAGGCTCGTCACACCGACCTTGTCTTGTGGAGTGAGAAGACATGCAAGCAGATCTGTTTGCTTTAACAAATCCAGTGGCTGGATCATTCACCATGAATAAAGGAGTAATTTGTGTTTGTTTATTTTGTTTTGTTTTGTTTTTGTATTTGTGAACTACTGCTATTGAAAGGCACAAACATATATGAAAGAAGATATTGAAAGATGCCTTTATACGGTTTTAGGAATGACTCAATTGAAACGGGACAATAAAGTAAAATATCCAACCAATGTGTTTTTGGAACTACCAGCATCTGCTAAAAATGGAATTTACTGAAGAGACCGGACAATCTCTGGGTTTACCCGGAATGTAATCACATAGATTTTTATAACCAACAACAAACACATTTTACAAAGAGAGTGTTTTTGTTATTGTAATACACTAAAACGTCTCTACCAACCTCCTATGATTGACGCTTTAAAAATACAACTCCCTAAGAGTTACTGTTTAAGCAACTTACTTTTTGAGGGAAGAAAACAGAGCTAAACTAACCCATAGGGCAGCCAAATTTATTTGGCCATAGTTTAAAATCTGGGCCTGGTAATGGTTCACGTACCTGGCCAGACCGGCTTGATTTTAAAACAAAGGGATTAGTAAGCCTTTTTGGTTCAAGAGAACAAAGGGAAAAGACGTCAGCCTTTCCCCTGCGGGGGGAAGG
Source organism: Cepaea nemoralis (assembly GCA_014155875.1). Classification (NCBI taxonomy): domain Eukaryota; kingdom Metazoa; phylum Mollusca; class Gastropoda; order Stylommatophora; family Helicidae; genus Cepaea; species Cepaea nemoralis. Next base: position 790,779 of record JACEFZ010009065.1, read on the forward strand.
AAAAGTATGCTCAAAATATATCACTCTATGGAGCAATTGGTATGTTTGTTAAATATACATTATAAATATATAAATATGTACTCATGTATTTTGATAAGGTAAATATACCATTTCGTTAATATAAGAATTATTAAGAGGTTAAATCAATGATTCTTGTAAATGAGAGCCTGATTGTTTTCTACTAAAGCAGCCATGCTGTACCACGCTGTCACCTTCCTATTCTATACAGTTTCAAACTCCTATGTTTAAATAACTTATATGCATTGTGAAACTATATCTCACTATCAATGCTTAGAAATCTGTTAATATTCTATGTAGTGTAGATTAACTCTTAAGGACATTTAACAAACTTTCTCTCCATGTGGAAGCATAATCCTGATAACACATCTTATGAACGTACTTTCATGTTGGAGAAATTGTTTTGCTAATTGCTAATCTGTAACTTGAACTATCGTGCCAAATTTGTGTACAATCTTCTTGTTAACATATTAGTAACCACACATTATGTGTGGTGGACATGTAATCATTTAATAAAATATTGTTAGGGAAATGCCATGTTTGATGGATATAATCTCAAGAATGAAGAATGAAAACACATGCTATAATTGAATGTTCTGATAGGATGTGCCTTCAATCCGCATCACCTCACTGTGTTAGGGGCATAAGCAAAGATTTATGGTTAGAAATTGCCAGCAACATTCAGAAGACTGGCCATGCTGCATAAGTTATTTCTGATAAATAAGAACATTTCTTACAATAGCGGCAATTGGTAATCACGGCGTTCACTAACCTCATGCTGCTGTAAGCAGTGGGGAAAAGAATAGCTAATCTAGTTTTATGGATTGACGACTGAGGAAATCCCAATAACATTGGCTCCTGCATTATTATGTATGATTATTATTATTTATATATGAGGAATGTACATGTTTGTTTTTCTCTGTATGAGATATTTATATATATTCTGCTCATGTTTGTTACTATTGCTGTTGGGAATATTCATGTTAATTTTATCCCAGTGGGAGACATGATAGTGGTGATGTAAGAAACCTTGTGTATATCAGCACCACAAGAAGATAATTTGAATAATATGGTTGATGGCTTGTGGCCTAATACTGATTACACCTAATGAAAGAAGACTAGGTATTATGAGACAAAAGGCCTATGGCTCAGAAATCCTTGTCAGGTTTTGACAGATATAACATCAAGCTGGATGGAAAGGATGGATAACTCATCACAAAAGTCCCAGTAACAACATAGAATAGAATAGTGAGTAAGAAGATACCTTACTCACCATAAAAGCTAGAATAGCTCAACACCAAGCGACGAGGGACAAGCAACACATTGAAATACTCTCCGATCGCCTCCCACGTTTTTGTTTGTAATTGTGTTGTAAACATGTTAACCTAAAACAGTAGATTAATGCTGGGGTTGTATTATTTGTCATTTCCAGTTCTAGAAGAGTAGCAGGTGGTGGTTTGTTGGACTGTATCATTAAAAACTGGATCCTGGGTTATCAGCCAGTAGGAAGTGATAAATGGCAACCTGTCCTACACATATAGTCTGGACCAATACATCAATGTTTACTGCTGCACTCATTAGCTGCCAAAGCCAGCAAAAGACAATTTCGATGACGACTGACAACGTTTTTGATGAAGTCCTACTTCAGTAGGAGTATCCAGGACGGACTTCAGTATCTAAAAATCTACAAAGATAAAGATCTACAGAGTAACTGACAACAGTTTATCGTCTGCTTTACTTCTGAGAAGTACCGCCTGAAACATCATCAGTCCGTGAAGTCAGTGAAACTATGGGACAGTCCTATAAGTTTAATAAAACTAACAGCAGTAAGAACCCTCCATCTGTCTGTTGGACTCCCAAATTCAAAGGATACTCATAAGTATTCTCATTCGAAAGAAAAAGTCACACAGCAGCAAAAGTCAACATAAGGTTCAAGACACTAAAACACAAAATGGGAAGAGACACCGAAACAACATAAGCAATTACAACTAAGGTACCAACTGAATACCAACTTAATATCAACTGAAAAACAACTGAGAAACCAGATTACCTCAGGGTGCCAAATCTGCAACGCTCTGAAAGAAGCCAAATCCACTCGAGATCTCAGACCTAGACACCACCAGCAAGACCATACGAAAGAAGCTAGTGGAGTAAATGCCTCTATGCATGCAACAAAAAGAATCATCTGATTGTTTGCGACTCCCAGTTTGTGTACTGGAATTAATATTCTTCAGTTCCATGACTTCGGCAGACCAATCCTGGACATAGTTCCAGATGAAACAAATGAAGGACTCTCAGCATTGTATGTCCTACAGTGAAAAGGGAAATACTGAATCAGAACTCTTTGCTGGTTCCATGTCGGCCTGATTGCCCCATCACCAACTGTGGGATTGCCTATTAACATGAACCGGGTGTGTGACAAAGCCTCTTGAACTAAATTGGGAAACGGATACCATAAACCGAGCTGTTGGACAGTCGTCATCTTTTTCATCGATAAGATGATATAGAGAAGAATCTTCTGCAAGATCTTAAGTTGAATTCCCGAAAGTATGACATGCCTTGGCACCAATTTCAATTGGAACACAGAGCCCACTTGCAACAGAGCATTCTTGAATTCAGCTCCATGGAGAGGATATGTGCTTGTGTATAATTCTATTCTTGGAGTATGGAAGATTCATCAGCCGACTTCAGTGAACATAATGTAAGGAGATCATGACTGTGAGTACATTTATTTCAGCCCAGGATAAATATGGACATTAACTGCGTCGCTCTGGAGAAGAATAACCGACAGCAACACCTAAGGAAAAAGACTATAATTAAATAATTAGTTTAATTATTAGTACCAATTATGCTTTCTATGTGGTTATTTCATGCCATGGATTTATAAGGTCAGTAGCTTTTTTTCAATGACGGTATAACCAAATAGTGGTTGTTGTTTTGGTTGAATATTCTGCTACCATCTCATTAAATTTTCAGATATGAGAAGTGTAAATGGGGTGAGAAACCATTTTTTTATATGTTTGGTTTTTCTGAACTTAGACCATTTGTTTGCTTTATCTATGTAAAGTGGGTCAAAGATAGGAGAACCAATTAGTGGTTGTTGTGTTGGTTGTAATATATTGTTTTCCTTATTATAATTGTGCTAAATGTGTTTTTGATATTGAAAATAATTCCCATGCCTGTTATGGAAATTCAGTGGGGTCATTACAATCATATAAATGTTACTGCAGAACTTGATTTAATGCCTGAACTGTTTGTCCAAAAAAATGTTGATGTTTACGTCAAGTAAATGTTGATGTTTGTCCAAGAGTGGTTGTTTTATATGTTGTAAACAATCAATGTCCTCTAGCACTATATAAACTTTAGAAGGTGATGGAGTGGGAGGGGAAACCTACACACAGATACCATTGTTTCAAGGATTGAAGTGTTTTTCTCCTTATATTTGTAGTAAATTTCCCTGATCACCTTGCATTCTAGAAGTGAAAATAGAATCAAACCTAAATCCCCAAGGAATCCCCTAGACAGTTTTAACAAAATATTCTCATATATTAAAATCCACATCCCACAGTTGTGCATTTTCTGCAGTTATTTCCACTTTCCATTCAGCATAAAGTTAATCTGCTTGTTAAAGTCCCGTGCAATTTTAACGGCGTCTTCTCCTATATTCGGGAAGATCTTAAAACATAAATTTACTTAATACATTAAAGCGAAAATAAATATGGTACAAAACTAAACCAGATGTATAAACATTCCAGAAATGTTTAACTAGGTCAGACACGCTGTTCTTCATTTCAACACATATGTTGAGATTAGATAAGGGTTTCAACGATGGAAATTAGATGAAAGTACCAGTTCAAGACGGTATGAATATGGGTAGATAGACAGACACATTGATACACAGTCATAGATAGCTAGACAGACAGACGGATGAACGGACAGACAGACAAACAGACAGACAGACGGACGGATATACAGATAGATCGAGGGTTAGATAGTGGGATATATAGCTTGATAGACAGACAGACAGACAGACAGACAGACAGACAGACAGACAGATAGATAGATAGATAGATAGACAGATAGATAGATAGATAGATAGATAGATAGATAGATAGATAGATAGATAGATAGATAGATAGATAGATAGATAGATAGATAGATAGATAGATAGATAGATAGATAGATAGACCGAACGAACTAACGAACGAACGAACGAACGAAAATCTTTATTTTCAAAGGGTTAAGAATTGGGCACAGCAGGCCTGTCTGACATTCTGCCCTTCTTCTCTATTTCCTCTCATACATTCTTTCATTCAACATCTGTTATGAAGCAATTCTTTGACAACAAAAGAACAATAAGCATTAAAACGCATGAAAAATAATCAATAATACATGACTCGTTAAGGCAATGTTTAACATGGGCATCATAAATACCCAAGGCGGGTGTAACGTGCCACACATATGGGAATGTGTTTGTTTTATTTTTCTGGCTAGTTGTCGTTCGAGATAATTTACCATTATTATTGTTTTTGTTGCTGTTTTTTTTTTTTAAGGGGGCATGTAGTCTGTTTTAAGGTAGTGTTCAAACAGGTTGCGACTGTATGTATAATGATTGGTGGTGTCTTTGATTTCTTGTGGAAGATTATTCCACATCTGAGTGGCAGAGTATGCTAAGCTTGTTTTATATAAGTCTATCCTAGGTTTATGGACATGAAGTATATTTAGTCGTTCACTATGTCTTGCGACCTGTCAGGTCTTAGTCAGATATGACTGAGCTACCGTATAACAGTAGACGGTACTACCTGCTTTCTGTTAGCGCCGAACGTTGGGCGGCGCTTACCAAACCCGACACCCCATATTGTGCCAACGGCTTCGGGCGGAAGAGCGCAATTGGGAGGGTACAAACCTTACCCTGGTGCGAGGAAATGCATGCTAAAGACAAAATGTCATGGCAGGGCAGACCAGGCCCTAAGCCTTGGTTGGCAGCTGGTCTAGGATCGAAGCTCCGACAGGCGGACAGTTAGAGCATTGCTTTGCTGATCCGGCAGCTTCTTCAGCTTGTCTTGTTCCAGATGTAGGGGTGTTACCTTTCCTCTGGAGTGAACTAGGCAGGCCGAGAGAGGGATCATGCTGCATGGGCAACACATGATCTCTATATTTTAGCCCAGGCTTTGTGCACTAAAGAAGATTGGCTGCCCACCAACTCTTCTGTCCATTGTGGAATCGTTCCACACAGGCATGAAGGGTATAATCAAGTTTGATGGTGCAACTTCTGAAGAATTTGAAATCAAGAGTGGAGTTAAACAAGATTGTGTACTAGCTCCCACCCTCTTTGGAATATACTTTTCACTTCTACTGAAATATGCCTTTCGTGATCAGGATGGTGGTATATACATTCACTCACGCTCAGATGGTGGCCTTTACAATGCTCAAAGATTGAAGGCCAAGACCAAAATTAGGAGGGAATTGATCAGAGAGTTGCTTTTTGCAGATGATGCTGCAGTTACGACCCACTCTGAGGAAGAATTGCAATGTCTACTATCTGCATTCTCCAATGCTTGTTCTGAATTTGGTTTAACAATTAGCAAAAAGAAGACACAGATTATGACACAAGGTGCACATGGGGTACCATCATTCTTTATTGACGACGCCGAACTAGAGATGGTAGACCATTGTACATATCTAGGATCAGTGGTAAATAGCAAATTATCCCTAGATCAGGAAATCAACATCCGGATTGGTAAGGCAGCAAAAACAATGAACAGGTTAACAAAAAGAGTCTGGGAGAACAGGAAGCTTACAGCAAAAACAAAAGTCCTTGTCTATCAAGCCTGTGTCCTTAGTACTCTTCTTTATGGCAGTGAAACCTGGACAACTTACTCACACCAAGAGAAACATTTAAACAGCTTTCATATGCGGTGTCTGCGAAGAATTCTTGGTATTAAGTGGCAAGACAAAATCACAAATACTGAAGTATTGGAAAGATCAGGTTGTGTGACAGTTTATTCCATGCTCAGTCTTCGTAGACTTAGATGGATAGGACATCTTAGGAGGATGGATGATGGTAGAATACCAAAGGACATCTTTTTTGGTGAATTACAGATGGGTAAGAGATCTCAGGGTCGGCCTCTACCACGATACAAAGATGTGTGTAATAATAATAATAATAATAATAATAATAATAATAATAATAATAATAATAATAATAATAATAATAAGTCTTTATTTTCAAAGGGTTAAGAAATGGGCACGCAGGCCCGTCTGACATTCTGCCCTTCTTCTCTATTTCCTCTCATACATTCTTTCATTCAACATCACTTATGAAGCAACTTTTGACAACAAAAGAACATTAAAACGCATGAAAAATAATCAATAACAAATGACTCACTGAGGCAGTGTTTAACATGGGCATTATAAATACCTAAGGAGGGTGTAACGTGCCATACATAAGGGAATGTTTTTTGGCTAGTTGTCGTTTGAGATAAGTTACCATTATTGTCTTTTTTGTGTTGTTTGTTATGGGGGCATGTAGTCTGTCTAAGGTAGTGTTCAAACAGGTTGCGAATGTATGTATCATGATTGGTGGTGTCTTTGATTTCTTGTGGAAGATTGTTCCACAACTGAGCGGCAGAGTATGCTAAGCTTGTTTTATATAAGTCTATCCTAGGTTTAGGGACATGAAGTATATTTAGTCGTTCGCTATGTCTAGCGTTATATTTAAACAATGGCCAAAGGTAGCTTGGAGCATTTTGAAATAGGATTTTGTGAATTAGTTTGGTCTTATTAAAAAGCAGGCGCTTGTGGAGTGGCAGTAACCGGAGATGTTTATATAGGTTAGAATTGTCGGTAAGCTTTTCACCATTAATTAAACGCACTGCCCTTTTCTGGAGTGAATATAGGCGTTTTGTTATTGATTTGGAGCATCCATCCCAGACTGTGGAGCAGTAATCAATATGTGTTTGTATATGAGAAGTATAGAATATCTTTCTTGTGTTTTCGTCAAGGAAATTTTTAATTTTGGCAAGTTGGTATACTTTTTTGGCTATTTGTTTAACTAGAGCATGAACATGTGAGTTAAAAGTTAGATTTTGATCTATGATAACACCCAGTGTCTTGTGCTCGGTGACACTTTCTACAGGCGTGCTGCCAATGTGCAGCTGAAGAGTTCTCTGCGAGTTTAGAGTGTGAAGTCTTTGCCTGGTTCCTATTAACATAGACTTTGTTTTAGTAATGTTAATTTGCATGCGGTTTGCATGACTCCAGTTAACTACACTATTTATTTCCTGTTGCAAGGATAATTCTAGCACATTACGATCAACAGCGTTTGTATATACTGTGCAGTCATCAGCAAATAGATCGCAGGACGACGACAGATTTAATGGAAGATCATTTATATAAATGGCAAATAATAGAGGGCCAAGAATAGACCCCTGAGGTACTCCAATATTAATGGTAATGGCTTGAGATAAAACTTTATTGTGTGATACTACTTGCTTTCTGTCTAATAAGAATGATTTTATTAATGTCACTATATTAAAACTTACTTTCATTGTTTCTAGTTTTTTAATTAGAATAGTATGATCTATCATATCGAATGCTTTCCTAAAGTCTATAAACACCGCTCCACATAGAGTATTGTTGTTAATATTTTGATGCCAGTTTTCTATCATGTTTGTTAGTGCCGTATGGCAAGAATATTTTGGCCGAAATCCTGACTGACTGTCAACTATCAGTTTATGGCGAACTAAGTGATCTAGTGTTGTTTTGTGGATGTGCTTTTCTAGCGGTTTGGATAATGAGGATAATATGGAAATTGGTCTATAATTACTCATGAGACGATCGTCTAGAGGACCAGCTTTTAAATGAGGATACACTTTAGCGATTTTAAAGGCTGATGGGAAATTACCTCTGGTTAGACATTGATTATATATAAAAGTTAGTGACTCGCAGATCGCCGGTGCAGCATGGCGAAGGATCCGACTACTAATTCCATCTAGTCCTGATGAGTTATTGTTTTTTAGATTACGGAGATGAGTAAATACTTCAGTTGTCGTCATTAGCGGTATGTTGGAGGAAATGTGTCCATAGCATTTGTTCTCACAGAATGATGATAATAAAGATATGTCATGAGGCGCATCTGGTATTGCAGCCTTCAGTTGGTTTATGTCGGACTGAAAGTATCTACTGAATTGATCACATGTAACCTGATATTGATGGTAATGATTGTGATGATTTGTGTTTGTTTGTCAAGGTATTAATTGCTTTCCATATATCTTTAGTGTTGGTTTTATCTATTACTATGTTCTTAAAATAGTTTTTCTTTTCCTTCCGAATAACATATTGAACTTTGTTTCTCAGACTACGGTACATAGTTAGATCTCTATTTTTGTGAGCCCTGTCGCGATCTCTCATAAGTTCAACTACCTCCTGTGTGATCCACGGGGGCTTTGTGTGATGTTTAACACGAACTTCCTTAAATGGAACATGTTTATCAAATATACTTAGAAAGGTCTTTAGCCAGTGGTCCAGAGCATCGTCTGGGTCAGGAAGCTGGTAAACATAATCTAGAGATGAGTTGACCAAATCTTGTAAGAAGACGTCTCGATTGAAATTTTTGTAATTTCTATATTTTATGCTTATATGTTTGTGTTTGGGAGTTTTGGTGCCCCTTTTCGACCACGTGCAACATACTGGATAGTGATCGCTCATTGCATTGATAGGTACACTACATTCTGTGATGTTATCAGCACACGTAGTATAAATATGATCTATAAGTGTTGCAGATGATTTAGTGATTCTAGTGGCTTGTTTGACTAACTGTTGGAAATTATATGACTCTATTATGTTTTCCCATGTTTTGTTTGATTTGTTAGCGTCTATGTTGAAGTCACCTAGCAATATTATTTCCCTAGCATTACTAAAGACTACATCCATCATAGTGGTGAATTTTTCATACCAGATATTTCCTGCACTGGGGTTTCGATAAAGATAGCCAACTACTAGCGGTATGCAATTTTGAAGTTTAACCTCTATCCATACACACTAAATCTCACAGGTTTCAAAGTCTAGCCTGCGGTGGGCGTTAAACGAGTTGGAAATATAAACTGCAATACCCGTCTCTTGTTTCTGATAGGGATCTCTTCTAATGGTTTTAAAACCTCTGATAGCGATGTCATCATCTGAGATGTTGCCATTTAATCGGCTTTCGCTAACGCCAAACATGTGAAAATTTTGATTAAGTATAAGTGATAGTTCGGGCAGCTTCCCTAATAGATGGCATATGTTTACATGCCCGATTCTGAGCCCATTATTCCTGAGCCAGTGTTCGTACTTATTAGACATTTCAACAATGCGTAATCACAAGTTTAAAAGCAAAACACACACACACAAAGTGAATACAACTTACGTCCCTTATTACAAAAACACACTCTAAAGTACAGAGAAACAGTAATATCTCTGTAAATATATAAAAATACGTACACAGATCCGTAAGGAAGAGCAGTGAAGACCCCCTCACTCACCGTGAAAACACAATTAGAATTATTATAAAAGCTATACAGCTAAGTACTATCAATTAATATAAAGTCAAAACCAGTCAATGTTTGTAATAACTTATAACCTAATACGTTACTAGATCAAGTTATAACCAAATATGCAGATAAACGTTTAAGGAGAGGCTCTTTCTTGTACCGAGATCTGGTGTAGCTTTGTCCTAAGTTGCTAGTAAATACCAGGTTGTGTTGGTTGTTGGTATAGCGACATTATAAGTGCTTGACGAAGTGTAGCTGGGCTATACCGTGTGAGGTGCAACCATTCTGGATTACAATTAAATGGGTACTGATGATGTCTCATGGGTATGTAATGACTACCAACTAGAGCCTCTGGTTGGTGGCTAACAGGAGGTTGTGCTGGCACGTCGTTGTTGCTGAGAGTCGGATCCTTTCTGGGGAGAATAGGAATCATATCTTCGTAATTATTACCCTCCTGTGTGAAAGACGACGTATTTAACGGACTTGGTGTTGTGGTAGTGTCCCGTCTGGCTTGGATTTCAGGTGCAGTGGTTATGAGTGGTCTGCACACTTCTGTCCTATTGGTACTTGATGTGACGGGAGTATGTTGTCTGGCTTGAGTTTCAGGAGTAGCTAAAAGTGTCCGGCGCGATCCCGTATTGGATGTATGGTATGTCCGTTCTGGATATTTTAAATTCTTGGCGAGAAAACTGGTGCCCAATGTAGATAAATGTATTTGATCCTTGTAAAGACTCTTTTTTGGTGCACCAGCCTGTGAAGTGAATGATGCTGTATTGTTGATGAATTGTATCTTGTTTTGAGAACAGAACTTCTGCAACATGTTGTTATTTATATCAGCTAGACGGCGCTGGTGTCCATAACTCGGTGATATGATGGAGGAGAAGAAAATGGATGAGTTAGGAAAAGTGTGACGTAATCCGTTCAAGAGTGCCAGCAGTTGAGACCCTGTGATTTGTTGGTTGTTCATGGTGTCGGTGATGCCAATATGTACGCTTGCCCTTCTGACGCTATGATTTACAGCCAACCTGCTAATCTTGTCTGTTAGCCGGTCTACACCAGCCCCAGGCAGTGGGATTATTGAAACAATGTCTTTGTCTGATGTGGCCATCCTGTCGCTGTATAAACCTTTCATTAAGGAATCGCCTAATATAATATGTGTACAGTCAGATCGTGCTGTCTGTACATGTTGGTTGTCAGCACGTCTCGACCGTTGTTTCATCCATTTCCGATTATCAGCAGTCTTTATGTCTCCATGTGGTTCTCCCGATGTATCTTGTTGGCTTGTCTTGCCCGTTTGCAGCATGTTAAAGCACTGTAATTTTTCTGGTGACTTTTCTTGAAGTACTTCAAACCTATTGCTTATTTTGACGTCAATGGGGTAGACTGCTTGTTGTTGTTTATCTTCGTCTGCACATTGAGGTGTTTGTTGTTTTTTATCTTCCTCTGCGCGTTGAGGTGTTTTCATAGCGCTTATCTGTTCTGGGTGGGATTGAGCTTCCCCAAGATTTCCCAAGGATGAAGCGGTTGCTTGAGAATTACATGCTTTCTTCGGTTTGGTTTGTAGAGGACGCATTCTGTAAGATTTGAACTGTATTTCTCAGCAGCAAATTTTCGTCTCGCAGGAGTGCGACTTCTGTCTTGAGAGCATTGTAATCACTGCTTATCTTGTTGTTTGCTTCAATGTTGGTTGAAACAGTGACAATGAGCGCCTTTAGTGATTGTTCTAGTTCCTCAATGCGCTGTTTACAGTCGCACGAATGTTCCATTGATAGTTAAGATGCTATTGTTATCTGAGGCAGGTACTTCTTCAACAATGTCAACATTGGGTTCTATGTTGTTTTGGATACGCTCCATTGGGTATTCAATAGCCAAGAGCGCTGGTGGGTTGGCAGGCCTCGTGTTGATGTTGTCATGTACACTCATCGTATGAGTAGATTCGGTGAATGTCTGTGTCGAGTTTTCAAGTTCAACAAAATCTACTTTTAGCCAGGAATTAATGTTTTCATTACTGCCCTGTGTCATGAGTTTATTTTTACTGCGGTACAAATGTATCGTAATCACTGGCGTCGTAATCAGATCCTCAACGTGGGCCCCGTGCTTATCTTGCCTGTGTTCAATTAGTTCAAGCCTGTAGTAGTTGAGTAGGCAAGTTCGGAATGCCTCATAATAGAGTGTGTTGTTGAAGGAAATAGTAACACACTGTCCTGAGTTTGTGTGTTTGACGACTAGGCCGTTGGGATTTATGCACTTGGATAGCTTATTCTTCACGGCCCTCTCTTTGTTTAGTGTGTAAGTTTTATTGACAGCCGATCGTAAACCTGAGCGAGTCCTTTCACCATTCACTTCCAGTACGGAGCACTCTCCTTCCCCTGACATTATTGCATAATATTACGACTAACTAAACTTGAAGAACGCAGCAATCGCATTGTTATCTAGCCACGCCGCGGGCAATTTGAGGTCCCGTGGTTGTATCTGACACACCTCGTGCACTTGATTGGTTGAAATTTAATAGTGTTCAACTATCACTCGAAATGAATATTAGATATAACCCACATTTTTGCGATAATAAACACTTGTATTAATCTAAAAACTATTTCACCACATCCTCAGAATCACAACGAGCACATTGATATAAAAATCCATGATAGGTGATTCAGCTTGCAGTAATAATAATCCGAGAAGTAAGAGATACAAAAACACGTCTTCACTCTCCGAGAGTAGAGTAGGGGACATGATTGATACAGGCATTGATAATGCACATTTGGAGCAAGTCGCCGCTGAACGTGTTGCATGGAGGGCAAACATCAGAAATGGAATAAAGACAAAGGAGAAAATTATTGCAGATAAGTCACACACCAAGCGTTTGAGACGTAAGATGGTGGATGATGGTGGAAATGACCACGTGTTCACATGCACCCACTGTGAACGGACATTTACAGCGCAAATTGGCCTTATCAGTCACATGCGCTACCGCCATAGGTAAAAGTTATTATGCCTTTTTAAAGCACAAACTATCGTCTGTCAAGACGGCAAGGTGCCAATGACTGACTGATGTCTTGCGTTATATTTAAACAATGGCCAAATGTAGCTTGGGGCATTTTGAAATAGGATTTTGTGAGTTAGTTTAGCCTTATTAAAAAGTAGGCGTTTGTGGAGTGGCAGTAACTGAAGACGTTCATGTAGGTTAGAATTGTCTGTAAACTTATCACCATTGATTAGACGCACTGCCCTTTTCTGGAGCGAATAAAGGCGTTTTGTTATTGATTTTGAGCATCCATCCCAGAGTGTGGAGCAATAATCAAGATGTGTTTGTATGTGGGAAGTATAGAATATCTTTCTTGTGTTTTCGTCGAGGAAGTTTTTAATTTTGGCAAGTTGGTATACTTTTTTTTGGCTATTTGTTTAACTAGAGCATGAACATGGGAATTAAAGGATAGATTTTGATCTATGATAAGACCCAGTGCTTTATGCTCTGTTACACTTTCTATAGGTGTGCTACCAATGTGCAGCTGAAGAGTTCCCTGCGAGTTTAGAGTGTGAAGTCTTTTGTTCCAGTTTCCTACAGGTCACCGGGCGTGTCTTCCTCCTATAAACTTGCAACATCATGTGTTCTCCTTTTGTTTGTGACGGGTTGAGACAATGTCTTCCCTAACTTTCGCATTTTCTTTAGCTGGGAATTCCGGCTATACTGGCCTCTAAGTCCGATTGTAGGTGAACGACAGTTCGCTATGCCGTCCGGGATCTAGGTGTTTGAACTTTATAAGTTTAAAAATATGTTTCCTAAGGTCGGCGTTCTTGTCTTAACTCCGTGATGACTTTTGTTGCCGCCACAATACATATGTTCTGGTCGTAGGAACGTTAGTTTCCTACTACCACAGACAGACAGACAGACAGACAGACAGACAGACAGACAGACAGACAGACAGACAGACAGACAGACAGACAGACAGACAGACAGACAGACAGACAGACAGACAGACAGACAGACAGACAGACAGACAGACAGATAAAGTAAAGGAGAAATCAAACATCCGATTATATAAATATATCTTTGAAAAAAGCACGGGTTTTCCATGGCAAAAAATGCAGACCACTTAATCGTGCACACTCACGCCAAGACGGATGCTAAATGCACTTCAGCCCGAGGCAATCGTGAGCAAGCAGCATACTGTACTTTCCTACCAGGAACAGACAGAAACCGAAGCTGCACGCATGAGTAACAAATTACCAGATCCGTCAAACACAATGTGCAATTAGTATAGTGCGTTCACAAATGTTTTTCTTCTTTCACGTTAAATATTGTTGAAAAGTATCTGTTGCATCAGTATGCATATTGTCCTGCCGTCTTATATTTACGTGGTGTACCTTGTCAGATCGAGAAGACCTGATCATCCGGGGCCATGTCGATTGACGGATGTCAGTCTTGGCGATCGGGCAAACGTTGAGCATTAGCATAGAATGGGTGACGTGATATTCTGGTATGATAATTTGGAAGAATCTAGCGTGAGCCGCGTAGTCAAGTGGTTACACATCCACCTCACACACCAGTAATCCGGAGTTCGATCCCGGGTCCAGCAAGGGATATGCATTACTGACTAGCTCAAACGAGAGTGAAACTCGAGTCTAGTGCTTTCAATCCGACGTGGACAAGGTCAAGGTTCCACCGGAATACGATCAGCGTTGCCAGTAGTGGGTTGTGCTCCATCTTCAAACAAAAGGGTCTCCCGAAAGCATTTTCCGGACAGATAATTATTTCATAATAAACCAGGATTGTTCTGTAAAACTGGGACGTCTGGAAACCCTAGTCTCAAGATTGTTTAAAGAACCTTTGTGAGACGCCCGATTCAGGTGTCTTATCTCATTAACATGCGCCATGCGGATAAGCGTGGGTGATCATGTTTCGCCATTTTACACGATCACCAGAACCGTGTCTCAGTTCTTGTCTCACCACGCCGCGTGGCCAAGCCATTCAGATATTTACCTTTCTGTCTTCTTATAGTTCTTATCCCCTCAATCTTACCATTGTGATTGTTACTGACTCAGAGAGCATGCTGAGGAGGGTGAGAGCGGGCAGGCTTCGTGCGGAGTGGCTTGCTTCGCTTCGCGGGTCACTGGTGGCAGGCATCACCTGGATCTTTTCTCCTGGGCATGCCGGTGTGCTGGGGAATGAACAGGCGGACAAATTGGCTGGCTCGGCAAGGCTTGGTGGAGTATTGATGTATGACAAAACAGATGTGGTTGCGGCCTCGGAGCACGTGTACACCTCGGAGGAGCAAATGGATCACCATAGTCTGGTAAGAATGAGACAGCGAGGTGTGACGAGGGGATCTGGCCGATGCTCGACGCTCAGAGGAAAGGCGAGACGGACATATAATCAGATTGCTGCTGGAACTATTAGTGTTGGAACTCTTCGCTGGCTGCTGAGGATGGGGACGGAGCGCTTATGGGAATGTCCCGAATGATGTGATGTCGGTTCCTAAATCAATCAATCAATCAATCAATCAATCAATCTTACCAGTGGTCACCAAGTTCTTTAGTTTATTTCTTCTCATAACGTGTCCAAAAAAAAAATGATGTCTTATCTGGAGGCAGACAGATGTTGGCTAATGTGGCTCTCCAGTCATGTTTTCTTTGCCCGCCCTTTATCCCCGATAGACTCGGTCAACAAACGCCCGAAGACGTGGAATACGTCGGTCGAAAGGCTCACAATATAGAAAGCTCTGTTATAAACAGGCACAACTCATTTACGTCCAAAACAAACATTTCGCACGAACGAAGGAAAATAAGATTTCTCTCATTAGAGCATACACCCACCAACTCACGCCAAGACGCTCTGTCCTATCTTTAACTATATCTTGCAGCACCCCTCCCCCATGTCCTTCTTCCCTTATTACTCATCTCCGTCTCTATTTCATTTACCTATGTGATTTTAGGTATCCTATTTTTTTCCGCTTTTGGGGAAAGGATGTCCTAGGTGTACTATTATCAAGTTTTCTCAATGCGTATCCAAACGCCAATATTTTACTTATCACTTGATTCACCCAAATCTGTCTAGTAGTTAGTCGTGGTTTCAACTTCACGGCAAAGCATCACCCCACAACACTCCGTTCCTGTGACAGTGGATATCACACAACAATGTTCCTCACTGTCCCATGCGAATAATGGAACAGACAGCAGTCCCGAAAAAAACAACAAGCACAGTTTTGTCCAGTTCTATTCCTATGCTCAGCATCAGTTAATTAATGTTGGTAGTTCGTTAGTACATGTGGTAGTCATTTCTTATCATAGCTGTCATCTAATATTTTTATGAAATTGATACTCCATAGCGCAAAATCATAACAACAGAGATGAGATACCTTACAAGGGCTGCGGGGGTAACGGTGAGAGATAGAATTAGAAATGAGGTAATTAGAAGACGACTAGATATGAAATCAGTCATGCACTTCATTAAAGGGCAACAGAATATGTGGTTTGGTTAACTCATAAGAATGCCCTGGTACCATCTGCCATAAAGATTGATGAAATGTAATGGATACAGAACAAGGGAAAGACCACACAAAAGATGGCGTGATGGTATCAAAAATTAAATTGTAAAATTTTTAATGGGAACATGATTTGTTAGAACTACGAGTAGGGATGGCAAATTGGATAATATCTAGTAAGAAATTAGAAGATTGAATATTAACATTTTAAATATGTGTGAGTCCAAATGGAGAGAAATGGCCATGATAACATCCGAAGAGTATAACATAATTAATTCTTAGTTAGTTAGTTAGTCTTTCCTCTGGAGCCCAAGGCGGCGCATGGGGCAGAAGTCATGGCCCTCCATGCCTGGCGGTTCTCTGCTACATGTTGTAGATCTTGGATGTTTACTTGGCCGTTGAATGAGCCCTCTCTGATGATGGTTCTACGCAGGGTCTCTCTCTTGGTCTTCCCCGTTTTCTTTTCCCTAGCGGTGACCATATGAGGGCTTGGTAGGGGAGTCTTGTCTTGTCCATTCTGAGTACATGGCCGATGTAGTTCCAACGGCGTTTTCTTATAAAATTGGATAAAATATCTTGCTTAGTCTCTTGTCTTATTTGCGTATTGGTTCTGAAGTATGTCCAGTGTAATTCTGGTGGAGAAAAAAAAACAAGCGAGGGGTAGCACGCATTTGGGATCAGGAGAGGTCAAAATCTGACAAAGGATATTGGACTGTGTCCACTGGTAAACTAAAATATTACCGGTAAAGTTAAGACCTTTTTATCTCAACATCAGGCAAGTTTATGCACCAACAACAGACAATAGTGATCGATGTATTTTGTAGTGAATTGGAAAATGCGTTCATGGAATGCAAGTACAGTATTCAGAATTAAATATCATAATGAAAAAAAAAGAAAAAAGCTGAGAATAATCATGCAAATTGTTAGGAAGAAAATACAACCCGAAATAATGGAGGAAAAATATTACTTCGTAGAAGAGAAGGGTGCAGTAAATGTGTATTTGTTGAGATTATTAACTGAGCGTTAAATAGAGGTAAACAAAGATCTACATCTCTACTGCAGTGACTAAACAAAGGCTTCCGATAAAGTCAGACTTTCAACATGATGAAGATGCTAAAGATCTACAAATCGATGGGAATGACCTTAGACTTGTAAAAAGACACATATTGAAAACAACAAGCTGCCATAACGATTGATAATGAAGTAGGTCGACATCAACATATTAAGAGAGGTGCGCGAGGGGAACAGTAATATCTGCAGATCTTTATTTTCTTTATACGGTGACAATATTTTTGTAAATAGTAATTTAGAAGATATGAGAGGAATCACCATTGGGGGACATAGCATCAGTAACATTATATATGAGGATGATACAGTACTGATTGCAGACAATGGACAGTTCTGCAACACTTAGTAGAAGCGGTTATTGCACACATTGAAGAACTCTATATATTCATTCAGTAGCATATCCTTTGCAGAACCTCGCTCCCATAACAACCTTCTGGAAAACTTCTAGATCACAAGCAAAATGTCCCGTGCCCGATACACCCATCTGGAGATCACCCGCCACACCCTGCACCCATCTTCTCTTTGGCCTTCCTATTCCTCTCTTCCCAGGCATATACCCCTCCATTATTGTTCTCTCCAAACTCTCATAACGTTTCAAGTGATCAAAATGTATCAATTTTCTTTGTTTTATCGTCTTTAATAGCCAACCCTCTTCAGTATTCAGCTCATGATGTATTGATGCATTTGTTCTTTTCTTTACCCAAGTGTAGGGTGGTAAATATAATAAATTAGAATAAGGACAGGTTTCGCTAGGGGTATTCAGTATGAATGGGGTCTAAAACCCAAACACGCCCTCTATAGGAATGAATATATTGGCTCGTAACCCCCAAGTATTGAACAAGGCAGAAAAGGGTGCAAGTTCAACACTAACATAAAAGAAATGTTTCCCATAGAAGGCTGGGAGATCCGGGAAGTTCTACCACAGACACCCGAGTACTAATCACTCTACCCAGAGGGTGTGTCCATGTGTAAGTGCCCCGCCCCACATTTAATCTCCCACATATATATATAAACAATGACAAGTATCCACTGTCATGCACATCCACAGTATTATACAACAGAGGGACAACAACCAATGTTAGACGCAACAACTGGATTACATGACAGAGGAAAACAGCCACTGTTAGACAAAACAGTACAATGACTCACTGTATCACATAACAGTAACAATAACTCACTGTATCACATAACAGTAACAATAACTGGACTATAAACATCAATTTTGGAACACCAGGTTAACAATGAAGTAACTTCAAGGCTTTGTTAAACCAAACAAACAAATAATTGTATTGTGGAAACATTTGGGTTCTGGAAAACCCTGTTGGCTACAATATGGTGACATGGACATGAAAAATTGTCATATTTCAGGCAATGCACACAAAGTCTACAACCAAACAGAAGTCCCCAAGAATATTTCCCCCCCAAAAAAGTTCACATCAAATACATGTGACAAACACAAAACAAAGTAAATCCATACAAAGAAATAGATAAAGAAAATCTATCTAATCTGTCTCTAGAACTATCCTATGGGCTGATGATGACTCCCTCTCCTTCAATATCCACTAGAAAAAGTCTGGCCATAATCACACTCTCTATAATCCAGGAAAACAGCTGCTTTGCATATATCCACTATTTAGAAAATTGGGGATTGCACACACCCCCACACAGAAAACTTTCACTTCTGAATCATATATCCATCGCGAAAAACATGTAGGAGTAATCCATATGAATCCAATGTGGATATACTGTAATCTCTCAAGTCACAGTTGCTAAGCCACCGGGCTAGGAGCGTTCCAGGGTGATATAACAGACAGGTATAAATAAGTCTGAAGCATTCTGGCGTGGCGTGACACACAGGAGTCCATGTGATTGATTCGATCAGGATCAGGCACAAACACTTTCAGTATCTCTTTGGATGAGGAGTGACATCACATAATCCATTAGAATTTCCTGACAGAACTAACTTGAATGGGGCATGAATATTCCAGCCCCTTTCTCTGGGTTAAGATGTAGGTTATTCTTTCTTCAGCTGAATATATGACTTGATTGACGGGAGTTGGTAATGTGCTTGATTATCCATGTCTGGGATATGATGGATGAGAAGATTCAAAGGAAGCTGGGAGTTCACACAATCAGTTGGTAAATCCATACTGGTAAATGATGGTGAATTCCAGACTATCCATGAGCCTCTGGAATATGACAGTTGAATGTGGAATTAGGCGGTGACTTTTAGAAGAGGTTATACTCTGTATCCATCTAGGCCAGGCATGCCTCATGTCTTTGCAGACATTGAAAAGCTTAACACCGTCTGTAAGTTCCCAGAGGTAGGGAATCCACTTCCGCATATTCAAAATCCGTTACGTATCCAGGCATTGACATTCAGGTTCAGGGTGAGTAGCAGTAACCAGCACTCTTTGTAGAATATTAGAGGAGGCTGATATCCCAGTTTCCTGCCTCTAAATCCAAACAAGTTGACTATTAATCCAGTGCCAGCATGGTGACTAGTGCCAATACTCCACCGCCATCTCTAGCGCCTATGTAGAGTGAAGAAGAACAGGGTCGATATAGATTAGTAATACAACCCAAACATTGATAATTGTATCATAATAAAATCTACATTCTTATAACAATGTATCATAATAAAACATACATTCTGATAACAATGGATCATAATAAACCATACATTCTGATACCAATGTATCATAATTAAAATTAGAGGGAACAAAAGGGGAGAAGAAAGAAAGGTGACAATAGTTGCCTAGCACTTGTCGCCTACTGTAGAGTTTTGTCTCACTCCAAATGTGAGTGAGATATCTATTCAATAGGTACATTTCTTCTGGACTGATACTGGAGCTTCCTGAGGGGTTACGCACCACCTAATCCATCCAAACATTTTGATAGTACCGCTGTCACACCATGGAAAAAGTTCATGAGACACTGTCCTCATGTAAACAATTCATAAATCTCCTTTCCATAGTTACAAACAGCATTATGTAAGTACCACTGATAAATGGCAGAAGTTTAGCTACCAGTTCAGTCATCTCCATTTGCATCATCATCATAATCATCATCATCATCATCATCATCATCATCATCATCATCATCATCATCATCATCATGTGTTTGTCCCCATGGGGGGGGGGGGGATGTTAAAAGATCTACTCCAACAGTAGCAATCATGAGCATAAAAGGTAAAATACTCATAAAAGAGAAATCATGGGAATCTTTTCCCATACACTTGAGATTATGTATATCATACCACATGAAAATCCCATAACATCATTTATGAAAATAAAAGACTACAAGACAATCTCTGTGTATTTACAACCAGGTAAACAAAAGATTAACTCCTAAGTGCATGAAAAAGTCAAGCGAGAATATATATATATATCTCTCTCTATCTAACAACCTATATTAAAGTTGTACACAAATGTGAGATAGTAATATTTCTCCATCATAAGAGCAGAAATACAAAATAAGCACTCAGGAAAAAAAACACTTTAAAACACAGAGACCAGTTGTGAAAAATAAGTATTTAGGAATAAAGTAAGTTCACAAAATCATCTCAGAAGAATGACTCATAGCAAGATTATATTGTAAGCTTTATGAAGGCTGACTGGACAACATGGCGATGCCCAGGCTGTGTGACGTAAACCAACCTTTCAATGAAAGCGATTCTCCTAATTTTCACACACACAACTTCAATCATGATATTAGTTGCCACAAAGCATTTATCCTAATACATAACATGATATGTTGTATATAATATAATGCTCACCTAAAACGCAGAGAATAAGTGGGCTTTAAATTAACCCATTAACAATGGGTCACCCGCTAACATTGGAGAAACATGGCGATTGACCAGACCCCTTTGTCTACCAAGCCTTTGTCTAGATTAAGCCTGTGTTTCCGGGGCGCGGCCAATCAATTGTCTTAAAACGAAACGAAATTTCGTTTCGTTAATTCTCCCGTCGGGCTTTTTAATAGCCTCTACTCTTCAGATAGCGTGTCCTAGCAACGTCTGCTGGAAAAGACTGCGAGATGATGACATATATGTCACACCAAGATATTCTTAGAATCCATCAGTAACATTTATATTCAAAATCATTTATTCGCTGTTCAGCTTGTTTAGTAAGTGTCCATTGAAGGACTAAGGTTGGAATTAAATTGTAAGAATACAGAGATTATGGTCGTCATTAGGATGACAGAGATTATGCTCGTCACTAGGAAGACAGAAATACCACAATGTAATATATAGGTAAATGGAGGAGAAGAAGAAGAAAATGATGTTTATTTTGTTATTTGTAGCCGAGTTGTTTGAGCTCTCCACAAAAATATTTTTCTGTATTCACTGCCCCTCTTGTCTGGTCATTTCCTACATACGGAAAATTGCTCCGTTTCACCATCTTAGATGGGAGCCGCGGCAATCTAATAGCTAGACGCTCGCCTGTAGGTCAGCTATTCGTGGGTTTGATCCGCATAAAATTATAAAAAACAATTGACCTGGCCTTGCAGGTCAATGCATCCTAACATGGGTATAAGAAAATGACTTGGGGAGTAAAGGCAACTGGCATGATATTAACCACTCACCGAGTGCCGACTGGTCTATAGGTATATGGGTTTAGCACCATGTGCCCAACGCTCCTAACGCGTGTATAAGAGTTCTTAAATTACTTTAAATTACTTTACTACCTCTTTTATATATATATATATATATATATATATATATATATATATATATATATATATATATATATATATATATATATATATATATATATATATAAAACATGTCCCGAAGCAGAAGCTGCAATGGGTCTATGGTGTGATGGGGCCACCACATTTTGAAGACCTGATTGCACCGAGGAATAAGTGGCCAGTATTTACTTCTGTGAGCGGACGACGAACGCGGATGTCAAACTTTCAGTAGTTTCCTGTGACTGCCAATATTTCAGCCCTCGTATCACTCTCTGTCCGGGATACTCTCAACTCTCGTCTAAAAAACCACACCCAATTAGAGTTATGTTTCTTGGCTCATGGTTTCTGAAGAATCCACATTACTGAATTTTGGACAATCCCATACATTCTAATTATGTTTATTCACAACCAGGTAGTAATTCACGTTAAGAATCGCAAGGCAAAATCAGCCTTTTATATGATGTGAAATTTACTGACCAATAACAATCTGTCAACTGCATTGAGAAAAAGACTGTTGAAGTGCTATATAGAACATATACTGTTATATGTGTTATATGAATCATAGACAATAGCAAACAAGCTGAGAAACATCTAATGGCAGTTACAATTTGGTGTCTGAGGAAAAGGCAAAAAATACATTGGACGGACAGTAAAACCAATGTCCGTGTATCCGACTTCAGCATGGGTTTGTTCAATGTTTGCTTCCCCTATAGATAGATTCCACCCGTGGATAAGTTTTCTGTCCTAACTATTTTGTCATGGCTGTGGAATTACGGCCCGATCTTGGTGATTTCCAGATACCGTGGAACTTTTAACATACACAACTTTCATACGGTACCTCCTGTTTATGTCCTTATCCGCACAGGTAATCTATCCGATCTCGCTATCCAAGAGATCAAGGGGACGTATGATATCTTTAGATACCAAAGGTTCTTGTAAAGATTCCACCCCTATCTGAGATCGAACCCTTTACCTTCTGAGCATGGGGCGAACACAGCAACCTCTCAGCCACGCCTCCACCCGCCTTCAGGTTAAAAAAACGTTCGCTCGCATTTCACTCAAGCGCAGTCCATACAGGTGCTATTACTTCTAGTGCACTGAACTAATTTGTGCGTGTGCATTTGTTTTTGGTATACCTTTTTTACAGGATATTGCAGTCAACACCAGTATTTCTGCCACTGTGATCTCACGACAAGCTTACGTTCAGTAGTTTGCCATTGCTTTCTCAACGACCGGCACCGATACCAACGCACAACCAACGCAACGCGGTCTGCTGCCAAATCGCGAGCAGATGAGTTTCAAACGCGGGTATACGGGATTACAAACCGTGTCCGTAAGCACTTCGGTATGGAGACCGACTTTTCCTATTAGCAGTGTCACTCGCCATCAGCGAACCCACTCCGACTTCTGAGGTAATTGTAATTGACGTCCCCAAGTCAATGACGAGAAATCAACATTTTAGTCCAACTGTCCGGTGGATCCGCTACCCCGGCATCAGCATACAGGATGTTGTAAGAACATCCGGAATCGGTAAATATCAAGGCTTGTGGAGAGACGCTACGGTTCTCGTCAGTCGGAATGATGAATGAAACAGACACTAAGAATTAAAGGCGCCATGTATGCATCACCACGTGGTTGCTGGCACTTACTACATCCTGGGAAAATTCAAACTCACT
Organism: Cepaea nemoralis; assembly: GCA_014155875.1. Classification (NCBI taxonomy): domain Eukaryota; kingdom Metazoa; phylum Mollusca; class Gastropoda; order Stylommatophora; family Helicidae; genus Cepaea; species Cepaea nemoralis. The sequence continues at coordinate 814,251 of JACEFZ010009065.1, forward strand.
TACCACCATAGCGAAACAAACAAGGGTGTGCCATGGCGTCCCCCAGTTTGTTACCGTGACCCTAAAAGGCAGCAATGAATAGAAACACTGAAACCTATTATGCATGTCGTAATAGAGCTTCGCGACTAAGACAGCTTCGACTTGTGCTAATGAGAATCTGAAGGAAGCAACGAATATTAGGACTGCAACCTATCACGCAGTTCGTTAGAGAGCTTCGACTTGTGCTAACGACTGAAGGAAGCAACGCATATTAGAACTGCAACCCATCACGCAGGCTGTAAGACGTGACTAAGGAAGATACCTACCAAATGTTACCTAGACCCTTAAGAGAAGCAAAGAATAGTATCACAAAGTAATCTACCATACATGTCGTAAAAGGCAAAGAAGGAGGGATGAGCCTGGGGCTGGCTTCCTCATCCTGGAGAAAAACTTCAGCTACAAAATCCAGCCGACCCCATCAAGCGACTGACTGCTGGCACTTATTACATCCTGGAAAAATGTAAACACTTCATATCATTGTCAAACAAACATGGGAGTGTAACCCGGCTCCCAGGACCGGATCTTTTCCAGATAGAAAACTGCGTGGAATTGGATGTTGCTAGCTTGTGTTTGGTAAACAAATAGGCTGAAGAGTTTAAGACACATCATGCCACCCTCAGAGGGTAACTGTAATTGTTTATTTGGTCAACTTGAGAATCGTCTATGTATGACGCGACAGATTATAAATGTTAAGAGTGACAAAGTATTGACATTTGAGGGATGTACAGATTATTTAGCTCGAGGTAGTCTGGCTGTCTACCCGTTGGAGCCGTGGTAGCTTAGGGTATAAAAACGATGCCTGCTGGTAGGATGGGCATGTGTTCGACGACAAGCGAGTCGAGAATTGTTTAAAAAAAACAATTGAGCTGAGTTTCCAGGTCGACCCAGCCTAAAATGACAATAGATAAGAAAAGCACCGGCTGCAACGGGTATTCTTCTTCTTCTTCTTCTTCTTCTTCTTCTTCTTCTTCTTCTTCTTCTTCTTCTTCTTCTTCTTCTTCTTCTTCTTCTTCTTCTTCTTCTTCTTCTTCTTCTTCTTATTCTGCCGTTCGTTTTAAATATGTCTATAACTGCAATGTTGTCTCTTATATGAATTTAACTGTCTTTTTTAGTTCACACAGCGGTCCATAGAGTTTATCTTCCACTGTCGTCTCTCTAGGCCAGAAGGTTTGCCTAGATATGTTATATTTTGGGCAGTCTTGGAGTATGTGCTCTGCTGTCTGCGACGCCAATCCACATGTGCACATGGCTGTTTCACCAATCTTGAATTTTGTATACATGTGGTTGCCTAATCTATTGTGTCCTGTTCTGAGGCGCAGAATAATGACTTGTTCTGGTCTGTCCATAACGTGGTAGTCATATTGAGCAGGTTTTGGTGGCTTTCTGACTGATTTGATCATTCTTTTCTTTTGGTGGTATGTAACGGGCACATCAGGCTGTTCTTCTTTGGCTCCTTCCTTAGCCAATTGATCAGCTCTGTCGTTTCCGGGTTCTCCACAGTGGGATGGTGTCCACTGTATGGTGACCTTATGCTGACTGCTAAGTTCAGAAAGTAGTGTCCTCAGTACTGGCAATTTCCCAGACAGGAGCGCCTCGAGTACTGATTTAGCTGTCAATAGCACCACAGGTTGTGTATCATTGCTGGTATTTAGTAATTTCTCTGTTGCTATCTTGATTGCCTCAATTTCAGCATCGTAGCTATGGCAGTATGTTTCTGTCGATACTCTGGCTGTGTCCCTAGTATTATTTGGGTATTCTATGTACACTCCCGCTCCTCCATTTCGAACAGCATTTTGTGCTGACCCATCTGTGTAGACTCGGATCCAGAGGTCCTGTGGGTATTCTTCATCAAGGAAGCTGAGAGTGGCTGTTCTGCGCTCACACTGTTCTGTTCTTCCTTGTCAAATATTCCTCTCACTGTTGTCTGGATTTGTAATGATAGTCTATGTTTATCTTTCCATGGAGTTCGCTCAGTTGTTAGGGGAATACCAACTGTGGGCAGATCGGTGGTTTCTCTGCAGAGTCGTTTGGCCTGGTGGATAAAACTACTTCTTTTCAACAGTCCCATAGCTAGGTTTGCAAATCTGTTCTTCATAGGGTGACCTGGCAAGCTGAGGAACTTTTGTGCTTGTATTAGCGTTTTCGTAACTCTGCGCTCTCTCAGTGCTTGTGTCCTCCCCATCTTCTCCATTTCCTCTACAGGGGTTGATCTCATCCCTCCTGTAGTGACTCTAATTGCTTGATTTTGCACCTTGTCCAGCTCTTGTAGTGTGGTTTTTGATGCCGAACACCACGCAGTTGACCCGTATTCCAGGTGTGGTCGTATGCTCTGTTGATAAACTTTGCAATGTGGTTCCACTTAGCTTTATCAGGATGGCTATTTTTCTTCTGACATTTGCTACTGCTTTATTGATGTGCTTTCTCCACGTCAGCCTGCCATCAAATGTTACTCCAAGGTATGTTAGTTCTTTATCTTCTCTTAGGGGTGTTCCATTTATCTGGATGATCCCTGCCTTTTGTTTTGGAGAGAGGATAAATAGGGTGGTGTTGCACTTGTCAGTGTTTATGCTGACACACCATCTATTTGCCCATGCAACAAATATATCTACAGCTCTTTGTAACAAACTGGTGGCCACTGATGCATGTCCATTTGTGCTCTATAGAACCAGATCATCGGCGTACATTGCCGCTTTAATTCCATACGGTAGATTAGCAACGAGATCATTGATGAATATTAGAAAAAGTGTGGGGGACAAGACTCCGCCCTGGGGAACACCGTGACGCTGTAGTACTTTCTTACTCTTTAGTCCGTCTATCTGTACTCGGGCTCTTCTGTTGTGCAAGTATGCTTCCACCCAATTTGTACATTCTTTCATTGACTTTGCAGTTTCTCAGTTTCTTCATCAGACCTTCTTTCCAGACTTTGTCAAAGGCTTTCTTCAGATCTATCCATGCCGCAAGTACCTGCTTCTTCTCTTGGAATGCATCCTCAATTTCTTGAGAGAGGTAGGTTGTCTGATCTTCTGTAGAGTAGCACTGCCTAAAGCCAGCCTGCTGTGGCACAAGGATGTTTTTACTTTCAATGTACCACTGCAGTCTGTGATTGATGATGCGCTCCAGTGTTTTGCAGAGACAGCTGGTGAGGCCAATTGGTCTGTAGCTAGAGGCAATGGAACTATCATTCCCTGATTTTAGGAGGGGTATCATGATTGCTCCTCTCCAGGCTTGTGGAACACTGCCTAAGGTCCAACTGTATTGAAGATCTGCAACAGCTTTGCTTTGGCCTCTGTTACTAGGTTCCTTATCATTTCATTGGAGATACCATCAGCTCCTGGCGACTTTCTCATTGTCAGCTTTGATATGTCTAGCTCCAGTTCGCTGATTGTGATGGGTGCCTCCAGATCCTCATGTACTATTTCCTTCTGTACTGTATGTTGCCGTTTCTTTCGAATCTCTTGTTGTTTCTCTGGACTAATTTTGACATTGTTATCTTGCGCGAATGAGTCCGGAAAATGGTCAGCTGTTTGCTTTCTTGTTAAGATGTTTCCATCTTTATGTAGTGCAATTTTTGTGTTTCTCCCTGTGCCCTCATCGTTAAGTTGTTTTATTATCTTCCACACTTTCCTTGTGTCTCTTTCAAAGTTCAGAGACTCCGTTTTCTCCTGTCAGCTTTTCAGCCTAGCCTGCAGCTTGGCCCTTTGAAATTTGGCTTTTTTTCCCTGGAATTTATTGTGGTGCTCTTGGCTGGGTGTGGCCTCTGCTTGCTTTCTACACACTTCCACATCATTATGCAACTGTTCCAGTTCACTACTCCAGTAGGGTTTATATTGTTTACGGGCTCCTCTTGGTACTGTTTCTCGCGCTGCCTGTAATATGCATTTCCCAAATTCTTCAACTACTTTATTTATGTCTTTCTCAGTGTTCAGGTTTCTAGCCAGTATGCTGGTGCGATTCTTGTACATTGCCCAGACTGCTTTCTTGTAGTGTAACAGTGAGGGATTCTAGGTTAGGAGTAAAGAGTTAAGGAATGCTGCGCATTCCTTGACTAGGGGGAAAACCATAGTGAACGGGTGTGCACGAATGAAGAAGTGTATCTAGGAACACACACACGTCACTGGTTTGAGACTTGACTGGGGGACCAACGAGAAGAGATGTAAACACCACGAAGGGAGTCTCCATCATATGTGCTGAGCTACAATGATTCATCAATAAAATACTTTCTTACAACGTGAAGACTGACTTGTCTGATACTATACGTTCACGATCATAGCCTTCGTGTGTAGCACTGTCACACGAGGCTGATTTGGTGCCTTTGACCTACGAAACATGGGAGGTCGCGGAGAGAGAATACCGCCATAGTTATGTCGGGCATGTCCGGAGAAGTAATTAATTTGAAAAACAACAGATAAAAGCCGACTGTTGGTAGCTGTTCTGGGTTTGCACTAGATTCCTGATTAAGAAGGAGATCCAATTTCAAGGTCAGCGCTAAAGAAAAGGTTTGATTGATACTTATATTTTTTTGAAAGACTGATGTTTTTACGTAATTAGGAAATTAACTGGAAAATTGATCAACGCAAAATGCTATATTGAGATCAAGTAATGCCGTTCTGCATCAAAAATCATTATGAGTTTTAACCCGTGGGACTCTGGAAGGTGAACTCAAGGTTATGGTATGAATTCCAGAATTATGAAATCAAGGTCTGCAATACTTTATACAGTCACTTCAATTAAACTTGTTTCAACTATTTAAATTGACCATGGCGAGAGTTCCACATGAAAATAAGAGACTGGATAGCGTCAGCTTTAAGTCCAGTTGTTGTTGACTGGAATACGTTTGATATATATGAAAATCACAGATTACAACTAGAAAGTGAGTTTTTTTTGCTGAAGTCGTGAGCAGTTGTCGGTTGCGTGAAGGTGACCTTGCTTGAGGAAAGGAAAGTCCAACGCATACAGTTAATCGAGCAGGTCTTATAGCGAGCGTGATATCGAGCGTGAGCAACGTCAGGAAATATTTGGGAAGATTTGAATTCGACTTCGATTAAATTAGAAAGGAAAGAAATCTAGACGCTCTTCGTTGTTCTGATCATTTTAACGAGCTTGATTAGAGCATATTTTTATGTGGTGTAGGAAATTCTGAATCAGGAGGTCATTTAAATTCTTTTATCAAAATTCAGGGTTGAAACAGGAATATTTCTTCGTCAGGATCTTCGATTGGAGGATTTAGTTAAGTTAATTAGATAATTTTAGAGTAATTAACAGATTATGTATTGTTGCTGGGTTTGAAATCAATATTCTTGAAATATTTGTATATTGATTGATAATTATAAATTTTAGGATGGAATCCCAAGATTTTTCACAGGTACTCACTGGAGTTGGCGGGGCAATATCAAGGTTGGATGCGGTGTTAAGACAACAGAATATAAGCAATGATGTTGAAAGATTTAGTGGTCAAGCAAATCAGTTTAAGAAATGGATTATTTCCATTGAAAAACATGCATATTTGGTAAATGCTACAGATGGAGAGAAAAAGAACTTGGCCTACAGAACAAGTACAAGTCCAGTTTCTGACCACATTAGAAGAAAGTTAGAGGCAGCAGGAGGTGAAACTTGGGAAGAATTCAAAGATGATCTCGCAAGAAAATATGCTGAAATTACTGATCCACAACACGCATTCTCAGTGTTGCGACAGACTAGGCAAAACAGCACAGAAAGTGTTCAGCTATATAGTGACAGGTTAATCAACTTAGCTGAAGAGTCATTCTTAGGACAGAATGTACGAGCAGAGGAAGTGGAACGGATGTTGGTAGGGATTTTTGTTGATGGAATTAAGTCAGATGGATTGAAATTTAAATTATTAAGAGAGAATCCTGCAAGATTGTCACAAGCGGTAGATATCGCTATACAAGAGGAAAGCTTGAGGAGAAGGTTTAGGCTAAGGGTAGGACGAGAGTTAGGTAGTAGTTCAGAAGATAGAATTGAAGAACCTATGGAAATAGGTCAGTATAGACATGGATGGAGAGGAAGACGAGGAGAAATACAGATGGTGCAAAGAAACGAGAATGTATATAATCAAGATAGAAGAGGACAAGTGAGAAATACTGTAAGAAACGTGGAAGGTAACACAAATAACTCGAATGTGGTTTGTTGGGGATGTCACCAACGTGGGCACATTTTTCGCTTTTGTGGTAACAGAAGTGGCCCATCGATTACGCAAAATGGTAGAGGGGTTCAGACGAGTATACAGAATAGAATGGCAAATGGTAGACCAGCAAATTGGAATTCTGGAGAAATACAGAGAAATTTTAGAAGGTCAGGAAATCAGGGAAATTGGCATCCCGCTTATTGAATAGGATCGGCAGTAAGAGGGAAGATAGTAAGATCCAAAAAGGGCATCAATATATTAAAAACCCAAAGGATGAGTATAATAGAACATTTAGAAATAAAAAACAAGCTGAGGTAAAGCAATTGTCATTAAATATGGTAGATCCTAGCTCATGTATAGTACAGATAGGAAAATATAAAGTTAGAACATTAGTTGATTCGGGAGCACAAGTTAGCGTGATTAAAGAAGCATTTTTATATCGAATGTTAAAAAATTGTAAAATAATTAGAATTCAAGAGAATCTTCATTCGGTAACGGGACAAAAATTAGAAGTGTTAGGACAAACGATGATAAATTTGAAATTAGGAGGGATAAATGTTAGGCATATGTTCCATGTGGTTAAAGATTTAAATAGAAATATGATATTGGGACGAGATTTTTTATTGAAAAATGGGGTGAGACTTTTATTTGATTTGCATAAATTAAAATTCCAAGATGTTTACGTAGATCTAGAAGAAGATATGCATGTGTCGACATTAGTTAGAGTTAAAACAACCATGAATTTAAAAACCACAGTCAGTTAATTTGATACAAGCAAGATTGAAGAGAAATCCGTATTATGTAGCAGGAAACATAGTCAGAATCACAGAATTGCAAAATGAAATAATTGATGAGCCAGGTTTAGAAGTTCCGGATGGAATAATAGAATTAGATAAAAGTTTAACATTCCCAGTAATGGTTATTAATAACACAGGTAGGGAAATTAAATTATACAGAGGATGTGTAATAGCTAAGCTAGAACATGACAGCGTTAGTGACATATTGGAAACAGATAGAGTAAATATGGTGGGAATAAGTTATTCAGAACCTCTAATGAAAGAAGTAATAATAGACGCGGATACAGAAGGAAAGGGAACGCAAGAATGGATGAATTGATCCATCCATATAGAAGAAATACAGCACAAATACATTCACTAGACAAAGTAACAAGAGAAAAAAGAATTGTTAGCACAATTAAAAACTTCGCCGGAAAATAAGGAAGTGTTAGAACAATTTATAAAACAAAATCAAGATGTGTTTGCGATAAATGATTTAGAATTGGGTAAGACACGAACAGTTACGATGGAAATAAACACGGGAGATCATCCACCAATTAGTTTAAAACCATACAGAACTCCGTTAAGAAATAGAGAAGTAGTAGAAAAGGCAATAGAAGATATGTTGAAAGCAGGCATAATAACAAGATCAAAATCAGAATGGTCATCTCCGGTGGTAATTGTGGCCAAATCTGATGGTTCGAACAGGTTCTGTTGCGACTACAGGGCGTTAAATAAAATTACTAAAAATGTAGCGTACCCACTGCCAGTAATTGATGATATTTTGGGCTGCTTAATGGTTCTACATATTTCACAACACTAGACGCTAGGTCAGGATTTTGGTGTATACCGATGTCGAAGGATGCTCAAAATAAAAGTGCCTTTTGTACTCATATGGGTTCGTACGAATTTTTGCGTATGCCATTCGGTCTCAAAAATGCACCATCTCACTATATGTTCTTAATGAATGAAGTACTAGATGGTATGCAAAGTTTTGCCTTAGCATATATTGATGACGTATTGATTTTTACGAAAGGAGATGTAGAGAATCATTTAAAACATGTTAGACTAGTATTTGACAGATTAAGAAGGCATGACGTTAAATTAAAGCTTAGTAAGTGCCAGTTTTTAAAGACAGAAACAAAATATTTAGGCTATATAATAAATAGGGAAGGTATTAAACCAGACATGGAAAAAATAAAAGTTATTAAGAGTTACCTCCTCCCACTAACGTTAAGGAAGTGAGAGCTTTTATAGGAACCTGTGCATATTATCGGCGGTTTGTACCAGCCTTTTCTAAGATAGCAATACCTATTACGAATTTAACGGGAAAATACGCTAGATTTAAGTGGGATGATGAGTGTCAAAAAGCGTTTGAAACTTTTAAAAGATAGCTTAACGGTGGTACCGTTATTAACACATCCAGATCTGAATAAACAACTAATACTATACACAGATGCTTCAGACAACGCAATAGGAGCATGTTTAGTTCAACCATATGAAGGAGAAGAATCTGGAATACCAGGGGTTAAGAATGAAAGACCAATCTATTTCTTGTCTCATAAACTCAGTAAGACTCAAAAGAAATGGCCGATTATTGAGAAAGAAGCATATGCAATACACTACGCGCTGCAAAAACTAAATTATTACTTACATAACGCCAATTTCATTATTAGAACTGACCACATGCCATTAAAGTCGATATTAGAAGCACCAATACAAAATAGGAAAATACAAACGTGGGCATTGAATTTACAAGGGTATAATGCTAAGGTTGAATATGTGTCAGGAAAACATAATACGTGCGCCGATCTTTTGTCTAGGATCCCGTACCCACAGTCATCAGGAAACACGGAAGATGAAGTTGAACCAGAGGTAGATGATCGAAACTGGCAAGTTAATATATTAGATTCTGCCATAATAAATAGGGAAGAATTTGAGAGTTTACCATCAGAGCAAGAGTCGGAAACTAGAACAGAAGACCCACATTTAGAACAGTTTGATATGAAAACAGAACAAGAATTGGATCCGAAAGTAGTACAGATAAAAAAGAAATTGAAAGAAACAGGGGAAAATAGTTTTAAAAGAAAGTTTGTAGAGTTACAAGAAGACAATCAATTATATTATATCAGTGAAAAAGGTGAAGGAGTAAGAAAATATATTCCGAAACATTTAGAACAAGAAGTCTTAAAGGCGTACCACGATAATAATGGTCATTTTGGACGAGATAAGTTAGTGAAGGCTATTAGCAGTAAATATTATTGGCCGAATTTATTCAAAAGCGTATATGAATATGTTGAAGCATGTGAAAAGTGTAGGTTAAGGAACATGAAGATAATTAAATGTCCTTTACAAGATACCGATATTCCTCAATTTCCAATGCAGAAAGTAAGTTTGGATATTTCAGGTCCTCATCCAAAAACATTATCGGGAAATGTATACTTACTACATATAGTTGATTCATATAGTCTTTGGCCAGAAGTATATCCAATTCCAGACAAGAGTGCGGATTCAGTTATAAATATGCTTTTACAAGAATTTATACCAAGGTTTGGGTGTCCACAAATAATACTTACAGACAATGGGAAAGAGTTTGTAAATAAAAAGTTTGAGAAATTGGTAAAAGATTGGAATATAAAACACATTAGAACTTCATATTACAGACCAACGTCTAACGCTAAAAATGAGAGACAACATAGAACACTATACAATATTCTAGCGAAAAATGTAGAAGAACACGATATGGATTGGGATCTTTATTTGGGGATGGCATTAGCGGCGATACGTACACACGAAAATGAAGGAACAGGTTTCTCACCATTTTACTTAGTACATGGAAGAGAACCGATATTGCCAATAGATAATTTATTAAAACCTAGGAGAAAATATTTGGGGGAAGATTTTCAAGAAACAAGGTTGCAAGAGATGCATAAAGCACATGTACGTTTAAGAAATAATATAATTAAGGCTAGAGAAAGACAGAAGAAATACGCAAATAAAAATGCACACTTACAAGAGTTTAACGTAGGTGATAGGGTATATTATAAAAACATAGAAAAAACTCTAAGTTTGATGCTCATTGGGTCCCGGGATACTATATTTTAGAAAAAAAAGGTCCAGTGTCGTATACTATTAAGAATCAAATTTCAGGGCATGTTGCACGTTCACATGTCGAACACTTAAGGCGGGATAATGAAGAAAGGGATGCAGAGAATAATAATAATAATAATTATTGTTCCGAAGAAATATTGTCGGGTGGACAGATCGTCAGACAATCGGTTTATCCAATGCCTATAGAGAATGGAAAACAAGTAACGACAGCATCTAATACAGCTGAACAAGAAGAAACGATACCAAAAACAGTCATGACAGAGGAAAATAATGTGTATGACGATTATATGAGTGAAGAGTCAGTTAGGGAAAATATTGAACCTCCATTTATGAATACAAGACAAGCAGTAAAAAGAAAGTTGGATAGACAGAAAGAAAAAGAAATTAAGAGGCAAAGGAAACTTAGAGAGAATTCTTCGAGTGAGGAAGAGATGCCACTTTTTGAAAATTTGTTGAGACGGCAAGACAGAAAAATTAGATTGGATGTAGAAAGGAAGAGATTAGCGGTTGCTAGTAATGGATATACAGATGGGGAACAAGAGATGGATGAAAAGTCAGAAACTGATGAAGAAGCTGATATGAAAGAAGATAGCTCTCCTCGAGAGGATAGAGACATTGATGTAGATATTGCAATTATTGAAAAAAAATTTGAGGTTATTAAAGAAATGGAGAAATGATAGATGAAAAGAGTGATATAGGGTTCTGCAGATAGCAGATAGAAGAAGAAGTTGGACACGATATTTTTGTGTTTAAAAAGGTACTTGATGGAGTTTGGCTAAAGCGGAAAATTATTATTGGGTACTCAGAAATTGGTCTTGAAATTTATAATGTATGTGTACATTGATTAATGTGGGGGGATATATATGATGAGGGGATTGAAATGCTTTGTTCAATTGTTGGGACTTCAATTGTGTTTTATGAAATGTGAAAAATAAGTTAACTTAGATAGTTATTTTTACGATGTTTTGGGTTGATTGAGTTACCTTGAGGGTGTTTAAAATGATTATTACTTTGAAGTTCAGTTAGAAGATGAATTAAAATAGTAGTTAGTGAAGTGCAGTAGCAATGGAGGGGTATGTAGTTATACATGTGGGGTATGCAATGTATATACAAGGTTTATAATAGGAGCTGGATTGAACAGCGTTTAACGGGAGAATATGGGGGGAATGCCAGGTTGAAATTTGGCATTTAACTGCATATTGGAAGAAGAAGACTGTACTTAACAGTTAGGAGGTTTTTGTGGTTGAAGGAAAGGTAAACAGGAAATTGTTGGTCTAAATAATACAAAGGCTGGCAGTTTTGGATTAACATACTCTTTTGATAATAACAATTATTATTGACGGAAACTGAAGATAAATTTTGAAACTTTATTTTTTGATAAAGTTTTGAGAATGTATGGGAAGAGAAAGGTGATTACTTCTTACTTTCTTACTTTTTCCTTACTTTTATTGATTTCAGGTGCGCACCTACACAATTCTAATCTAACTATTTTTTTTCTCCTGTCTATCCTAGAATACTGAGAGAGTGAGAATGTGAATAAGGGGGAAATTAAAGGATATGGGGAATATCTTCAGTTTTGTCAATCATAATTTAGATGGACGTTTTAAAGTTAAAAGCGGTTCGCTTATGGAGACTTTTGTATTGTGGGGAATTTTATGGAGAATTTTGTAGAAAGTTTTCTAGAGAACTTTATGACGAGTTTTGTAGAGAGTTTCGATATTAGGATCTCTGGGTAGCAATTGGCTATGAGGAGATAGGAGAATTGACTTAGGAAATATATAGAATTGTTGTTATTGTAGTATAGAGAGGTAAAGTTAACTAATTAAAAGTTGGGGTTGAGATTTTTTCAAGGAAAAATTCTCTTTGAAGAAGGGGAGGTATTGTAACAGTGAGGGATTCTAGGTTAGGAGTAAAGAGTTAAGGAATGCTGCGCATTCCTTGACTAGGGGGAAAACCATAGTGAACGGGTGTGCACGAATGAAGAAGTGTATCTAGGAACACACACACGTCACTGGTTTGAGACTTGACTGGGGGACCAACGAGAAGAGATGTAAACACCACGAAGGGAGTCTCCATCATATGTGCTGAGCTACAATGATTCATCAATAAAATACTTTCTTACAACGTGAAGACTGACTTGTCTGATACTATACGTTCACGATCATAGCCTTCGTGTGTAGCACTGTCACAGTAGTTCCACCTCGAGAGAGTGCTGCTTTCACTTACAAGCCCATTTTCTACAGTTAGAAAGACTGGCCGATGGTCATTGCCACCAAGTTGTTTCCTAACAATTCGTGTAATGTCCCACTCCAGGTCTGGTGAATGAAAAGCCAGGTTAGGTGTAATTGTAGTGTGCCATGATCTCGAGTAGAAAGTATGTGGGTCGGACAGCTTGTTAATCAAGATGAATCTATTCTCATCCTACCAGTCTTCAAGTCTCTCTCTCTCTCCTCTCTGGTCCATGTGATCATAGCCCCAGCTCTGCGAGTGGCTGTTGAAATCGCCACACGCAATCATTTTTTCTGTTAATGGTAGTGTGTCCAGTGCCTGTGGGCGGTCACTTGGACAGTAGTAATTGATAAGATGTAGGTCTGTGTTGCCTGTCCTAAGTTTAAGTGTCTGATACTCAGCCCCTTCCATGTAGACTTCTATTTGGGAAGCTGTGATGTTATTTTTTTTTTTTACAAGGGTCAGTATCCCACCTTTTCGCCTGTCCTTTCGGTCAGATCGGTAACACTGGTAGCCTCTGATTTTGAAGGCTATATTTTCATTGAGGTGAGTTTCTTGCAAGCAACATACGCTTACTTTTTCTTGGTCCAGGATGTTTTCTAATTCTATTTTGTTGTTGTTGCTGACTCCCTCCGCATTCCAGTGCATTATTTTAAGTCTTTGTTTAGTATGGCCAGCCGTTCTATTCTCATGTCCCCTGGCTCAACAGGAACGAACGAACGAACGAACGAACGAACGAACTGTAGAACGAACGAACAAACTTTATTTTCAAAGGGTTAAGAATTGGGCACGCAGGCCCGTCTAACATTCTGCCCTTCTATCACTCTCTTTCATACATTATTTTATTCACACATCATTCAAGGCTAACAAAGAACAGCAACAATATAAAAGATATGCATTATAAAGGCATGGGCAAAATGCGAACATCAAAACTACACGACACAGTAATATTAGATAATGGTCTGACACTTGTTATTAGCCGTGTGAAATATACTGACCTACAAAAAGGGGACTGGCTGTTATACTAGGGTTTTGTTATTATTATTATTATCATCTCTATTATTAAGGGGGAAGGTAATCCGTATTGAGGTAGTGTTCGAATAATTTACGATTATATGAATAGGGATTGGTGATGTCTTTGATTTCTTGTAGAAGATTGTTCCACAGCTGAGCTGCAGAGTACGTTAAGCTTGTTTTGTATAAGTCAATCCTAGGCTTCGGAATGTTTAGTATATTTAAACGTTTACTGTGTCTAGCATTATATGTAAACAATGGCCAAAGGTAATTTGGGGCATTCCGATGCAGGATTTTGTGAATTAGTTTAGCTTTACTGAAAAGCAGGCGTTTGCGGAATGGTAGTAACTGAAGGCGTTTATACAGGCTAGGATTGTCAGATACATGTTTGCTATAAATTAGACACATGGCCCGTTTCTGGAGTGAGTAAAGTCGCTTGGTGTTTGAATTAGAACAACCGTCCCAGATTGTAGAGCTGTAGTCAAAGTGTGTCTGTATATGAGAAGTATAGAATTGTTTCCTTGTGTCCTCATCAAGGAAGGTTTTAATTTTGGCGAGTTGATGGACTTTTTTTCGCTGTTTGTTTAATGAGCGCTTGAACGTGGGAATTAAAGGTTAGGTTTCTATCAATGATTAGGCCTAATGTTTTGTGTTCAATTACACTTTCTACTGGTATGTTATCGATGTGAAGTTGAAGTGATGTGTGTGAGCTTAGAGTTTGAAGTCTTTGTCTGGTTGTTAATAATATTGCTTTTGTTTTAGTGATGTTAATTTGCATACGGTTTGAATAGCTCCACCTAACTACATTATTTAATTTTTGTTGTAAAGACGACTCCAGTAAAATACAGTTTTCAGCGTTTGTGTACACTGTACAGTCATCTGCAAATAGATCGCAAGACGACGAAAGATGCAAAGGTAGATCGTTAATATATATGGCAAATAATAGAGGGCCAAGAATAGAGCCTTGCGGTACTCCAATATTGAAGGTAGTGGTTTGAGACAGAGATTTATTATGTGATACTACTTGCTTTCTGTTTGATAGGAAATATGATATTAGAGTGACAACATTAGGGCCAATTTTCATTGTCTCAAGTTTTTTAATTAAAATAACATGGTCTATCATATCAAATGCTTTCTTGAAATCAATAAACACAGTTCCACATAGACTGTTGTTGTTTATATTCTGGTGCCAATTTTCTATCATGTTTGTTAGGGCCGTATGGCAAGAATATTTTGGTCGAAATCCTGATTGGCTGTCAACAATAAGCTTGTTGCGAACTAAATACTGTAATGTTACTTTATGGATGTGTTTTTCTAGTGGCTTAGATAGTGATGATAGTAAGGAAATGGGTCTGTAATTGTTCGGGAGACCATTGTCCAATGAACCAGATTTAAGAAGAGGGTACACTTTAGCGATTTTGAGAGCTGATGGAAAGTGGCCTTTGGTGAGACACTGATTATATACATAGGTTAGTGATGTACAAATCACTGGCGCAGCACAGCGGAGAATCCGGCTGCTGATTCCATCTAACCCAGATGAGGTTGTGTTTTTTTTTAGGTTACTGAGGTAAGTGAATACTTCAGTGATTGTCATTAGCCGTATGCCGGAAAGAATATCGCGGGAGCATGTTGTGACAAATTTGATAGTTGACAGAGGACCTAGTTAGTAGGGTTCTCTGGAGATATATCTTGAATAATAAATATACAAGATAAAGGATATGATTTTGCACGTTTTTGTCTAGAGGTCTCTTAAATGAGATAATCATTCCCGCAATAGTCTTTTTGGAGAACCACTTTTCTTTGGCTCAAACCCCCACTGTGAGACCACTATGTATCTACACAGAAATTTATAAAAGTAAAAGACCAAAAGGAGATCTGGACTATTTGCCCCTGCACAACTGAGGATCCATCTCTCTCATTATAATGTTGCCAGTGTGCTATTCGTCCGTCACATTAGATCTTCTTTTCTTTATTTTGTCAGTGTGACCTATATCAGTTTTGTCCAATTGCTTTGGGACTGTAGGATTCAGTTTTTGTAGACAAACTCAACAATAACTATACAGAACATCTGTTGGACAAGACATCTACATGACAGTTTCTTGACAAAAGTGGGACATACATTCACAAGGAATTGTGTACACCAGCCATTGTACAAGACTTACATCATAAGAGATACTTGACAACATCTATACAAGACTTTTCACAATATGTATAATCAACCACAGCACTTAAGACAGTCACAGATACAATACTTGACAGCAACTGTACAAGACATTATCTTGAGACATGTACTTAAAACACTGGTTCAATAATACTGTTTATTGAGCTGATGGTGAGTCGAGTGATGACCATTGATTCCTCTCCTGTCATGTCAACACTTCAATCATTACATAGAAATGCAAAAAAATATGTCACACATGCATGTAGAGAAACATGATACACCACCTCGGATCCCTCCTCCAACCAATAACCAAACTCTCCTCCTCCTCTCCTCTCTAATCACCACTACACCATTGACTTTTATCCTTTCCTCTACTGTTAATGAGGGAAAACCAAGATAAGCCATAACCTGGGGCAAGCATAGGGACATTCTGCTCCACTGGTCTGTTTAATCCTTTTAGCACCTATGATGGGTGTTGGACAAGCTCAGGTTGCAGTTCTCCCCATGATGATTTTCCAAGTCAGACTAATTATCCCCTACTGTCACAGTTTGAAGAAAGGTTACAGCCCTGTCTTTCACCGGTGAGTTGACTGTTTATGAAGTTGAGACTTAGGGCTTTGTTCTACTTTTCCTGTAGAGGAAGATCTAAGATACAAATATGTCCCAGTCTTCTTTCTCCTCAGTCTATCTCACTTACTTTACAAGTCTTCATTCTGAAAACACTGTGTGAGCACCAGGCTGGAGATTAACCAAGACAAGTCCTAGACAAACCATCCCATGCCTTAGTCATTTCACACGGTTCATTGAATGAGGTTAACACCCAAAGACTTGTTGTTTAGTTCTCAGATGAGATATGATCACTGAAGTCCTCAGAGCCATTCCATTTGAGAACAGAATTGGTTCTGGATTCTGGGACTTCTGGTTAGTTGTCCCAGATGATATATGAAAGCCTCTCCTCCATCCTCCTGTTCTCTGTCAATATACAAAATGGCACAACATCTCTTTACATTTGTTAAAAGATGATGTTATCATACATTAACATACACAGATGGAGATGGGGAAGGTTAAGGGAGGATGTTGACCAAACACACCTCTCCTTGTTTGATGATGCAGTGTATTTCACTCTGATGCACTGTGGTAATCACAAGACTATATGCTGAGACAGGGTAGCTTAACACAATTACAAGCATTTATGTGGTCTAAGTTCCACCATGTTTGAACCACAGTAGACCTGGGCACAAGGAGGACTAGACATAATACAGCAATCATTGTGACATAGCAACATGGGACAGGCATTGTGAAGGGAAATGGAAAATAGGCATTTACAACTGCAATCTGCATTATGTATTAACTAATGGCATTTACCCAATTAGCAGACCAGACATCCATTCCTATGGCTGTGATGTTGGTGCATGAATGTCCTATTCCATATACACTCACTCAGCAATGCCAGACCTCACCCCTTTTTCACCAGACTTGTCTCACAGGTACATCATCATCATCATCATCATCATCATCATCATCATCATCATCATCATCATCATCATCATCATCATCATCATCATCATCATCATCATCATCATCATCATCATCATCATCATCATCATCATCATGTGCTCTTTCCCCACTGAGTAATTTTCATGTCTACTACAGTCGGTAACAGAAGCTCAATTGCATAAGCAATTGTTCTAATTTGCACCAAAGCACATATGGGGGAAAAACATGTTTAGTCCCTGTAAATTTGCATGAGCCATACATTATATTCAGCCACCAGGCATCACATGAACTTAGCAATTCTGGCGTGCCATCACCGTCCTGCTTACATATGGATATTGAATCATCTTTCCTTCTACTAGATGTGAGAGGCTACTTATCAAAGCACCAGCTCATTCACTCCAACATTCTCAGCGTTTTACAAAGGAACTTGTAAATGTTTACATCACCCATTCCAATTCAGACTGCCATATGTTAACTCGCGAGAGCAAAGGTACAGTTGATTTAAGAATGAGTCATCCTAGGCATGAAGAATGCACAAGGGGTTTGGGTTTGCGAATTTGCATGAGTGTACTATACATTCATCAAGCATACGCAACCAGTCACAACAAGGGATTGATATGCACTTGGAGTATACAGCGTAGAAGACCTGTCAAGGTTGAAGAAGCAGTATTCAGAATACTGGTGCACAGAAGTTCTGTTTTCACTTTTCACATTTTATTCATAAAATACTCTTATATTCTTCTCTTTCGTTCACTAGGCACAACTACAACATTAAAGTATGTTTTAAAGTGGTACCTGTTGTCCAGAGAACAATATATTATTGAATCTTTTAGGGCATTTTTGTCATCACGTCACAAAATAGCTACCGCTCCGGTTGGATTTCTTGGCTCGATCTGCCAAATTTTAAAATGTGGCCTAGCAAACAGAGCGGGCTGCCACCTATTAACCAATCAAAAGACAAGCGCATATACCGCTGCCCTCCCCCAACTCGTTCTGGAACATTCGATCTAAGAATAGCCCTTCTATCTGGGATGGTCTCCGTTCAGAGTTAAAGTATTTTTATGAATGTGTCGGGCTGGGAATGGGGGGTTCTGATCCATCATGTTACACATGTATTCTCGCAAAACGATGACAATAAAGATAAGTTGCAAGTAGAATTAGGTATTGAAGCCTTCAACTGGTCTATGTCAGTTTGAAAAAAAATTACTGAATTGGTCGCATGTAATATGATTTGATGGTAAAGAATTTCGGAAGTTATACTTGTTTGTCAAGGTATTAATTGCCTTCCATATCTCCTTACTATTTGTTTTATCCATTACTAAGTTCTTAAAGTAATTTTCTTTTCCCGTCGTATGTTATATTGAACTTTGTTTTTAAGAGTACGGTATGCACTGAGATCCCGCTTTTTATGTGCTTTATCTCTGTCTCTCATAATTTCAAGTATTCCCTAGGTGATCCAAGGTGGCTTGACATGGTGTTTTACTCGAACTTCCTTGACTGGCACATGCCTATCAAAATCATCAATAAAGGTTTTCATCCAGAAGTCCAGAGCATCATCCGGGTCAGGAAGCTGATAAACATTGTCTAGAGGTGAACTGAGCAAGTCCTGTAAAAATGCGTTTTGGTTGAAATTTTTGTAACTTCTATATTTTACACTTATGTGTTTATGTTTAGGAGTTTTAATTCCTTTTTTAGACCACGTGCAGCATATTGGGTAGTGATCGCTCATTGCACAATTGGGTATGGTGCATTCTATGATGTTGTCTGAGCAAGTTACATAAATGTCGTGAAATACTGAGAGTTAATGATTCCCAGACAGACGACTGTATACACCGACTAACCAGGTAGAAGGAGGGGTAACAAACGAAGCAGTAAGGGTAACCAACAACGGAGTGACCAGGCGCAGGTGTTTATAGGTCAAGACACAGAAGAGGCCGGCCAACAGCACAGGTAACCTGTCGCGTGGAAAAATTGGTTTGCGACAAAGGCAGACAGCATTATTGGACAGCATATTGCGGTCTGGATGTATGAATAACGGAAAAGTTTCAGATCTGTAATTTTCCACTAACGGTGATAATGAAGTAGGGACTTGAGGTGTCAAGCAAGGTCAAGGACTATGCGGCAAAAATGACCTATAAAGAGTGGCAACTCTTTGTGGAAGTTTAGTGTGATTCTTGGGTTTCATGAGACAAAGGATTATGAAAAGGGTGGTGCTGCGTTCAGAAGAACGTTTGTGTATCTATTGTGCATTAGTACTCCCAATTCAGACTAGGATTATTATAAGGTATATTAGAGTATAGTTTTAGCATAGGAATATAGATGTGAGTGAATAGCATTTACCATGGCTTTCTATTAGTGGATAGTTTAGACTTTGGTGAATTCATATGTCTTATGCGGGTGTTCACTTCGGAAGCCTTGTCATTATGGCTGGAGAAGGACACTTGCATAGGTAGTAGTAAGGGGCGGACGCTTATCACTGGATTTGTTATACTTCTCCACAGGTTCCACTCTCCTAGTGAACTCAGAGAAGAGATGAAGAGTACTACACTTGAACAAATAAAGTACTTACATAGAACCAAACAGAACATAGACAGGTTTTAAGATGAAGAAATAATCAATTCAAATACAGAACACTGTATGCTCAAATGAATATACCACTAAAACACTTAAAAGGAAAAGATGTTGACCTGTGGCAAGCAAGGATACTTAAAACTACATACGTCTTGTATGCATAAGGAAGAAAGAATAGACAAGTAAAACAGTGCTAGTAATAAAAGACTATAGGAAGAACTGTGACGATGTGGTGTTTTTTCGATGTTGGATACTTACCGTCATGAAACAGACTCGGGCGCAGTCATAAACTTACGGGACCTTTATTACGGTACATTGAATCAGTGGGGAACAGTTTTGTTTCATTCAATAACGGATTTACCATCAGACTCAAGCATACGGATCATCCAGGGTGAGCTCTGTCCTGTTTGATGTGCTGTCCTGTGATCTTGAAGAATGAAAGGGCGAGAAGCAACACAGCTGATAGACATTCAGAGTTCATATCTGGCAACCACACTAGAAGAACATACAAACTACATAGACAATATCCATACATACACCAGGCATAGTTTTTATTAATAAATCTTTTATCTTATCGTTGAAAGGAACTGTTGTCGGAGTATGTGTTGAGGGAATAATAGAGAGAGAGAAAGAAATAGATATATGGAAGGGAAGACATAAGAGAGGAGTGTAGACCAAAGTCAGTCAATAATCCCAACAGATAATAAGTTTAAAGATGTGCTTGTTGATTCCAATCTCCTCTCGGGAAAATAACAGGACAATAAATGTGACCTATGACTGTTGAAGATGACTTTGTTACTCTAGTAGCTTGTTGTACTATTTGTTGAAAATTGTATGATGCAATTATATGTCCCCATATTATGTTGGATTTGTTGGTGTCAATGTTAAAGTCTCCGAGTAGTATAATTTCCTTCCCAGAAGCGAAAACCACATCCATCATGGTAGTGAAGTTTTCGTACCAGACGTGTCCAGCACAGGGATTTCGATAGAGGTAGCCAATTATCAGGGTTGTGCGGTTTTGAAGTTTTAGCTCTAACTAAATACATTCTATTTCGAAGGTTTCAAAGTCTAGCCTACGGTGAGCATTTAGTAAATTAGAAACATAGGTTACTATGCCTGTCTCTTGTTTCCTACAGGGATCCCTTCTAAAAAACTTGGTACCCTTTAATAGAGATGTCCTCATCTGAAATTTTATCATTAAGCCTACTTTCACTAAGGCCGAATAAATGCAAATTTTTATTAAGAATAGAAGATAACTCTGGTAGCTTGTTAAAAAAGATGCAAATGTTTATGTGTACGAGGCGTATTCCTGACTTATTGAGCCAGTGTTGCCACTTCTCAGACATTTCATCCATGAAGAAAGTGTAAATTAGTCAAAGTTAAGCAAAAATACAAGATCATAAAAAAATCACAATTACATTAACTTACAATATATCAGTAATACAAATCGATAAGTAAATGACAATATTATAACGATATAACTAATTAGACCAACGAATATAATGCAAACAAGGAACGAAACGAATTAAAGAACATACAACAAATAATTAACCTGAAAAAACTACTTCACAAGCTAAGTTCCAACTGTTATCCAAAAGAATCAATAAATGACTATACAAGTCAATGTCTCTGTTTAAAGCGCGGAGTGAAGACCCCCTCACTCAGAGTATAAACGCGACAAAAAGTATTATAAAAGATATCTAACTAAGTGTCAATCTCTGTGGCTTCAATACGAGTCAATGTTTACAGCCACGTACAATCTAATACGTTGCTATATAAATCAATAACCAAGTATGCGCATACACTTTCTAGGAGAAGCTCATTCTTGTACCGAGATCTGGTGTTGCTTTGTGCTGAATTGCTAGTAAATACCAGGCTGTGTTGGTCCTTGGTACAGCGACATCATAAGTGCCTGACGAAGTGAAGCTGGGCTAAACCGTGTGAGGTATAACAACTCTAGGTTGCAATGGAATGGATACTGTTGATTTCTCACGGGTGTGTAACGACTTCCAACTACAGGCTCTGATTCGTGACTAACAGTAGGCTATGGTGGCACGTTTTTGTTACTACTGGATTGATCCTTGCTGTGGAGAAGAGGGAACGTATCTTCATAATTATCACCCTCCTGTTTGAAAGAGGGCGTATTGTACGGATTTGGTGTGGTGGAAATGTTCCGTCTGGCTTGGATATCAGGTGCCGTGGTTATGAGTGGTCTGCTCTTTTCTAGCCTATTGGTACTTGATGTGGCGGCAGTATGTCGTCTGGCTTGAGTTTGAGGTGGTGTAGCTAAAAGTGTCCTACGCGATCCAGTATTGGATGTAGGTTGTGTACGTTCTGGGTATTTAATATTTTTGGCGAGCAAGCTGGTGCCCAATATAGATAAATGTACTTAATCCTTATAAAGTCACTTTTTAGGTGCTCCAGTCTGTGAAGTAAACACCGGTGTGTTGTTGATGAACTGTATGTTGTTGTGAGAACAAAACTTCTGCAATATGTTATTATTTATGTCAGCTAGACGACGCTGGAATCCATAACTCGGTGATATGATGGAGGAGAAGAAAATGGACGAGTTAGGAAAAGTGTGACGTAATCCGTTCAAGAACGCCAACAGTTGAGATGTTGTGATTTGCTGCTTGTTCATGGTGTCATTGACACCAATATGAACGCTGAGGTCATCTGAGAAGGACCTCCAGTAGTTGTGGTTGGACCCTTTCGAGACATAGGGCCCGGCACTACACCTGCCTGGGGGTCCAAAGCAGGACGAGCACCATAACATTTAGCAGTAGTCGACATATTCTATTTTGCGTAATTGCGTGGCATCCTGACTTTTGTGGTGCGCTTTCTGGCTGGTTGCCTCCGTCTTCAGCACCTTTCCTTTGCTAGAGCAGACTGTGGTCTCACTCGAGTTTAGATGTGTACGCGCGCACACACGTGTCTGCGCATGCATGTTCGTGCATACACATCTATAGTCTGTTTTTTTTTTTCCTTTTTGGCCCCAATATAAACATCCATATCTCAGTAACCAACTGAGGGAAAATTATGAGATTTAGTATATAACCTTATAATTATGTCCACCCAACAAAAACAATTTTGTTCTGGAGATTTTACAGCAGATTTCAAAGTTTGTTTATATGCGGTATATAATTTACGGGTCTGAGATGAAATTCATAATTTTATATGTATTACAGCGTAGCCAGACAATCAGCGCTCAGCGTTGAATATTGTACGTGTTTTGAAGGGATTGGCCTTATGCCAACTCCCCGCGTTGTTAAATCTAGGACTGTTCAGAGGTGTCTCAAAATGTGGGTTATTTCATGAAACCTGATTAATATGTTTTTTTTTTTTTTAATTCTTACCACTTATCGCTAACATTGAAATGTGTGAATATTTTTCAATGGAATTTAATGCGAAATTGTACACTTCAAAGAATCGCTATGAAGTTGTACACATATTTCTGTCAAGAAGCTTATCGCAGGAAGCTGTTTTATACTATTACAAATTCTGAAAAAAGAACAGTGCATGCATTGGGTTTGAGTAAACGGTCATTTCGTCGATGGGTTACAAGAATCTGGAATTAAACCACCACGCAATAACAAAACGGTAGGTAGAAAGATGATTGTAGACAGCTTTGACAAAGATGTCATAAGGCGAGCTATTATAAAAATGCTTTAAAAAGTCGCCTAAAATTCGACAGGGTCGACTTCATTGCACCGAGTTCTATCCCATATGGCTCGGTCTCTTTCCGCAGCGCGGAAAGAATCGCACAAAGCACGAACTCCGAAGCTCTAGCGACGACCCACAGAAGTTTCCGAAACATTTAACTCGTGAACCGAAGGATGCGGCCCGGAATCGAACCAACGACCTTTGGAGCCCGAGTCAAAAGGCTTAACCACTTCGCCACGGAGACTCCTAAAATTATAAAAATTTTGGATTTTATAACCAGGATTATCCAGCATTATAAAAATGCTGGATGCCAAAGAAACAGTGACTGTAAGAAAACTTAGGGTTTGGTTCAGAAAGAACAATAACATAGAGCTATCCAAAACAACTTTGTGGAAAATTATAAGGACATTATCTTCACTATTTGAGAGTACAAGGGCGGGAGAAATAATCTTTGCGAGCAACCGCATTTAGGAGCCATGAGAAGCAGATACCTACGTGAAATAAGGGAAATGCGCAAAGAAAATTATGGCATAGTGTGTTTGGATGAAATGTGGATCAATGCCCACAACACAAGTGATAAGGAATGGCAATCAGTGGATGGACAGATAAAACGATATGTGCCCAGTAGTATAGGACAGCTTTTGGTCATGGCCCATGCTGGTAATACGCATAATGGCTTACAACAGAATGCTGGGCTCGTGTTCGTATCAAAGCATACAGACAATATGGATTATCATGATAATATTAATGGTAATGTATTTTGAGATTGGATCTAGAATACTGTGCTTCCATCCCTAGATAGACCGTCGTGTCCAATTATGGACAATGCATGATATCAATGTTGTTACCAAAGAAGACAAAATACCTACAGCATCGAGCACAAACGGAGCAATAAAGATATGACTCCAAATGGAAAACATACCATTTCCAGAAACGTATTTCTAGCTAGAATTGTTGTCCCTTGTAAAACAGACGCCAAAAAGCAAGAAATATCAAATCGACAAGTTGATAGAAGAGCATCGTCATGGGTGCTTGAGACTTCCGCCGTACCATTCTAATTTTACCCCTATAGAACTTGTGTGGGCTAAAATTAAAGGACAGGTGGCAGCTGACAATACTATATTCAAATTGTCTGACGTCAGGATACTAATCCAGTCCGCGCTGATTAAATATTTATAAAATTCACTGGAAAAATGTGAGGACCATGTGTTGAAAGAGGAAGAGGGATATTGGAGAAAGGATGGATTTAATTTTATGCAACCGAGAGCAGTCATCAACTTACTGGAATCGTCCGACACAGATTAAGGTCTGAGCAGATCGCAGACCTTAATCCACGTGCACACCAATTGGGATATTTTGCTACAAATATTCAGAAGAATTGCAGGCCCTAAACATTACAGCATCAGCATAATGTCAATGGCAACAGTTTGTATTCCATAGTGATGAATTTTCAATTCCTCAAGCCCTCAGCCGTGACAAACAACTGTATTGAAAACACACACACACACACACACACACACACACACACACACACACACACACACACACACACACACACACACACACACACACTAAACGCATTGAATACCAACAGAAGAGTAATATTGCGGTGGAAACTGACATATTGAGGCATAACAAGAAACGTGAGAGCAAACACGTTGT
Organism: Cepaea nemoralis; assembly: GCA_014155875.1. NCBI lineage: Eukaryota > Metazoa > Mollusca > Gastropoda > Stylommatophora > Helicidae > Cepaea > Cepaea nemoralis. The sequence continues at coordinate 839,119 of JACEFZ010009065.1, forward strand.
CAAATTAGGAGACAACACACGTGCCTACGAATCAATCTATAAACTTCAATGAAAAGAGGACCAACATCTTGGTTATTAAGAAGAAAGTGTCACATAATTCTTGGAAGGGTCGATCAATGAAACACTGTTGCGGCCTTTGTCTACCAGCCGCCAGCATTCTTTGATGTGCTGTCGATCGAGAGAAAAAGACTGTTGCGTCAGTTGTTTACGGGCGGCAACCATTCTTGTGAAGTTGGAGACAAATTGTCTGGGGGGGGGGGGGGGGGGGGGGGGAGAGTCGGCTAGATCTTTGTTGTGGAGAAATGAATTTCTCTAGGACTTTTGAAGTACGGGAAACCAGTCCCGAGATGGAGACGGGAAGGCCACCTGTTGTTGACAGCGAGTGACGTCATCTAGGCACAGTATTAAAACTGGCTGGGTAACCAACTTTTGGGAAGTCGACCAAGTGTTGTGAAAACTTTACGGACGTGTGTGTAATGTTCCTGGCTGGATTATAAAGAGAGGCTACAGTGTCTTGTGTTAATTTACATTGGCGGACATTTACCCGTTGTGTGGTTGAGTAGTCTCAATTTAAGGCCAGACTCAATATATGGTAATTGAGTGATTTAGACCCAAATGGGTTTATTCTTAGGAATCGAGTGTAGTAATGTGCATTAGGAGAATGTAATATAGGAGTGTCGGCAACAGTAGGCAATCGCGTTGTTAAACTAGCTAGTGTAAGATATCAATTAACTCAGCTGGTTGAGAATAATGTAGTGGGATGATGTTTAGAGAGATTGAGGATGGTTGGGGGATAGGGGCAATGTCCAATGGTAGGATCTTCCAGTGGGGTGTCTACTGGGTTTCTGCACTTTGCCTTTGGTCTTTCCTTGTCTTACCATGACTCAGACCGATGTGATGAGCTCCTCTGCCCTATGACAGAGTTTAGTTCGCTGTTATATATCTGAGTGAGGCCGTCGGCCTGCACTCACCTAATAAAGGTCAGTATCGGGTTGCTCTCACCAGGTGTGTTCTCTCTTCAACAGGTTCCACTCCGTTCACCAAGAGAACAAGCTGAAAAGTCATTGACTAAGATTATGGCTAATTCATTGAAGAAAGTTTTACTCGGCGGCTTTTGCACTGGGCCCATAATCAAAAGGGTCTGCAGGAACATGGCTCTGCTGAGCAGGAACCGATATTTATCTGGGAATGAATTCTCAGAGATTGGGTTCACCAAAGTTGAGTGAAGTTATTATCCATACCACATGTAACAGGAACACTAGTAGTCATAGAGGAAAATTGAACACCTAACATAGCGTTTTCGAAGTTTGTGGATTCCTATGGAACTTTAAACATTAACATTGTGATCGTGAAAATCCATGACAATTACCAATGAACATTTTTGTTTCAAGTGACAGTGATCCGTATTTCACGATACAAGGATGGTTAGATCGCAGAACTGTAGTGACATTTAGCTACACGGTGTGTGACAGATTCAGAGTCAGTATTGGACTATATCCATTTGTGGTGACCAGATATCTGGATTATCAGGGAGCTACTGGAGGAAGTCCACACCTGGCCGGAGTGAAACATCTTTTGGTGAGGTCATTGTGTACTGAGCTATGGTGATGTTGTGTGGCCATTACTGGGATGATCAGACTTTGCTCCTGAGCTGTTCGGTCTGATTCTGCAGAGACACTAGAGTATACGACATACATTCTACACCTGCACTTCGCACATACATACACTTTTCTTCATTAAATTAATGTGTTATTAATTTTAGAAGCTAGAGTTGTGTGGTATGTTTTGTTGGAGATGAATGAGAGGGGGCATGGTCCAATGGAGAGAGAGAGAGAGAGAGAGAGAGAGAGAGAGAGAGAGAGAGAGAGAGAGAGAGAGAGAGAGAGAGAGAGAGAGAGAGAGAGAGAGAGAGAGAGAGAAAGAGGGATCCAGTGACTGACGGGGTGTTGTGGACGGAAATCTAGTGGATTCTCCAGAATAATGATATGGGGGTAGAAGGTTGTGAGTGTTGATTCCCCTCACCCCAGGGACGACACTAAAGAATTACGACAGAAAGCCCACAACAGAGACACTGACAACTATTTTCATAGTGCAAAACAGGTAATCATGTTCCGTCTCTGAACAGTAAACAGCAGAGTAGACAATCTTTCACGAAGACTCAAAGCGGGTTTATCACCCATGTGTACGTATGAACAAACTACACAGACAGCTGAACAGATCCTTAAAAATGGAAACATGATGACTAAATTGCGGTATCATTTCTGGTCACTCCATACGCACATTAACGCACAGCTATTTGGAAGCTTTCACGAACTCAATATAAAAAGCTAACAAGAATACTTGTGTACACATTATTAGCCAGAAGCTGAAGAAACAAGAAGGAAATGAAAAATAAGGTAAGAAATATATTCCTTCTACTTTCCTGTCAATTTACAAATTATTTACCCCATGTCTCTGTAAATTCTCTGTCTTTACTAATATTACACATTGCACCCCTCTCGGGATTCTCCGTGGTGAAGTGGTCAAGCCGTCTGACTCGGGCCGCGTCCTTCATTTCACGAGTGCATTTTTTCGGAGACTCCCGAGGGTTGTCGCTGGAGGTACGGAGTTCGCGCTTTGTGCGACGCTTTCCGCGCTGCGGAAAGAAACTGAGCCATATGGGATGGGATAAAAACCCGGTGCAATGCAGCCGACCCTGTCGATCTTAAGCTACTTCTTTCATTGCACCCACTCCCATACGAATCCGGATACGCCTTGTGTGTTATCTGAATTGGCTGGGCTTTCATTACTGTAAACATAAATCTTTTAGCAAGAAATCACTAGTTTTTCAGCAAAACATCAAAGAAATGTCGCCGCTTTCGATGATGTAAGTTGCTTTTGGACCTATCAAAGACATATTCCTTGGGTGGGGGGTAAATATAAGACGGCTGGAAAAATTTCATAACGATGCAACAGACAGTTTTCAAAATAATTGATCGTGAATGAAGGCATTCTTTTCGGGACATACTATAGAGCATATTGGTTATTTGTTGGCGCCAGAAACTCGCCGTCGCCCCTTCTCCTGTTAGTAAAAACAGTTCCGGCACGTGAAGGCCATGAGTTGGACTTTTGCTGCAGAGGTTATGTATTCACCAGCCATTGGGGTGTTTAAGTAATGTTTGGCGCTCACTCCAACACTGCGCCCCGGCTACATACAGCAACATTTGGAACCCAGCAGGGTATAACAATAGAAAATAACAACACTTAGGTACATATAATCCCAGCTAAAAAAAGAGAGAGAGAGAGAGAGAGAATAAACACAGACACCGCGTACATACTATACAACCAACTCCAATATTGCAAACATATATCACAGGAAGAAAATCAATGATGATATAAAAAAATAAAATAAAAATAAGCTACACTTCGACACAACGAATCAACGTTTCGATTATAATAATCTTCATCGGGAAACAACACAAATAACTTAAAATGGTTTTCAGGAAATGTAATGGAAAATATACGGTCTGTGTGATATCGAATCTCGATCGTTCTATACAAATTACGCAGATGTACCCGAAACGCCTGAAGATGTCGAAACAGATGGTTTAGTGTACTGTCTACGCGTGATCTGCTTATTTAAAACGTACTTTAAGTAAAGTAGGCAAAGTAGCTGTCTACGCGTAGTTAGGCACATTTGGCGTATGGTGCTAGACTCGTTTTTTGTGTGACTAATCGGCACTCGGTTTGTGATGTGGTTAGTGTCGCACCGGACGCCTTTACTTTCACAGACTTTTACTGGTACCCAATTTAATTAGTATTGACCGGGTAGCCCAGGTACATTTGAAAAAAAAAATCCGCCTGGCAGGCGAGCAAAACATGCTGGACAAAATAACATAACACGACGAAGCTGTGGTAAAGCTGTGAAAGTCTAAAGAATATAAAATAATATGATGGAGCTGTGGTAAAGCTGTGAATATCTAAACAATATAAAATAACACGATGGAGCTGTGGAAGTCTAAACAAATAAAATAACATGATGAAACTGTGGGAAAGCTGTGAAAATCTAAACAAAATAACATAAATAACACGGTGGAACTGTTGTAAAGCTGTTAAAATCTAAACAATATAAAATAACACGAAGGAACTGTAGTAAAGCTGTAAAAATCTGAACAATATAAAATAACACGAAGGAACTGTGGTAAATGTGTGAAAATCTAAACGATGTAAAATAACACTATGGGACTGTGGTAAAGCTGTGAAAATCTAAACAAAATAAAATACAAAACACGGTGGAACTGTTGTAAAGCTGTTAAAATCTAAACAATATAAAACAACACGAAGGAACTGTAGTAAAGCTTTAAAAATCTAAACAATATAAAATAACACGATGGAACTGTGGCAAATCTGTGAAAATCTAAACGATGTAAAATAACACGATGGGACTGTAGTAAAGCTGTAAAAATCTAAACAATATAAAATAACACGATGGAACTGTGGTAAATCTGTGAAAATCTAAACGATATAAAATAACACGATGGAACTGTGGTAAATCTGTGAAAATCTAAACGATATAAAATAACACGATGGAACTGTGGTAAATCTGTGAAAATCTAAACGATATAAAATAACACGATGGAACTGTGGCAAATCTGTGAAAATCTAAACGATGTAAAATAACACGATGGGACTGTAGTAAAGCTGTAAAAATCTAAACAATATAAAATAACACGATGGAACTGTGGTAAAACTGTGAAAATCTAAACGATATAAAATAACACGATGGAACTGTGGTAAATCTGTGAAAATCTAAACGATATAAAATAACACGATGTAACTGTGGTAAATCTGTGAAAATCTAAACGATATAAAATAACACGATGGAACTGTGGTAAATCTGTGAAAATCTAAACGATATAAACTAACATGATCGTGTTATTTTATATTATTTATACTTTCACAGCTTTACAACAGCTCCACTAATCTTACTCATCATTTGCACATGCTGGAAAATCACCTGCTACATGCTCAAATTCTTGCTAATATCTACCCGTGTGTACGGCCGCTCAGAAAGCAATGGCAAACTACTGAGCGTAATCTTGCCAAGTAATCAACAGCAGCGGTAAAATGCTGGTGTTGACAGCGATGTCCTGTAAAGGAAATGCAAAAATAAATAAATAAATTAAAAAAAAATGTGAACTATGACATTTAGTGCACATTTTCTTTGAAGATTTGGCGACGTGTTTGACTGACAGCCAGATGTATCACCTAGACTCAACAAACAAGAGGTTGCCTGATTGGTTGATTGGCTGGTGGGCTGGATGGTTGGCTGGTTGACTGTGAATCTTTGGAAAACTGTTAGGTTTTTTTTTTTTTTAAAGTGGGTTTTAAAGGCAAGAGGAACGACTTCGTTGCACCGGGTTTTATCCTTTATGGCTCGGTCTCTTTCCGCAAGGCAGCCTGCCGACAGCGTCGCATAAAGCACGAACTCCGTAGCTCCAGCGACGAACACCAGGAGTCTCCGAGAAAACTGCACTTGTGAACCGAACGACGTATTCCGGATTCGAAACCACGACCTTCGGAGCGAAAAGGCATGCGGCGTGGCCACTTGGCAACGGAGACTCCTATCTGAGTCTGAAGTGATGAGGATCAGCCACAGGGACCACGAAAAGGGTCTTCATCTACCGGGGTGAGTCAGGTGTAGGCACTTTTCTTTCGACCCAGTACACAAGTGTCATTTCCCTTCGACCCAGTATAGAGGTGTCATCTCCACGGGGACTGCGTTTTACAGCCCTTTTCCCCCTCTGCAAACACAGTTAGGTATCCAATACCGGTACTAGAGCTTCACATCTGAGAAGATTCTCTTCATTGTAGAATCTCTTCATTGTAGAATCTCTTCATTGTAGAATCTCTTCATTGTAGCCAGCCTGGCAGCGTGTTCTGTAGATAGGCCACACAACAGAAAGGCGCTTCCAGGTCTTGGCCAGTGCAAAATTAGTTGCTTGTCCTTTACAGGATGTTGCAGTCAACCTCAGCATTTTTGTACTGTTTTTGATTTACTAGGCAATCTTTACGTTTAGTAGGTTGCCAATGATTTCTGTACGTCCGACGCCAATACCATCGAAATCAATGCAAGGCGGTCTGTTTTAAAATTTTCTGCATCTGTAATATTTACCTGCCGCCAAATAAATCATCTAAAATAAGTGTCATATTTATCTTCAACTCAGCATGCCTTCTAAGATAAGTGGTTATACATGATGCCCGAAATACCATCTAAGATAAGTATCATTTTACCTGCTGCCAAACAAGAAGTTTAAGATGTTATCTTTACCTGCGCCCCAGAAAGGCATCTAAATCAAGTGTCATCTTTAGCTGCAATCCAACATACTGTATAAGATAAGTGCCATTTTCACCAGTAGCCCAACAAACCATACACAATAAGTATCATCTTCACTTGTGCCAAACAAACTATCTACAATAATGTTATCTTTAACTTCGATACAACTTGCCTTCTAAGATAAGTGTCATCTTTCCCTACGGTCCACCGAGCCATCTGAAATACATATCATTTACACCTACGGTACAAAATAACTATCTAACATCGGTGTCATCTTTATCTGTGGTCCAAATAAACCATCTACGATAAGTGTCATTTTTACCTACGGCCAAACAAACACTCTAAACTAAGTGTTGTCTTTATCATCGGCCCAACAAGCCACGATAGGTGTTAACTTTAGTTTCGACCCACCGTGCCATCAAAGACAAGTGTCAACTACCTGACGGCAAACAAGCCATGTAAGCCATTTTGTCTAGCCATATTTCCCTGCAACCCAGCAAAACATCTACGATAAGTGTCATCTTTAACTGCGGCCCAACAAGCTATCTAAGATTAAAGTCATATTTACTTGAGGCTCAAAAAATCATCTAAGAAAAGTCCCATCTTTACCTGTTGACCAACAAGCCGTCCAAGATAATTGTCATCGTTAACCACATCTAGCCCAAAGCATCATTTCCCCCATTTTTCTAGATAAACATGACGGGCACATAATCAAACTGCTACCGGTACCATTAGTATTGGGACTCTTCGCTGGCTGTTGAAGAAAAGGACGAAGTACGTATGGGAATGTCCCAAGTGCTGTGATATCGGTTCTTGACTCAACTCAACTCAATATGAGTAATATAAGGAAACAAGAAGTATTAGAATTCAACTTTAAACGCACTCAGTTGGGGCGAGCACCGGTCACAGCAAATGAAAACATGACATCAAGAGTTTCTTGCTGGTTTCTATTCTTCTGTGTAATTGAGAGAAGTGCATCTACAGAAAAAAATCTACGGTTATGGTTACGGTTTTAATTACACTGAAAAAATAAAAAAAACGAATACTGATCTGTAGAACGTTTCGAGGACATTCCAGTCATCTTCGTCATGTATAAATACAACATGGCAAAATGTAAATCATCAGCCCATGGCTTGCTAGATCGAGTTATTTCTTTTGATCGAGAATACCCAGCTACCAACTGCATGGTTTGTGTGACTAAGATTATAGGAATGTCTTAAAGAAGGTTATTTGGTCGTGAGTAGAAGTATACTTGCTCTTCTGGGGAGGTACTGGCAGTATATTGTCTAGTGGTTAAGCCCGCTCTGTGGCGAAGGCGTTACAGATACAATTTGTAATCCCGCATACCTCGTTCGAAACTCAGCTGCAGGCGTTTTGGCAGCAGACCGCTTTGCGTTGATTCTCATACAGTGGTATGAGTACCGAGAGTAATGACAAATTACTGAACGTAAATTTGCCAATAAATCACAAACAGCCGAAAAATTATAGGACTGACAGCTTCGTCCTGTAGATGATATGCAACTAACTAATGTGTTTAAAACTAATCTTTGTTGTTGTTTTTTTTTTACTCTACTTGATTGAATGTCCATATACTGTTAATTTAATTCTCATACTATTTCAATTGCCTAGAAATTGGTGTGTGTATTACGTTTAACACAACAGAACCAATCAATCATACCTCTTCTTTAACTGTTTAAGTGCCATGGGCTGATTAATCGCTATAAGCGACTCCCCTTATCTGCCATTAGCTTATATATGGACGAAATGTTGTCATTGCGAAATGTTGTTTCTATTAAAATATCAATACAGTAGTCTTCACTAAACAGCTCCCTTTACTTTAATGTATAATTGCGGCACCCTTTAATGTGATATATAACACAACATGTTTACTACCATATTAACAACTTTTAGGCCATAACTATGACACACCGCTAATTCCCATTTTCCGCCATCAATTTTTTGATCTGTCAAACCCTACTTGTTGTTTGGCACTGAATCTGTTAAATGTTGGTAATATACTAGACACAGTATAACAATTCGATGTATTTGTGTGACTGTTATTTAACCTATGTTTGGTTGATATACATTTCTAAAACCATTAGTTGTATTTAAATTGTAGAGTTCGGATTCGGTACATACTCCACAGTTCTTTGTTCGTGCGCGAAATAGAAACGGCTACTGAAGAAATCTTTTCTGAGGCATTTGCAGTTCTTTGTGCGCCCAATTCGGATTTCTAGTTCATACAGCAATGGCAAGCTACTTAACTTAACATTGCCTATAATATCAACATGGTGTTGGTCGCGACGTCCTACAAAGAAGAAAAGAAAAAAGAAGGAGAGAGAGAGAGAGAGAGAGAGAGAGAGAGAGAGAGAGAGAGAGAGAGAGAGAGAGAGAGAGAGAGAGAATGAGGATACAGCGTGCGTCAAAGAGAGACGGAGCAAAGAGAGAGAGAGAGAGAGAGAGAGAGAGAGAGAGAGAGAGAAAGAATGAGGGATAGAGTGTGTGTGTGAAAGAGAGAGGGAGCGAGAGATAGATAATGAGTGAGTGAAAAAATGAGTGATAGAGTATGTGTGAAAGAGAGAGGGAGCGAGAGACAGATAGATAGATAGATAGAGAGAGAGAGAGAGAGAGAGAGAGAGAGAGAGAGAGAGAGAGAGAGAGAGAGAGAGAGAGAGAGAGTATGAGAGAATGACGTTTATTTGGACTTCAGATAAAGATAACACCAACGTTAGATAGTTATTTTGCACCGTAGGTGAAAATCATATGTATTTCAGATTGTGTGTGAAAGAGAGAGGGAGCGAGAGAGAGAGAGAGAGAGAGAGAGAGAGAGAGAGAGAGAGAGAGAGAGAATGAGGGATTGAGTGTGTGCGAAAGATATAGGGGGCGAGAGAGAGAGTGAGAAAGAGAGAAAAATAAAGATATGAGAGAGAGAGAGAGAGAGAGAGAGAGAGAGAGAGAGAGATGGGAGAAAAAGAGAGATAGAGAGTGAGTATCTGGGAGAGAGTGTGGGTCAGAGAGATAGAGTGAGTGTGTTTGAGATTATGTGTATGTCTGCGTATATTAGAGAGAGAGAGAGAGAGAGAGAGAGAGAGAGAGAGAGAGAGAGAGAGAGAGAGAGAAAGAGAGAGAGAGAGATCCGATGAGAAAGAGCCACTGGCGAGTTTCTGGCGCCGGAAAATAACCAGTGTGCTCTAGATGTGTATACACTTACATGCATGTGCAGACACGTGTGTGCATGTGTACACATCTAAACTCGAGTGAGACCACAGTCTGCTCTAGCAAAGGAAAGGTGCTGAAGACGGAGGCAACCAGCCAGGAGGTGCACCACAGAAATCAGGATGCCACGCAATTACGCAAAATGGAATATGTCAACTACTGCTAAAAGTTATGGTGCTCGCCCTGCTCTGGACCCCTAGGTAGGTGCAGTGCCGGGCCCTATGTCTCGAAAGGGTCCAACCCCAACTACTGGATGTCCTTCGCAGATGTCCTGTGGAGCCAGGGGACATGAGAATAGAACGGCTGGCCATACTAAACAAAGACTTAAAATTAGGCACTGGAATGCGGAGGGAGTCAGCAAAAAAAAACAAAAAAAAACAAAAACAAAGAATTAGAAAACATCCTGGACCAAGAAAAAGTAAGCATATGTTGCTTGCAAGAAACTCACCTCAACGAAAATATAGCCTTCAAAATCAGAGGCTACCAGTGTTACCGATCTGACCGAAAGGACAGGCGAAAAGGTGGGATACTTACCCTTGTAAGAAATAACATTACTGCTTCCCAAATCGAAGTCTACATGGAAGGGGCTGAGTATCAGACACTTAAACTTAAGACAGGCTATATAGACCTACATCTGATCAATTACTACTGTCCAAGTGACCGCCCACAGGCACTGGACACACTACCATTAACAGAAAAAATGATTGTGTGTGACGATTTCAACAGCCAATCGCAGAGTTGGGGCTATGATCACATGGACAAGAGAGGAGAGAGACTGGAACACTGGCAGGATGAGAATAGATTCATCTTGGTTAACAAGCCGTCCAACCGACATACTTTCTACTCGAGATCATGGCACTCTACAACTACACCTGACCTGGCTTTTCATTCACCAGACCTGGAGTGGAACATTACACGAATTGTTGGGAAACAACTTGGTGGCAGCGACCATCGGCCAGTCTTTCTAACTGTAGAAAATGAGCTTGTAAGTGAAAGCAGCACCCTCTCGAGGTGGAACTACAAGAAAGCAGACTGGGCAATGTACAAGAATCGCACCAGCATACTGGTTAGAAACCTGAACACTGAGAAAGACATAAATAAAGTAGTTGAAGAGTTTGGGAAATGCATACTACAGGCAGCGCGAGAAACAGTACCAAGAGGAGCCCGTAAACAATATAAACCCTACTGGAGTAGTGAACTGGAACAGTTGCATAATGATGTGGAAGTGTGTAGAAAGCAAGCAGAGGCCACACCCAGCCAAGAGCACCACAATAAATTCCAGCACGCAAAAGCCAAATTTCAAAGGGCCAAGCTGCAGGCTAGACGGAAAAGCTGGCAGGAAAAAACAGAGTCTCTGAACTTTGAAAGAGACACAAGGAAATTGTGGAAGCTAATAAAACAACTTAACGATGAGGGCACAGGGAGAAACTCAAAAATTGCACTACATAAAGATGGAAACATCTTAACAAGAAAGCAAGCAGCTGACCATTTTGCGGACTCATTCGCACAAGATAACAATATCAAAATTAGTCCAGAGAAACAACAAGAGATTCGAGAGAAACGGCAACATACAGGACAGAAGGAAATAGTACATGAGGTTCTGGAGGCACCCATCACAATCAGCGAACTGGAGCTAGCCATATCAAAACTGAAAATGAGAAAGTCACCAGGAGCTGATGGTATCTCCAATGAAATGATCAGGAACCTAGGAACAGAGGCCAAAGCAAAGCTGTTGCAGATCTTCAATAACAGTTGGACCTTAGGCAGTGTTCCACAAGCCTGGAGAGAAGCAATCATGATACCCCTCCTAAAATCAGGGAAAGATAGTTCCATTGCCTCTAGCTACAGACCAATTAGCCTCACCAGCTGTCTCTGCAAAACACTGGAGCGCATCATCAATCACAGACTGCAGTGGTACATTGAAAGTAAAAACATCCTTGTGCCACAGCAGGCTGGCTTTAGGCAGTACTACTCTACGGAAGATCAGACAACCTACCTCTCTCACGAAATTGAGGATGCATTCCAAGAGAAGAAGCTGGTGCTTGCGGCATGGATAGATTTGAAGAAAGCCTTTGACAAAGTCTGGAAAGAAGGTCTGATGAATAAACTGAGAAACTGCAAAGTCAATGGAAGAATGTACAAATGGGTGAAAGCATACTTGCACAACAGAAGAGCCCGAGTACAGATAGACGGACTAAAGAGCAAGAAAGTACTACTGCGTCACGGTGTTCCCCAGGGCGGAGTCTTGTCCCCCACACTTTTTCTAATCTTCATCAATGATCTCGTTGCTAATCTACCGCATGGAATTAAAGCGGCAATGTACGCCGATGACCTGGTTCTATGGAGCACAAATGAACATGCATCAGTGGCCACCAGATTGCTACAAAGAGCTGTAGATACATTTGTTGCATGGGCAAATAGATGGTGTGTCAGCATAAACACTGACAAGTGCAGCACCACCCTATTTACCCTCTCTCCAAAACAAAAGGCAGGGACCATCCAGATAAATAGAACACCCCTAAGAGAAGATAAAGAACCAACATACCTTGGAGTAACATTTGATGGCAGGCTGACATGGAGAAAGCACATCAACAAAGCAGTAGCAAAAGCCAGAAGGAAAATAGCCATCCTGAGAAAGCTAAGTGGAACCACATGGGGAGCCAGTGGGAAAATACTTAGCAAAGTTTATCAACAGAGCATACGACCACACCTGGAATACAGGTCAACTGCGTGGTGTTCGGCATAAAAAACCACACTACAAGAGCTGGACAAAGTGCAAAATCAAGCACTTAGAGTCACCACAGGAGGGATGAGATCAACCCCTATAGTGGAAATGGAGAAGATGGGGAGGACACAAGCACTGAGTGAGCGCAGAGATACGAAAACGCTAATACAAGCAGAAAAGTTCCTCAGCTTGCCAGGCCACCCTATGAAGAACAGATTTGAAAACCTAGCTATGGGGCGGCTGAAAAGAAGTAGTTTTATCCACCAGGCCAAACGACTCCACAGAGAAACCACCGATCTGTCCACAGTTGGTATCCCCCTAACAACTATTCCAGAGCGAACTCCATGGAAAGATGAGCATAGACTATGAGCATAGACAAAAGTGAGAGGAATATTTGACAAGGAAGAACAGAACAGTGTGCAGCGCAGAACAGACACTCTCAGCTTCCTTGATGAAGAATATCCACAGGACCTCTGGATCCGAGTCTACACAGATGGGTCAGCACAAAATGCTGTTCGAAATGGAGGAGCGGGAGTGTACATAGAATACCCAAATAATACTAGGGACACAGCTACAGTACCGACAGGAAAGTACTGCCATAACTACGATGCTGAAATTGAGGCAATCAAGATAGCAACAGAGAAATTACTAAATACCAGCAATGGCACACAACCTGTGATGCTATTGACAGATGCAAAATCAGTACTCGAGGCGCTCCTGTATGGGAAATTGCCAGTACTAAGGACACTCCTTTCTGAAATTAACAGTCAGCATAAGGTCACCATACAGTGGATACCATCCCACCCAGTGGATACCCGGAAACGACAGAGCTGATCAATTGGCTAAGGAAGGAGCCAAAGAAGACCAGCCTGATGTGCCCGTTACATACCACCAAAAGAAAAGAATGATCAAATCAGTCAGAAAGCCACCAAAATCTGCTCACGATGACTACTACGTTACGGACAGACCAGAACAAGTCATTATTCTGCGCCTCAGAACAGGGCACAATAGATTACGCAACCACATGTATACACAATTCAAGATTGGCGACTCAGCCATGTGCACACGTGGATTGGCGTCGCAGACAGCAGAGCACATACTCCAATACTGCCCAAAATATAACATATCTAGGCAAACCTTCTGGCCTAGAGAGACGACAGTGGAAGATAAACTCTATGGACCGCTGTGTGAACTGAAAAAGACAGTTCAATTCATACAAGAGATAGCATTGCAGTTATAGACATATTCCAAGCGAACGAAAGAAGAAGAAGAAGAAGAAGAAGAAGAAGAAGGAGAAGAAGAAGAAGAAGAAGAAGAAGAAGAAGAAGAAGAAGAAGAAGAAGAAGAAGAAGAAGAAGAAGAAGAAGAAGAAGAAGAAGAAGAAGAAGAAGAAGAAGAAGAAAAAGAAAAAGAAGAAGAAGAAGAAGAAGAAGAAGAAGAAGAAGAAGAAGAAGAAGAAGAAGAAGAAGAAGAAGAAAGAGCCACTTAAATGGAGGGTAGGAAAGAAAGAGAGTGTGCGTGTGCAAGAGAGAGAGAGAGAGAGAGAGAGAGAGAGAGAGAGAGAGAGAGAGAGAGAGAGGGAAGAGACAGAGCCGTTGAGAAAGAGCCATTTAAATGGAGGGTAGGAAAGAGAGAGAGTGTGCATGTGCAAGAGAGAGAGAGAGAGAGAGAGAGAGGGAAGAGAGAGAGAGAATGAGAGAGAGCCTATGAGAAAGAGCCACTTAAATGGTGGTGAGAAAGAGAAGGAGTATGCAAAAGAGAGAAAGAAATAACTATACGATTCTGCGCCAACGCCTGATTACGAAGTTCAATCTGACTGACCATGGACACAGACTTAAGTTCAGACAATTTGTGCCTGAGAAAAATCAGGACTTTAGAGACTTTGTCAATACTTTGAAGAATCTCTTGAATAAATGGCCAGAGTTAGCAGAAGTAGGAGGGGATTCAATCGTCCAGTTGATCTGATGCTACGAGACAATGTCCCAGTTAGGGCAAAACTATATGACAGCACACCCTAACTGTTCGATTGGCAGACAAAATGATGGGGAAATAGTCTGCGCGGCTTATACTAAACAGGATCAGAATCCATTTATCAGATAAAGGTCAAAAAGTGTTGACTCAGCACACAGGTATGAGCAACAGGGACGACAAGACCCTAGCAACCATTTTAGCAAATTAGGCCGCTACCAATACCACAAGGGAAATTGTAAGAGACAGCAGAATGTTAACTCTGGATGTACTCGATGTGGCAGTTGGCAGCACAACTCAACAAACTGTAATGTACAACCATCTCGTGGGCCAACAAATAACAGGAGGAAGGATATTATTTGTTTTAAATGTGGTGGAAAGGGCCATATCCGGTATCAGTGCACGATGGAGGATACTGAGCACTCAAACGCAGTCCAAGTGATTGATACACTCAATACAGAAAGCTGTGAGGGGTACAAGCCTTTGTTCGAAACAATCAGTAAACTTATCTTGATGTGTGGTCATCCATTCCCAGCAGGATCATTAGTGCACACAGGAGGCAGTCTGAAAGTTACAACATGGGTTGGTCAATGATAATCCAGCTTTAACTCTTAGAGATTCATGGTGTACGACCATTGGAGTGAGAAAAAGTCTTGTACACCATTATGCTTGCACAGGGGAAACGGTGAGTATAACATTCAACGGGGCAGTTGAATTTTACCCATTTGCTGATATAACAGTGACAACACCATATATCACAGGCAGAGTGACAGCGTGTGTCCTGGACTCCCCAGTCGCAGACTTGATCGTTGGAAATATACCAACAGTCAAAGCATGTGCAGAGGAAACTTATTACTTGTACCAAAGACATGGTGTGAGAAGCAACGCTGTAGTTACCAGAAGACAAAGTAGATTAGATACGATTGCCAAGGAAGACGCGACACTTGAAGTGGACAACCAGAGACTAACAATAGCACAAATGATCAGTAGAAAACTGATCTCAAACAGAGCTTTCTTGACTGTCAAAGATAAGACATCACTCTTGTCAAATGTTTTAGGTGTATAGTACTTCAGAGATAAGCTACAAAGAATGATAGGTGGTGCCTCGAAGGGAAGAAGAATAGTCTCACTTGCCATTTTTCAGATGACAAGACCATACGCAGGCAAGGTGGGGTACCTTCAGCATATAGAAAATTGATTATGAGAACAGCTCATGATATTTCATTTGCAGGTCACATGGGAATAGTGCGCACACAACATAGAGTCGTGTCCCAGTTTTATTGGCCAGGGTTTAGTAAAGATAGCAAGCTATATAGCAGATCCGGTGCACCTGTGCAAGCTACAGATATGAAAGTCAGGTCATTTCTAAAGGGTGTTATTGACATCATTGGCCCATTGTCAGTGATGTCCAAGAGGGATTTTAGGTATATCTTGACCATGATTGAATGTTACACTAGATGGCCAGAACCCGTACCTGTCAAACACAGAGCAGTAGAAGCCGTGCCCGAAGTACTATTAATGGTACTCTCTGGATTGGGTTTCCCTAATGAAATTTAGCCTGACAAGGGGCGACAATGTACGTTTCAGATGATGAGAGATATGAACAGTCTGTTACACATCACACATTTCTAAAATACAGTAAAAAAGAAAATTTGGTCAGCCATCATATCAGAGTTGTCTGTGATGATACAGAAGGGCAGACCCAACAGAGTGGTATGGACCCAGCAGTGCGAGCATGCACTCAAAAATATGACAAAACCGTTTTCTAGTCATCCCATTTTAATCCTCCCTAATCTTGACTTACAATGTACTTTTAGGGGAGACGTATCATCGACAGGAACTGGAGGATGTTTGATTTAAGAGACGGAGCCTGTCATGCATCCAGTACTACAGGTCAGAGAGACAAAATTTTCAAAGTGGCAACGTGACGTCATGGATATTGTGTGGTCGGTACATAAACTGTCCAGTTTTCTAATGAAAAAACAATTTGTCGTGCAAACAGAGCACAGACCACCCACTTTCATACATACAGCAGCAATATAAAACTCACGTGTTCATCGATGGAGTACTCATTTGTTTCGATGCCTATACGTGGGGAACACCGTGACAGACTTACTCTCCAGACACCACCCAGGGCAAGGTTCAACGAAAACAATGAACACTAAATAGTTGAAGATGTAAATGTGTGTGGTGAAATGTGACACTGCTCATTGTACAAGCTTCACAGCCATACAGGGATACAGATGCTGTGCAGCGCATCAACATTTGTTTTTCTCGTTTCTATGGGCATCCTTTTATTGGTCACTATGTGAAAATCTAACGTATTATTTTATGTATGATATGACGTAGTGGTACACAGGTTGGATTTTTTTTAAATGTATGGATAATGTGTTAGGTTTCTTGCTGTTGCCTGCGCTATTATTTAGTGTAGGAGAGGAAATGAGCAAGGGATGGAATAAAGCTATGAGGGATGTATACTCGGTGCTACTCACGCATCGTCACTTTGCTCGTTCACGAATTTAGAGAAGCATCGTTCACCCATCATTTGAAAACTATGTTTTCTTTTGAGAAGAGGGCAATGTAACAATGCGTGAGGAACAAGTGAAAGTAACAATGCGAGGTTGCAGGTGTGAGGTCGAAGTAAGGCAGAGGTGGGGCCAGGGAGGTTAATTAACAGATCAAGCTAATAATGGGGGAACCCCAAGACAGTGGTATTGCAGAGCACGCACCAGTCTAGATTAGATCACCAGTGGGGAGGTAAAACGTGCTAGTAGACGAGTAGCCGAATAAAGACCAATGAACAAGTCCTTCAAGAAACAAATGAAGATTTTAAACTGATTAGAGAAATTAGACGTAGACAGTCAACATTTTTGGGCATGTTTTGAGAAGAAATGAATTGGAGAACTTGGTGACAACTGGTAAGATCGAAGGGAACAGACCAAGGGGAAGACCTAGAAACAAATACCTGGATGGCTTGGCCTCGTGGCATGGTCGAGACAGAAACACGGAGCTGATCCACGACTCTGGTGATCGAGTGAGATGGCAAAACATGACCGCCCACGCTTACCAGCATGGCACATGATGGATGCATAGAGACGAATAGACAAGGGAAAACCCAGAAAGGTATTTTCATGGGAATCTGTAATTGGGATCAAAGGTGAAATATAGTGCTCATGGGGGTTCCCGTGGAAGCGGATAAAAAGAGAGGAAAGATATGGGCCGAGCATTCAGTGTTGGGCAAGTGAGGGGAACTTAGCCCAAAGATATAGACTGGGGAATTGGAGTTTTGGGGAAGTAAGCAACACTTCACCCGGGGAGTTGGACCTAGGCAAGCGTGAACCATAAGGATAGACTCAGGAGAGGTGATTATCCTCGGTCTAACTGAGAATTCGGCGTAACAGTTCATTTTATCGCGTTGCTATGTTATGAGAAGAAATGAATTGGAGAACTTGGTGACAACTGGCAAGATCGAAGGGAGGAGACCAAGGGGAAGACCTAGAAGCAAATACCTGGATGGCTTGGCCTGGTGGCATGGTCGAGACAGGAACACAGAGCTGATCCACGACTCTGGTGATCGAGTGAGATGGCAGAACATGACCGCCCACGCTTACCGGCATGGCACATGATATATGGATGGATAAAAGGCCAGGGGAAGGCAGTGTTGTACTCCACAGGAGTGAAAAAGATATATGTAGATCTGTTCGAAACGTTCCAAAATAGTGCTATGCATTGTGTTAATTCATACTGAATAAATCTCATGTGTGTGCAAACCGGTGTTCTCAAGTGTCTAATAGTTGGTGATAAAAATAATTATCTTTGATGTGATACCTGTGGCTGATCCATCCTGCACTACTCAGTGATATCTGCAAGACATAGGGACCTTAGACAACAACCAATGTCTGCCTGTTGCAGGGGATTGTGACAGTCATCATCATCATCATCATCATCATCATCATCATCATCATCATCATCATCATCATCATCATCATCATCATCATCATCATCATCAGTCATCGTTGGCATCATCATCATCATCATCATCATCATCATCATCATCATCGTCATCATCATCATCATCATTATCATCATCATCATCATCATCATCATCATCGTTGGCATCATCATTATCATCATCATCATCATCAAGCCTGGGAGGTCATGGTGCGCCATCTCCCACGATCACCAGGGTCTTGAGTTCGGCCTGTGTTCTAGATCACGTTGTGTATAATGTATAGGATCATGCTAGCTCAAGTGGATTGACAGGCGGCTCCATTCGTATAAGGTGGATGCCAGACAATCAAATGTTCTGTGAGATAAGACGGCTGGTGATATATTGGTCTCATTACCCATGGAATTTAAGTCTCCGTGGCGAAGTGTTTATGCGCCTGACTCACGTTCCGAAGGTTGTGGGTTTAATTCCGGGCTACATTGTTCGGTTCACGAGTGCAGTTTTCTAGGAGACTCATGGGGGTCGTCACTGGCGCTGTGGAGTTCATGCTCTGTGCGATCTTTTTGGGCAGGCCGCCCTGGGGAAGGAAACCGAGCCATTTTAGATAAAAAAACAGGTGCAATGAAATCGACACTCTTGTCTTAATACTAAGCTTTTTGATCATATTTTAGAAATGGTGAAATGGCCATATATTCCTGAATAAACAGTACCCCAATTAGGTTTTTTTTTACACATGAAGTATGTGTGCACGCATTCACGCAAGCAACGAGCACTTACTCTTAGGCCTGTGTGTGTGTGTGTGTGTATATATATATATGTGTGTGTGCGAGTGCGTATATGTGTGTGTTATTATGCACATATGTGTTGTAAGTGTGTATGTGAGCACGTGTGTGTAAGTATGAATGCATACTATGTGTAAATGTTAGCTACGAGTGAACGATACTCCTAGCCTCTTCTTTAAGCTAACACAAACACATACACACACACACACACACCACAATCACACACATGCACGCACACACACAGAGCGAGAGACAGACAGACAGACAGACAGACAGACAGACAGACGGAGAGAGAGAGAGAGAGAGAGAGAGAGAGAGAGAGAGAGAGAGAGAGAGAGAGAGAGAGAGAGAGAGAGAGAGCGATTAAATTTTTCACCGTTAGCGTTTACTCGACTGAAATCATGCGATAGTTACTCCTCTCCAATTGAACAGAAAAATTTAACGAGAGAACTTGCGCATTCAAAAGACAATACTTTAATAATAAAAATAATGCTTAATGGCCATATGAAAGCAATGGACTGTCCAGGTCTGTTCTTGTTTTGACAATCGCATTATCAAAGTAAGTGGTGACATTTGTTAAGTAGTGCTCACTTTGAAGCAGAAATGAAAGCTTGCCCCAGGAGAAAGCTCACAGTGTTTTTATTTGGCTACTAAAGTTATGTTTTCGCATACTTTAATACAGCGATGGTAGCGCAAAGCTACAAGAATTTCGTCATATTATGGGGAGGTAGGCGTGACCCATGAAGGACCTTGATGCGGTTATAGCCTCATTTCGGTATCAACATGAAACAATAGGTTCTGGGTACCGGGTGTGTGGGTGTTTGCCTGCTCGTTTATTAGTGAGTGGGCGTACATGTGGGACGCGCAATTATGCTTCTACACATAAATATATAAGGTCTGGGGAAGATTTGAAACTACCTGAAAATCTACTGGGAATCTGGCTGAGTTTTAAAGAATTATACGATACAGAGAACTCTGAAAATGAAATTTGTAAAGTAAAATGTTTAGTCATTTCGTTGTTAGCATTAAGCGTGTCATCGCTAAAAGAGTTAAAGTTAGTGTTATATCCTTTCCCAAAACTCCGCAGCTAACCCACACATTTATTGGCTGTTTGTAATATTATAGACAAGTTTACGTTTAGGTGTTTGCCATTGCTTTCTTGACGACCGTCGACGCTCATAAGTTAAGCGAAAAGTACAGGGCGATTTTCGATGCCTTTAGGGGCTCTGGGCATATGGTGCTAAACACATATTTTATAGACCAATCGACACTCTTTGGGTGATGTGGTCGATATCTCGTGGTGTGGTCGATATTTCGTGATGTGGTCGATATCTCGTGATGTGGTCGATATCTCGCCGATCCTATACTTCCCAAGAATTTTCTTTGTACCCATTTTAGGCTGGTTCGACCTTGGAGCTCATGTCAATTTAAAAAATCCGAATTCACCCCAATGACCAACGGGGCGATAGACGAGTGTGTAGCCACTACGCTGTCTCAGCTTCAGCCGACGCTCATAGCATTGTGAAAATCAAGGCAAAACGGTCTGCTCCTGAATCGCCTGCAACTGACTTCTAAAAGGGTGTGTCATAATTGTGAAACTACGATCACTACCCAAAAGCCATAGACGCAGACTAAAAAAAAGAGACCAGGAAGTAAATTATGTTGATTAAAACTTAGTCAGCGTTTCGCACACGAGTACACGAGTACAAGAGTACATCAGCATTGTTCAAAACATTTAGCCAAACATACAAGGGTGGAAGCGAAACAATTAACACCTTCAGTACGCTCAATCTTTTCAGCGATCATTAGCTCGATCTTGCTGTGCGTGAGTCATGTACAGAGACACAGCTCTTGGTTAAGGGATTTGCTTGAGGGAAACGTGGAGGATACGTCTTTAGGTGGAGACAGCGTTACATGTGAGTTGATAACTTGAAGGGACTTGATAGATTGGAAGAAGCAAGTATAAGTGCAACGTGAATATGTAGGACAGAAGATGTTGGATACTCATAATAGTCGACCTCCAGTGTAGAGATGACATTTGGTGACTGATATTAGTGATCTGTTTATCAGCTTATTTACATCTCTCCACAGTGGAGTCAGCACGAAAGGAGGTTTCATATCGTCACAAACTACCCCACTTCTAGTAATGTGACGGCCTCTTTAATTTATTGACGTTCTCCGCTAACGGCTCCACTCAGTTCATGATTCCCGGGTATCTTTCTGCTGTCGTGCATTCACACCCAGGCTTCCTGGATCGAGGCGTGTCGTTTGTTGCAGGTATCCCACAAATTACGTCACTATGTGTGCCTACCCACAAGCAATTGCACCCTCGGTGAGGCGAACATTATGCGCCAGCTCATCGTAACCTGCTAAATTGTCATACCGCCTTTCTTTTGACCATTAGAACGCCAACCTATTTCCCATGACCAATTTGCTTCTGTCGCTGCCTCCACATGGGCAGTTCTCTATACTACAGTAGACACCCTTGCCGTCATATTGTCTTCTTCGCAACTTGTTCAAAGCTGAAGGAGCTGCACTCCCTATCGCGTTCCAGCGAAAGCCAGCTTTTCCTCTGGCCTAATTGATTACGCTTCGGGCCTAGGCTTCATTCCCCTCACGCTGTCTCTGCTGTAGAGCGCGTGCCCACAAGACATCTTATTTTACCGCTAGCGGCTGTCGTCATCATTTAGCTGTAGAAGTTGGATTTTGAGCTACATTTCTCTATTCTAAAGATTGCTGCCTTGTAGTCTGAAGGACAGTCCCAGCTCAAGTGCACTGTTCTTATATGGCGGATTGGCCATCGTGTCGGTAATAGACAATACAGGATGTCTCTATCTTGTTTGAGAGACTGATTTGCTTTCACTTGGGTGGGGGGGGGGGGGGGAATGGGTAGATTATATTTGTTTTGCAGGCAGAGACATGGAAAATTTTACTACGTCGATTTAACTCAATCATCGTTCGGATTGTTCAATGGTCAGTACTCTGCAGTTTCGTCCATTCGTTTTAGTGCCGAGTTCTTGACTGTCTCGTTAGACCCAGCTGCTTAAGCGCATCGTCAAGGGAGGCGTCAACCAGACCTCCTGCGCCTACCTCTAGGCGGAATAGCTTGACAGTATGGCCGTTCTGTCTCAGACTGGCGACCATGTCGATGTACTTTCTATCTAAAAGATGTGCTGCTTCGCAATTCTCTGTTGATTCGGTGCAGTCAGCTCGATTAGTGCTAACTTCCTGTGCTGACTCGGGGTTTCATCCTTTCTGAAGCCCTTCTTCCACCCATCCCATCCAGAATTATTTCAAGGTATCTGCCATGCCTACCGTCAGCTCCAAGACTTCGGCGCCATCGGAGATTGACAACAAGTCTCTACTCCCTGGTTTGCGTTCAGTGTTAAGGAAGTCTATCCGCTCGGCATTGGCAGAGGTCTTCCTATTCGTTTGCATTCTTGCTACATCTACAATGGCTGCCTGTTCAGTGAGTACTTCTGTGTAGCGTCAAGTGAATTTTGCTTTGCCTAAGAGCTATTTGTCACACAGACAATACATTTTCAAGTGCCTGCTTTTTCCACATTGGAGGCTTGCTGATGTGGAAAAACGCTAGATTCATGACAAGAAAACACATTAATAGCATAACTAGAAAGTTCTTCATCTGGGACCCACAACGCAAACGAAATAGAGGGAGACGTGACAACACGTGGAGAGGAGAACTAGAGACAGAGACAGTGATGGCTAGAATATGGAAGAAGCTGCATGAGACATCAAAGGATATGAGGACTTGGTGTGAGGTTGCTGAGGGCGAATGCTCCATTTCAGTATAAATGACAACAGATGAAGAACACTTCCCATGATTGGAGGAACATCCAAGCTGCTTGGTTATGCAGATGATATAGATATTATAGGGCAAAGTGAACAAAAGACATTGGAAATATTGACTCACTTAAAGGAAAAAGCCCAACAGATGGGGCTGGTTATCAACCAAGATAAGACAGAATATATGGTAATTTCAAGAGACGGAATGGCTAAAAACTCTGGCCACATACAAATAGAAATATGACCATTAAAAGAACGGAAACATACAAATACCTGGGTACAATCTTCAACTGCTCCAACATCATAAGGGAAGAAATACAAACTAGAATCAACTCTGGAAATAAGATATACTATGCACTACAACATCTACTAAAATCAAAGGCGCTATCTCGTAACACCAAAATCACAATATACAAAACACTGATCAGACCAGTTGTGCTGTATGGCTCTGAAACCTGGAGTACAACGAAAGGAGGCGGAGCCTTGTTACAAACCTTTGAGAACAAAATTTTAAGACGCATTTTTGGACCCATTAGGGATACACAAAGTGGAGAGTGGAAAAGAAGAAGTAACAAAGACATTTATGATCTGTTTAAGTCCCCGCTAATCACTGGTATCATGAAGGCTAATAGACTACAATGGCTGGGACATATAGAAAGAATGGAAGATAATAGGGAAACAAAACTCGCTTACACTCAGGAAATAAATGACCGTAGACCCCGAGGTAGACCAAGAAGACGGTGGAGAGATAATACATGTACAGACCTACAAGCACTTGGAATCAACGACTGGCAAGAGAAGGTCCACCAGAGAGACGAATGGAGACGGATTGTATTTGCAGCAAAGAACCTCAATGGCTCGGAAAGCTGAAGAAGAAGAAGCTTTATTTGATTGTCAACACTTGCAAAAAGTAGATGGTAAAGTTTTATTGTGTGTCTATGTCTAGATTTACCTTTAGTATACCGAGCACCATTTGACGTGACTAAAAGTTGCCCTAAATTATCAGATTCCACTTAGAGCGGGTCCAGAGCTTGATACTCCAAAAATCCAGATGTATATGGCTCGAATACTGTGACAGCATTTCATTTCCACAAGTCTTTTTTGGAGGTTCGCAGTACCCCAGGGGTCAGAGCCGCCCCATGATGATCCACGTCCCTGTGTGTCATTCGGATGACTGCGTCTGCTGGTGGCCCTGGCCAGATATAGTGCAGATGACTACACCTTGATCTTAATCAAAACAGTCTATAGCCTACAATGCACCTTTCAGATCACTGTGGTCCTCCAAGGCCCGCCTGCCAGTGTTAGAGAGCAGTGATTTGGTGATTCGAGTTTGCTGTTTGGATGACCGCCTCTGCACCCAGGCCAGATCATGTGCAAATGAATCTACACTTTGATCTAAACCAAAATGATATTGGTGACCCTGGCAATATCAAGACAGATACTACACTTTGATCTTAGCGAAAAGGCCGAGAAGCCTGGCAGTCTGTATGTTGGAGTGTGGCAGACTTTTCATTTCAATTTGGTCTGAAGTAATCAACTTCATATTCGTATTACCAGTCATAACTTGAAATTTACTCACAAAAATGAGTGTACCACAATAAGCTTTAAAACAAGGCTATTTTGAGTGCAGGCACCAATAATTAATCATGTTCGAGCTATTAAAGAAGAACTACATTTTCAACATCTCTCTCTCTCTCTCTCTCTCTCTCTCTCTCTCTCTCTCTCTCTCTCTCTCTCTCTCTCTCTCTCTCTCTCTCTCTCTCTCTCTCTCTCCCCCCCCCCCCCTTTTCCCTCGCTGTAAAAAAAAAAATAACGTTTGTCTGATATAGTATTTTCCGGTAAAATCGAGGCGACCTAACGTTCATTCTTCAGGAGACGCTGTTTTTAGAGTTTTCCTGTTCATTATGCGGTGTTATTTCGTATTCGTTTATTGGAATTGTTCACAAGAAGCCACAGAAGGCATGTGGTGGATGAAATTTTGAGGGCAGCCTGCAGATAGTTGTTGGTTATGTTTTCAACTTTCATGACAGTAGGCAGAAGCTCTCTTTCACGAGACAATGGTTGGCGTCACCGACCAGTATGGTCACTGTCCAGGAAGGAAAGTAACGGCAAACTACCTTCTTTAAAAGTGCCTAGTTCATTATGATTCGCCTAATTACAGATCACAAGTTTATGGTCGAGGAACACTGAGCTGATCCACGACTCTTGTGATCGAGTGAAATGGCGAGTCATGACCGTCCACGCTTTCTGGCATGGCACATGATGGATAGATGGATATAGTAACGTCTTTCACCGTTATATTATCTGATATAGTTGCGTCTGTCTTCATCGGTCTACTGTCTTAGTTCCCATAATTACCATAGTTTCTTTCACTTAAAGGGGATTAAAAGGCAGGAGGGTAAGCTTCATTGCGCCGACTTTTATCCCTTATGGACACCTTGTCGCGCGGTCCCTCTTTTTTAACCCATCATCTTAGAGGACACGTTGTCCCTATGCACCTCTTGTTGGGCTCATCGTCTTAGAGGACACGTTGTCCCTCTTTACCTCTTGTTGGGCTCATTGTCTTAGAGGACACGCTGTCCCTCTTTCCCTCTTGTTGGGCTCATTGTCTTAGAGGACACGCTGTCCCTCTTTCCCTCTTGTTGGGCTCATTGTCTTAGAGGACACGCTGTCCCTCTGTCCCTCTTGTTGGGCTCATTGTCTTAGAGGACACGCTGTCCCTCTTTCCCTCTTGTTGGGCTCATTGTCTTAGAGGACACGCTGTCCCTCTTTCCCTCTTGTTGGGCTCATTGTCTTAGAGGACACGCTGTCCCTCTTTCCCTCTTGTTGGGCTCATTGTCTTAGAGGACACGCTGTCCCTCTTTCCCTCTTGTTGGGCTCATTGTCTTAGAGGACACGCTTGTCCCTCTTTCCCTCTTGTTGGGCTCATTGTCTTAGAGGACACGCTGTCCCTCTTTCCCTCTTGTTGGGCTCATTGTCTTAGAGGACACGCTGTCCCTCTTTCCCTCTTGTTGGGCTCATTGTCTTAGAGGACACGCTGTCCCTCTTTCCCTCTTGTTGGGCTCATTGTCTTAGAGGACACGCTGTCCCTCTTTCCCTCTTGTTGGGCTCATTGTCTTAGAGGACACGCTGTCCCTCTTTCCCTCTTGTTGGGCTCATTGTCTTAGAGGACACGCTGTCCCTCTTTCCCTCTTGTTGGGCTCATTGTCTTAGAGGACACGCTGTCCCTCTTTCCCTCTTGTTAGGCTCATGATCTTAGAGGACACGCTGTCCCTCTTTCCCTCTTGTTGGGCTCATTGTCTTAGAGGACACGCTGTCCCTCTTTCCCTCTTGTTGGGCTCATTGTCTTAGAGGACACGCTGTCCCTATGCACCTCTTGTTGGGCTCATTATCTTAGAGGACACGTTGTCCCTCTTTCCCTCTTGTTGGGCTCATTGTCTTAGAGGACACGCTGTCCCTCTTTCCCTCTTGTTGGGCTCATTGTCTTAGAGGACACGCTGTCCCTCTTTCCCTCTTGTTGGGCTCATTGTCTTAGAGGACACGCTGTCCCTCTTTCCCTCTTGTTGGGCTCATTGTCTTAGAGGACACGCTGTCCCTCTTTCCCTCTTGTTGGGCTCATTGTCTTAGAGGACACGCTGTCCCTCTTTCCCTCTTGTTAGGCTCATTGTCTTAGAGGACACGCTGTCCCTCTTTCCCTCTTGTTGGGCTCATTGTCTTAGAGGACACGCTGTCCCTCTTTCCCTCTTGTTGGGCTCATTGTCTTAGAGGACACGCTGTCCCTCTTTCCCTCTTGTTGGGCTCATTGTCTTAGAGGACACGTTGTCCCTCTTTCCCTCTTGTTGGGCTCATTGTCTTAGAGGACACGCTGTCCCTCTTTCCCTCTTGTTGGGCTCATTGTCTTAGAGGACACGCTGTCCCTCTTTCCCTCTTGTTGGGCTCATGATCTTAGAGGACACGCTGTCCCTCTTTCCCTCTTGTTGGGCTCATTGTCTTAGAGGACACGCTGTCCCTCTTTCCCTCTTGTTGGGCTCATGATCTTAGAGGACACGCTGTCCCTCTTTCCCTCTTGTTGGGCTCATTATCTTAGAGCACACGTTGTCTCTATGTCCCTCACCAGGAACCCATCGTCTTAGAGGACACGCTGTCCCTCTGTCCCTCTTGTTGGGCTCATCATCTTAGAGGACACGTTATCCCTCTGCCCCTCTCCAGGGACCAATCATCTTGGATGACACGTTATCCCTCTGCCCCTCTCCAGGGACCAATCATCTTGGATGACACGTTGTCCCTCTGTCCCTCTCCAGGGACCAATCATCTTGGATGACACGTTGTCCCTCCGTTCCTTTCTTGGCGTCGATAAGCGTGGAGATGTTTCACTGTTTATCTAACGTTCTCACACGGGGACAGCATTGTTTTTTTTTTTTTTTTGGTTCGCAAATCCTTTACAGGACATCGCTGTCAACATCAGCATCTTTCGGCTGATTGTTGATTTCTTGGCAAGATTACGCTCAGTAGTTTGACATTGCTTTCTGAGCGACCGGCTCACATACCCCGTAAGTTACCGACGCGGAGAGAACCGCTACCAATTCTCGCGCACGTCACGTTACTCACGAGAGTATACGGGATTACGGAGAAAGTTGTGTAACCGTTAGACCAGGGAGACCGGCACGGGGACAACTAACGAAACAAAACATAAACCGTCTATTATATGGCCATGAAAGAAATAATGTAAGTCAGGAAGCTGGCTGTCCGCACAACTGAAGACGATAAAGGAAATAAGAATGAGTCAACCATGCATTCATACATAAGTTTTTGCTAAGTGGATGTCAGCTATGTTGCACAGATAAGCTACTCGTGTCACTGGTGGGTGATTTCCCGCACGATTTACGTTCTTCAGTCACTTACAATGCTAGTTTTTTTCAATGCAAAACTGTACACCGTGACAAACACGAGGTCTGTTTGGAAAAACCGGAAATCTCGCGCCATTCACACACTTAACATGTCCCGGTTTCTCGAATAATGCCGAACTAACTTCACAGATGCAAAATAACCGTTTTGTTTGAAACCGGAGATAGGCGTGACCAAATCTACATGGATGTATCCAGCTCAGCAGCCAATGAAAGGGAATCCCTGTTACTAAAGATAGCGGCGAATGGGATTTAAGGAAAGGAATATCCTATAATACAAATATAGCCACGCGGTTTCCAAGAGAAGGTATAAAAATGCTTAGTCTCATAGAAGAAGCTGATTCTTTCTCTGATCAAGACATAACCAGAATCAGCACAGACACGAATATGACGCGAACTAAGGTAAGTTATTCTCTCTTGCAAACGATATCTTTGTTACGTAATAGATGCGTTTTTCAAGAAGTTAAGATCGCAACTGTAAATCCTTCGTGAGGTGGTTGCATGTTTTATATGACATTGTTGTCTAAACAACAACCAAACAGTGAGTTCTTCTGTTCACATATACATTCAACAAAAATGTAGAGAGTTGCGCGGGTATTAGCAGTAACGCCGCCACTTGAACGCCCGACATGAAGTGTTAAAGTGCCGAGTGACAAGAGTTGCTCGTGGTTCTTGCTAAATGCCAGGTCATCTGTAGACAGGGGTTGCTCGCGAATTCTTCCTAAAGGTCATGGGAGAGTGATTGCCAGCCAGCCGTACTCGAACGTTTAGAACCATTGTGGAAAACCATTTCTCTATCGTTGGTTCGGGGCATTCATATGCTAATGATGCATTAGAGACTAACATTTTGTGAAACCATATGTGGTTTGAACATACAAAAATATGTACTTAACACATATACAATGTGGAATTATATGGGTAACACTGTTCAAAGAGAATTCCTTTTATGCGTCGATTACTTTGTGTTGTTTTCGAGAACTGATGGAAATGTTTCTCCACTCTTGCAATATCCCACCCGCCCTACTTTTGTTGGATATTATTTTCCCGCAGAATAATAAAAACGTTGTACCTGTCACCTTGACCCCCATTCATACATTCCTTTGCACTGTTGTTCTGTGTGTTTTATGGGTAGCTTGTACGGTAGCCCATTAGGGTAAAATATTTTCTATTACTTAATATGTATACCACTTTAAAGCTTATACAATACTTGGACTGATATCATACACACTGGTGGGTTGGGTTTAAAAATACTGGTTGCCAGGAAATAAAAGAATCATTAGCAATTTAAGCATATTGTCTAATGGTTAAGGGTGCCCAATTCTTAGGGCCCTACTCGACCCACTTGCCATCGGGAATGCTTGACATCCTGGCCAATGCGTCACTAAACTTGCGTGTGCCACATGGAGTACTCTTTCGCCACAGAACAGTAAACATTAGTGGTTAAATACACCACAACATTGTTGTATACACCATGTATTGTTTTGGTTTTGTCAATTCGATGGCAAACCATCCAAATCTAAATGTTCACATTAGTGAGATGATTGCAACTATTACAAAACACAAATCTCTAAATATGGAGGCAGTTGGAAGACTTGTAGGCAGATAGGTAAATGACTATATATATATATATATATATATATATATATATATATATATATATATATATATATATATATATATATATATATATATATATATTAGGGCTGCGACCGGTTAATTTAAATTTAATAGTTAACTTTTGAAAAATTAACGATTAATTAATAGTTAATTTCGATTAAAGCAAAACATATATAGTCACATAACTCACATTATAGTCATATTTGTCAAAAATCGAAATAACACTGGATTGTCTTGCTCATATGCCATCTAGTAACCAGCTATGCAAACAGACGAGTATGTTGGCAGTATTTGGTTCAAATGACGAACGCGTCTTATTAACAATATAACCAGCAGAGCTGAACAATCGTTCACATGGAACTGAGGTAGCCGGTATGCACATAATGGTCTTTGCAAGGATTGCCAATTTTGGATATCGATGTTCATTAAGTTTCCACCATTGCAGAGGGTCAGCCGATTCAGCAACTTTCTTCTCCATTTTTTAACGTAGCAATTTATCAGAAGAGCTGTCGACATGATCTTTCGTGTCTGAGGCAGACTCCATTAGCTTAATACGCTTTACATTTGGTTCACATATAGTTTCATTGTCAATGTCAGTATCATTCGTTGCTGCAGTCTCCATCTGCTCATCATGAACATCAACTGATATTTGTTGTTCATTTCGTGACCACATTTGCTCTTTTGCATCTTTTGACAAACACTTCAGGTGTTTGTAGCGTGGAACAAGTCCTGTTGCAATCTGTAGTATTTAAATACTTGTTATATTAGCTACGCATTCACTGAAGTCATTAATACATGCTGCCTTAAATTTAGCTATGTAGCCCGGATCATCATCGTGTACAGTCATATGCTTTGTCAACGATGATAGCAGTAGCAATACACAGCTACATGAAATATAATCTTGACCGCCAAGCAGGACCATGGTCTGGCAGAATAAGTCCAAAATTTTGACATATTTCAAAATCTTCTCACAATCTGAATCTGACAGTTTCGTATTGCTTCTTTTCATCTGACATGTAGACAGTTAATGCTTCTCTGGAATGTAGAATACTCAGTGGCATAATAAAAATACGGTTCCATCTTGTTGGTACATCTTGCTCACACAATGGTGACTCAGTACAATTTTGTAACTCGGTTGTGTTTGCAGCACTATATTTAAAACGTCCGATAATTTTTCGACATCCGGTTCATTTGTATAAGTGATGGGAGAAAATGTTTCGATTAATCGTTAAAAAAAATTAATCGTAAAAAAAAATTAACGATTAATCGATTAATTAAGTGTTAACTTCCACATCCCTTATATATATACACACACACACACAAATATACATGCATACAATAGATAGACGACCGGGCTTAAAACCAGACAGACATATAACTAGACAGGTGGGCGACAAGAGAGTTAGAAGCTAACTAGTGACAGCAAGTTAGACATAAATCTTGGAGAAAAGATTAGGAAATAAGAAAAGAACAAGCAAATTAACAAGTAAATTAACTGTAACTAAGTGAGGATACACAGGAGCAATTAGGAAACAAGAAAAGCACATATAAAGTAACAAGTAATTTAACTGTAAGGATACACAAGTAAACAAACCAAACAATGAAAATGCAATTGAAATTACATATATAACATAGAAATAGTCGTGAAACATTCACACACGCGCAAATAAAATAAAAGATAGTAAAAATAACACATTGAAACAACAAAAAATACATTAACTAAAGACCCCAATTATAACGTAATCAAGTTTGAAGATAAAAGACACCTTTTCAGGTCATGACGCGTTTAAGAGTATACGGTGCTAGTCGTATATTTTTAGACCAGTCAGCAGTCCCGGATGATTGACCGGTGGTCAGTTATCACACCGGTCACTGATACTTCCAGGGTCATTTCTGGGACCCATGTTAGGCTGGACCGAGCTGGGAGCCCAGATCAATGAAACAACTCCCTATTTGACTGTGTGGTTGCTGCTCGGCAAATGTTCCGTGATGGGCGAATTCGACGTTGTATGACCTGTCGACTGCATAGGGATTCCTGAGGAATGATTAACTCTCTTTTCCACCCACACTGGTATATGTTCGGCTACTCAATTTGCTGGGGGAAAAAACACTTCCGCCTAGATCGGATTCCAACACGTGATCATTAATTGACTGGAGTTTGCAGCTGAAGTTTTCTACAGGATTACGTATCCGGTCTCATGCCAACCCTGCATAATGGCATCTTACGACATGTAAGGTGGCAGCACAATACAATCGGTATTCCGTATAATGCTGTCCTGTATCAGACCTCGTGCTGGACTTTGTTCTAATGACATGTCAACTAGAACCCTTGTGCACTTTTCCTACGTTGAGATATAATTAACCCATCGTGTCCCAGACCGCTGTTATTACGCCTAAAAGACAGTTATTGCTTCAGTGAACTCTTCGCGGTTTATTGCTCCCTGTGCTTCATGAAATTATTGACTCCTTCTGTCACAGACAGTTATTAACTCCTTGTACAAGGGGTTACGGACGCAGTTCATTATCCCGTATACCTCGTTCGAAACACATCTGCAGCAGACCGCTTTGGGTTGGTTTTTATAAAATGGAATGAGTGCCGGTCGTTCAGAAAGCAATGGAAAATTACTGAACGTAAACTTGCCAAGAAATCACAAACAGCCAAATAAATGATGGGGTTGACTGCGACGTCCTGTAAAGGATATGCAACTAAATTTAATAACATAATTAACCCCCTTTTACCCGATTATTAAACCCTATTGACACATTTATTATTAAACCCGTTTGTCACTGTTATTAAACCCTTTTGACACAGTTATTAACTCAATTTGACACATTTATTAACCCCCTTTGACACATTTATTAACTCTTTTAATCTCAATGCTGTTATAAATCCTCAATGGCATAGTTATTAACTGTTTAGCAGAATGTTAGATAGACCAGTATGTACACTTTTTAATCCTTTGGGGAAAACAATTAGCTCGTTCGTTCTATAGTTCATTCGTTCTTTCTCTAGTTCATTTGTTCGTTCTCTAGTTCATTCCTTCATTCGCCCGTTCTTTCTTTAGTGTCTTCAGACCGAACGTAAATCAAGTAAGAGTAGATACATATAGCGACGAATTTGTTCGAAATATTGCAAACAGTGGTGAGCGATCTTAAAGCTGGCATACACGGTTCGAATTTACAACAGGAGAAAGACCCTAGGGAGTCACGATCCTAATGGCATGCCCCCTCCCCCTCGGGTGTGAAGAAGATGCAGAGGCTGGACCATTTACGAAGGGGGACCCACTTCTGATTTTCAAAAGGTTTCTTTTTGTCTTTGCGCCACAATGCAGTTCATATTACATTACTAGCATATCACATGTTACTGGATACAAACGGACAAAAGCTGATTATGCATGGTGCATTGAAAGTGTTCAGAAAAATTTGCTGCCTGTGGAGGAAAGAGTTAAGTGTTCCCACTCAAAAGGGCAAAGTAAATAACAGAATGAAACGTTATGTCCAAGTGTTGGTTGTCAAACTGTGTTGCCAGTCTACGCTCTCCGTAGGATTGAACTACCGCTGTGCATTTGTTTCCGGTGAGTCTTTCCAGATCGTCTGTTTATTTAGTCATTCGCGATTTATGATGGGTTTAAGGCTGTTAAAAAGTATAAACATGTTCACGTTTGTTTGCAAAGTCGATACATCAGATTTATACTGATAAAAGAAGTAACATTTAAAAAAAAATATTGAGCAGGCTGGTAGACGCCTGGCCTACCACTTTAGGGAACACCTTAGGGATACTATATTACACTCCGACAAATCCGTCTCTAAACATTTGCATTCTTCTGATCACAATGGAATCGACGATGTATGGGTCACATCATTAAAGCCATGTTACCCTAACAGCTTAAGTAAGCTTAAAATTGAGAGCCAGTTAATCAACTCTTGAGATGCATCCATCCAGCAGGACTCAATACTGTTATAGATGTTACTGTATAACTCTGTCGACTCCCCTCCATATATCCATATCTGTTTGCATGTGGTTCAGCTACACATTTTCTTATTTAGCTCCTTTCACAACTGAACTTCTGCGCAGTCTTCCTAGAAACAGAACATGTGCAA
>JACEFZ010009065.1:877500-1025000 GCA_014155875.1 Cepaea nemoralis
AAGAAGAAGAAGAAGAAGAAGAAGAAGAAGATGATGATGATGATGATGAAGAACAAGAAGAAGAAGAAGAAGAAGAAGAAGAAGCAGAAGAAGAAGAAGAAGAAGAATAAGAAGAAGAAGAAGAAGAGAAGAAGAAGAAGAAGAAGAAGAAGAAGAAGAAGAAGAAGAAGAAGAAGAAGAAGATGATGATGATGATGATGATGATGATGAAGAAGAAGAAGAAGAAGAAGAAGAAGAAGAAGAAGAAGAAGAAGAAGAAGAAGAAGAAGAAGAAGATGATGATGATGATGATGATGATGATGATGAAGAAGAAGAAGAAGAAGAAGAAGAAGAAGAAGAAGAAGAAGATGATGATGATGATGATGATGATGATGATGATGATGATGATGATGATGATGATGATGAAGAAGAAGAAGAAGAAGAAGAAGAAGAAGAAGAAGAAGAAGAAGAAGAAGAAAAGGAGGAGGAGGAAGAAGAAGAAGGTGATGATGATTATGGTGATAATGATGAAGTGGTTTTCAATATGGCTTATGATGCCTCTTAGGGGCAGTGAACGGTATATGAGGAGTACTTGAAGTGTAGAACTTCAGTATACTTATTATACAGAAAGAGATGTACATTTGGAAGTGTTTGCATGTCTGAAGCGCTAGGTTCAAAGGAGGAATGTTTGAGAACCCCTGATTTACAATTTTACATTGTGCAGAATTATATCTGTCAAGAACAATAGTATAGATCCATATGAGTGTTTACTAACTTGCTCCTCATGAAAACAAAATTTATTTTTGTACATTCAGAAAACCTCCATGGACCACTCCTCAGACAGCAACGACTCCGCCAGGGCAGGCACCCCTCCGCCTGGACCGAGTGGTCTACCATGTGTGGGCTCTTTGTTCGATTGGAAGGGTCCAAAGACAAATTTAGGGTGGACAAAACAGTTCGGCCATATCTACCGCGTGAAGATGGGTAGCAAAAACCTTGTATACCTAAACACACTGGATCTGGTGGAGAAGTATTTAGAAGGAAGAAACGGGGAGCGATTCCTTGATCGCCCAATGGGACCTGGAGCAATTGCCGAAGGTGAGTACACTAAAAGGTCAATGTTTTACTGCTGATTCAAGCGCCGTGTAGTGGCGTAGGCAATAACCTTTCACCTATGTTTTTTTTTTCTTCTTCTAAAACTGTTTATTTATGTGATATAATGCTTTTTCCTTTCCGCGTTATCTCGCTATATTTATGCTTTAACAAAATGCTGAGTCTGCAGGTTAGAGGTTGAAGGTTAAATGCAGGGCTGCATTAAACCGTTTAACAAAATAATCATGTGCTTAGTGCATTACGGGAATGGAGCACCAGATAAATAGTCCATTGTCGGATTTACCATTGACCTCTTTCTCTTTTACGACCTTTGTCTCACTATTTATGCTCCATGTAACCAACTTTTCCCCTGATCGTCGTCCTCTCGTCTTGTATCTCCATATTCTCATGTAGAACGTTCTATCCGCTGGCTGATCTTGTTTCATTCTAGATGAATGTCCGAACCACTTAGTTCTTGGTATTCTATAAAGCTACCCCCTTTTGATGGTTGATTCATTCTCCCATCCTTTACTTCAGGCTGGTTATCTGAGCAGTTAAATGCTCCAACGGCTTGCCGGAACTATTTTCGTGTTACCATAGGCCTTAGACCATATCGTGCAAAACTGCAAATGCTGCAGTAGAACCAGGTTTCACAAAAAGCGGCCGCCAGTGTTGAGTTTGCCCTGTGTATATCAGGGAAAAGTAGTTTACATAATAATGTCATGTTCTCAATGCGTGTACTGTTCAGCAGTAGCGTCTTTTCATGACCTCTTGCTTCGATGGAATCTGTCTAGCTTTCAACCCAAGATTCACATGAGTGATTCTGTCATACCATGTTAGTCCTGTTCTGCGCAGGCGCCTGTCAATGAATATTTATCGTTTGTTAGTAAGTAATTTAGTCGTATTTAATATATTTGACCCATACATCAGCAACGATTTAACTGTCAAACAACTGACATCTACTGCCTATAGTACCTTGCAGTGTAGGAAGGCAGGGGTGTCTTGAGCCTGAGGAATTAAGGCCGCCTGGTTAGTGCGTTCGCCGTGAACTGTTCAGGTTAGGATATCCTCCCCCCCCCCCCCCCGCCCCCACAGAAAAAAGCCACACCTTACCGAGGATTCGAGCCCGGGTCTCCCGAACGAGAACCCAACGTTCTTAGCAACTCGTCCAGCCGCTCCTCACTAATTTAACGTTAGTGTTAAATATGATCAGTTTGTTACCTTTGACTTCCACAGGTTTCCTAATGCTATGAAATCACCTGTAGTCCTTCGTATTCTCAAATATATATAAAGTGTGTTCGTCTCTCTCTCTCTCTCTCTCTCTCTCTCTCTCTCTCTCTCTCTCTCTCTCTCTCTCTCTCTCTCTCTCTCTCTCTCTCTCTCTCTCTCACCTCACCCACCATCTATATACATAGAAATGGTTGCATACTTCCACCTCTACAATGATTAATGATTAATCTACCTGTTAATTATTCACGTATGAATGATGACCTTTGATCCAGATTTTTCTCTAAACCTAGACGGAACTGTAGTGGTAGATTATAATCGATTGTTCCCACGACACAAACATTGACACTATCTGTCCTTACATACGTGCTCGGGTCATTCACCACTGACTGTGTTCAACAGGCGGATGTTTGTCATTCTGAAACATATCCTTGTTAATTTACTTGCTTTTCTCTTGGTCACATTGTACGTTGTTTTTCTCTTATCTTTGCCGGTAATTGTACCATAGTAGGATATTTCACGCGCTAGACCACGCCAAAATAAACTACGCAGTAGGTCTGTTGTCAGATCGACGCGCTAGAAAACTACCTAGTTGGCATGTTGATAACATTTGCTCTGCTAATAATGTCCACGGCATTTGGAATATTTCCCACCCCTTCATATCATCATCATCATCATCATCATCATCATCATCATCATCATCATCATCATCATCATCATCATCATCAAATGTCAGGTAGGAAGTCTTGTACAGAGCATTCTTTCATCAGACCCTGCTGGAAAGACACTCCCTCCTACGCCAGTTCTCTGCCTTCTGTATTGTCCTACCCTTGGCGTCTTTAATATCCTGTGCCCACTCTCGTGTTGTCACCCCTGCTCTTCACCCAGGAATACCTTCCATAAGTGTTCTTTCTAAACTGCTCACGTATGATGTTTAAAATGCTCATTTGCTCACTTTTTTTATGGGGCTGCGTTACCCAGAACCACCTAAAAAAAACTCCCTATCTCCAAGGGATTTGAGCCCAAGACCACGGCATCGGTAAACCCCTCCTGGGGGTGGTCGCTGGAACTGCGGAGTTTGTGCTTTGTGCAGGCCGACCTGTGGAAC
Organism: Cepaea nemoralis; assembly: GCA_014155875.1. Taxonomy (NCBI): domain Eukaryota; kingdom Metazoa; phylum Mollusca; class Gastropoda; order Stylommatophora; family Helicidae; genus Cepaea; species Cepaea nemoralis. The sequence goes on from JACEFZ010009065.1 coordinate 880,907, forward strand.
AAAAATATGGAGCATATGGGATAAAACCCGATGCAGTGAAGTCGACCCTCTTGCCTTTTAATACATTTAATCCTTAGCAGGAGGGCTGGTCGCTATGTGGACCTGTCAGAGGCACAATGGCGACAGTAATGCTGTATTGTTTCTAGCACTAACTGTGTCCGAAGACGAGGCAAAGGTCGGACAGCACGAAGATGGACACAGGACATTGCGAGTGCCATGAGCACGAGGGCGGATGAGGCAACAGAGCTGACAAATAATCGAGACACTCCTCCAAGGGCCATGAGAGCGACGTCCTGCAAAGGACCTGCTGTATTATGATGACAAATTGCTTTCTTGATTACGAAAGCTCTCTCTCTCTCTCTCTCTCTCTCTCTCTCTCTCTCTCTCTCTCTCTCTCTCTCTCTCTCTCTCACGCACACACAAAAAGCGTTTTCAGTCGATACATAATGAAAACGTCAAATGTTATATAAACGGAATTTCATGTTTAACAAATAAATGGTGTCTGACATTCTTAAATGTCCCGCTGTCCTTTACTGGCGAAAGTAGATGATGATTTGATTGAAATTAATATTATTTGAGTGTGATGTAAATGAATACATTTACGCCCCCCCCCCCTAATATATAATAGACTTATATGAAGTTATATGACCCAGCTTTTTTCCAATATAATCAACGTATGTAATTAACCCTTTTCAATATAATCTGCTTATATACTTCACCCTTTTCAACATAATATACTTATATAATTTACCGTTTTCAACATAATTTACATATATAATTCACCTTTTTCAATATAATATACATACATGACCAAGCTTCCCCCCCCCCCCCCCCCCCCCCACCCAATATATTATACTCATATGACTCAGCCTTTTCAATATAACTGTCTTGTTTGTAGGTCTCCTGTTTGGCAGCGGCGAGAGCTGGAAGAAAAACAAACACGCGTTCATGAAAGCACTCCACACCAGAACTTTCATGGACAACATGGAGGGCGCCGTCCAGTCGGAGCTGCAGATTGCCATGCAGACACTACGTCTGCAGTGCGACAAAGCCAATGAAAATTGGAGACGTGATGTTGAAAGCCTGTGCAAATGCCATAGTAGGGCTTCTACTCGGTGGATCTTTACCAGAGGATTCTGCTGAAAGAAAGGAGATTGGAAAGATTGCCAGAAATCTGGAGGGCGCTAATCTGGCTTCTATTCTTACACAAGTTTCACTGAAACATCCCAAGTAAGTACCAATTAATGATTCCATTGACTATTCTTGGACACCAAGTGCTTTGTCAAATTGCATAGGCGTTCATGCCTCTCCACAGATGGCGTTTCTTGACGTTCAGGATCAGTTCCATTCATGATATTCCCACATGCCACCACCTTATACCATGCAGAATCATTTCTCCGTCTCATCCTTCTACTGCAGACATTTAAAATCACAGGGATTTTTTTCCAATACCTTTCTTCTCATCACATGACCAGAGAATAACGTTTATCTCTTTCCTATTGTTGCGTATAATGTTCTACTTTGGTTAGCCTCTTCCAGGCAACTCGTCGGGATATTTTGCAATACCTCTCTTCTCAGCATATGATCAAATACTACCGTCTGTCTCATTCCTATTGTTATGTATAATGTTCCACTTTAGTTAGCCTCTTTCAGAAAATTATAAGTAACTATGGCTGTCCATGTTATTAGAAACATTCATCTCAGAAATCGTGTCACCGTTGTCTCCAAGCACGTTCTAATTTGTTCGTTGATATTCCAAGATTATCTGACATGCAACAGAACAGGTTTGATATAACATTTCAGTACTTACTTCATGGATTTCAACGACAATGGTTTACTGCATAAGATACTATCGTCTTCCGAAACGCTGCTTTTGTTTGGCCTATTGTGTTCTTAATCTCTGGCATGCACCTTCCATATGATTTTATGATTTCCCCGGAATATTTGAATTGGTGAAGCATTATTCCTTTCACTGCAATATCATCTTTTCGTGTTATCGGTTTCTTTGTTCTTGTTTTGATGTTCCTGACTTTCTATGTCCTTGTTCTACGAGTATACTATTGTCATGTTTTCTCAATGTGTGTCATATCCAGTAACAGCATATTTTCCTCGTCTCTTGATTCACTAGTGTTTGTTTATCTTGTGTAGTGGCCAGACTGAATTCTTTTCTCTCAGGACATCCCAGTGTGATAGCAGATTCAACCCCTACACCGGTCAACTGAACTTAAATGTTGACTTGGAGGACATAAATTACAAGGACCCCAGAAGTCGCCTGATGGCGAGGGACACTTTAATATGAAAGCTATCCCACGTGCAAAAATCAGTCCACTGTGGATTGCGCTTGATTTCAAAGTGAGCGAACGGGAAAAAAAAAAAACAACAACAACAACCCCAGTTTCATAAAATATGTAGCAGAGATTTGTCTGGGAAAGTAAAGATGGCCATATTACACTCATATGCCAGTCGTTCATGGAAAATGTTAGCCGAATATCAAATCCCAAGTATGCCTTATTGGCACGACTTTACTCTCTTACTCAATTGTTATAGTATTAGAAGCACCAATGTAAGATATGAATGTGAAGATCACCATCACCCTAAACATGACTATCTTACATTCCACAGACTTCGACAACCACTTTCTAAACTCTTCTTCAAAGAAATTGTGGATGTTCACGGAACATCGCGCCACCTGCAGAGACTTCTTCGTCAGTGGATACGCCAAGCCCGAAGTGGGACATTATCCGTGCTTTCTGCGTGCCCACACACAAAGGCTACAGATGCAAAAGACTTGAAATTAATTATTCCAAACAGAAACCAGTGCCCTCACAAACCAGACTCTCACAGCACTGATCCTCTGCCAGAAACAGAAGAAAGCAACCTCCAAGCATCACAACAGTTTGTTTCTCAAGAATCCCTGTTGTCGCCTCCAAAGAACGATTCTGTTATTGAAGAGTCTATGCGTTGGGCCACTCAGCTTGCGGTGTTTGGTTTTGGAGAAACAACCAACAGAGAAGTGCCTTATGAAGAAGCAGAGGAGCCTGAAGTAGTGTACCCACAAACACCACTGACGGAATATCAGTGGACCTTCACCAAACAGATGTCTTTGAATGAACACCAAGATTCTATCCTTCAGCGCATTCTTAAACAGCCGGAATTTGCATCAGTCACTGAAGAAAATGGTAAGCGATGATTAGACATTTCTTCCAGTTATAGGTGTCCACTGAAAATGTTTCACTTCGGAGTTAATTAACTCATTTAGCATTTCACAGCTTAAGAAAAAGATGCTTAGTGGATCCTATCATCATGCAGCAGGTCCATTCTCCATTGGAGGACATCACTCTCATAACAATCTGCCAATATCAGTCCCCCTCCATCATACATTTTCGAACCCAAAGTGTCTTAAGTGTCCCACGTCCATCTCCGTGCTGGTTGACCCCTGCCTTCTCTTCCAGGAAAAACGCCTTCCATCGCTGTTCTATCCATCGACTGTGATGTTTAATATGCCCAAAGTATTTCATCTCCGAGACCTGATCCTGTGTATAGGAAAGTTCGCTTCATTGTTCAGCTCTTGTAGAACACCAGCATTTGTCTTCTTGCTGGGTTTCTGTTCTTTCTGGCTACCAGACGATTTTCAGTACAGTCAGTTTGCAGATACTAAGATTACTATCCCTCATTGCCTCTTCTTCTGTCCTTTATCCCTAATTTTTTTTTTTCGCGCTCGCTTGCGTTGAATTAAAGTGTAGTCCATACACACTACTTCTAGTAGTGCTGGACTGAATTTTGCGTGTGGATTAGCTTTCCCTAGTAACAGTGTCCCTCGCCATCAGGCAAACCCACTCCAACTTCAGAGATACTTGTAATTTACGTCCCCTTGCTGTCTCTGGAGCGGTCTCAGCTGGCAAAGATTAGTTTCATTTTCGTTCCAGGGCATGCGGGTGTACGAGGAAATGAGCGGGCTGACAGGCTTGCAGGTAAGGCTACTGTGGAAGGCGGACGAGCCATGGACCAGGCTGACATTCTGAATGCTCTACGAGAAGTAAGTTTTTCGCGAGAACCAAGTGATGACTGTGAATCTACAACCATGGGCAGGATGCGAGAACAGCAAGTTAAAAGAGGTGTGGCCAAACAAGAACACTATGCGGGAAGCCAAAGAAGATTAATAAACCAACACAGAACTGGTGTCGTCAGTCGCTACATGCTGCGGGATTTACTGAGGAGGGGATCCGAGCACTTATGGACGAATGTTTCGATATGCAATGAGGATGATCTGTCGACTAACTAACTAACGTCAACATTTTAGCCCAACTGCCTGGTGTAGGGGATGAACCCCTTAACTCGGCATCAGCACACCGAATGTTTAAGAACACGTGTTCTTATCCATTCAGTCACGCTGACTTATTATGCCCACTTGGAGCATAGGCCCTCAATCAACTGACATCAAGCCTGGCTATCCTCCAGCAGCTCCTACGTGTCATCTCCATATTATCCCTGGTTTAATCATGGAAATACATCGACCAAAGACTACATACACCCTATATATGCTTTATTATCATGTAAATGTGCTTTTACATAATCACGTTACAGAACCAATAACATTCAATTCAACTAGTAACATGACATAGATTATGAAAGCAAACAATTTTTGTTCCATGTAATAATCTTTAGTTTAAAAAGTCAAGAAAGCCAGGTTATAAGAATTCTTAATTTGTTTTTCTCTCTTCAGACCAAGAACTCCTGCAGTCTTTAATTGATTTGTTCTTTGGGGGAGTGACCAGCACGCTGTCTGCTTTAGAGTTCATCCTGATGTACCTGTCAAAGAACCCCACAATGCAGCAATGGGCACAAGGGGAGATAGACAGGGCCGTGGAAGCCAACGGAGGAAGGATAACTTGGTCTTTGAAAGACCAAATGCCCTATATCCAAGGGTGCATTGTTGAAGGTTTAAGATTGGGAGTTGTTACGCCATCAACACTACCTCATGTTGCCAAAGAAGATACCGAGGTAAGAATTTAAGTTAAACCGCTGTATTAGTATTTTAATTATCATTGCTAACCTGATGTTGCCGTGCTCTGTGGTCTAGAGATTACACCACTTTCTCTGTAATCTCGTAAGTAACGTGACGTTGCGTGAGAATTGGAAGCGGTTCTCTCCACGTCGGTAACTTAGGGGTATGTGAGCCGACCGCTCAGAAAGCAATGGCAAACTACTGAGCGTAATATTGCCAAGACATCAACAATCAGCTGAAAGATGCTGATGTTGACAGGCGATGTCCTGTAAAGAATATGCAGACATTTAATTTTTAACCTGATGTTGCTAAGTTGTCTGCTCTCGGTAGCACACTTGATTATGAAGGTGTTGGTTTGCGTGAGGTAGTCTAAGGGTTGCCGGCTTCGTGGCTTAGAGGTTATGACTTTTCTCTGTAATCTCGTATACTCTCGTGGGTAATGTGATGACGGTGCGAATCAGCAGTGGTTCGAATCGCATCGGTAACTTACGGGGTATGTGAGCCGGCCACTCAGAAAGCAATGGCAAACTACTGAGCGTAATCTTGCCAAGAAATCAACATACAGCTGAAAGATGCTGGTGTTGGCAGCGATGTCCTGTAAAGGATATGCAAAAAAAAAAAAGTCTAAGGGTTGAGAGTTGAGGTAGCAACATTGCAGGTCCAGGTTCAATCCTCAACAAAAGCAGCATTATTTTTCCAACCAGGACGGTTCTTGGGTTGACCCAACCTTAGTAAAAATGGGCACCAGACAATTGTCTGAACTTGCCTAGTATAGGTGATGAGGAAGGGGCTGGCCACCCTACCTCATGTCATAACCTAGAATATGTCAAGACCATACACTTCACACCTCAATGGCAGCAACTGCCATGGGACTACCGTCAAATATGTCTAAGGCCCATACAGTGATTTAGGGATCAATATAGAGTTAATTCGGTTTGCGCTGTACGGTGGTATGTGAGCCGGTCGTTCTGAAAGCAATGACAGACTACTGAACGTAAAACTTGCCTAGTACTACTAGTACACCAACAACAACTGAAAAATGCTGGTGTTGACTGCAACGTCCTGTAAGGGATATGCAACATAGAAAAAATATAGAGTTAATGATTGTTTGGGGATTTGAGGCAACTGGGGAATATTTTACCTTGGTTCTTTCTAGTCTTGGATGTAAATGGTACAACATTATGAGGTGAGGTGACTAGTTAGTTTCCTACCTCACCACCTTTTCACCTTCCCATATAAATCTTAGGCACGGCCATTCATGCAGCTGTATTGAATCCCAAAGTTTAATCATAACCCAAAGCTACAGAAAAAAGAACTCTTCTTAGCTAGAGAATGAACTTAGACTTCTGTGTTTTGTTGTAAAGATAAGAACTACTACAAAAAGCTTTTAACTCAAATGTCAGGGACCATACCATTTCACGACTTTAAACTCCAAATAATGACATCCTTTCATGACCATACTACAAATGACATCCTTTCATGACCATAACTCCAAATGACATTATCTTTTCATGGCCGTAACTCTAAATGACAGCATCCTTTCCTGACCTTAACTCCAAACGATGACATCCTTTCACGACCTTAACTCCAAATGTATTCATCTGTTTAAACAGATTGAAGGGTATGTCATACCAAAAGGCACCTTTGTCCTGGCCAGCATCATCAGCTTACACTACGACCCCAAGGTTTACCTTGATGCAGAGGAGTTCAGACCCCAGCGCCACATTGATGGCGATGGTCATTTTACAGCTCCTAAATGTTACAGACCATTTGGTGTTGGTAAGTACCACAGACATTTACATTGCATCTGAAAATATTCTGGCAACTTTAAAAACTGAATGAAATATTTACTAACACATAATTGCCACTCAAATACATTTAGACCATGAAAACACATGTGTTATTTTAAATATTTAACTCTTAAAAAACATGAGGGATTTGGTGCAGAATTATTTCCTCTTGACGTTTAATATACTGGATATGCTGGATACGTTTAATATACTCTTTTTTCTTCTGCCTTTTGTCCCCCATGCATGTTTTGTCTCTAATTTATTTTCTCTCCATGGGGTTTTAGGTCTTCCTCTGTTGCCATTGCCTTCTAGGATTCAGAGACAGGTCTTTTGTAAGTGTCCTTTCCAGCAAGGCATCTTCTCCTCACAACTTGATTCACTGGAATCTGTCTAGTTCTCTCTCTCTCTCTTTGTTATTCTGCCATGAAACTGTTGTCCTTCAATTCTGTGATGGCACCCACTAATGAATGTTTGTAGTGTGTTAGTAATTGTTTCAGTTGTTCTCCATGTTTCTGATTCATACAGCAGTGCCCAGTTGATGTTAAAGTTGAATTCTGTACTAGTTTTAATCTTATCTGATTAAGTTTATGAAATAACTATTATTTCACCCTTTGATGTTTCTCTTCTACAATGGAGTGCAGATATACCTTATGAAATTCTTTAGTCTTTCCTCTTTTGGGCCTGAGGTGTAGAGGTACTTACACATTGTGTTTAGTCTTTCCTTACATGCCATATGGGTGTAGAGATATCTATGTTTTTATTTAGTTTTTCATCTTATATATCTCAGGTTCAGAAATCATCTTATTGTGTATAGAAGTAATTTAATAGTCTTGTTCTATTATTGTGGCATAAAAACAAACATTTGGTCTTGCTTTTCAAAATCTACGATCTTCATGGAATCTGACCCCAAACTGTCATAGTAGAAGCTGGGTAAACTAACTACCATAGAGACACACATTCCAAAGAAAACTATCCTCTCTTCACTAACCAGACAAGTGTTTGTTGCCCAGTGGGGAGCTGAAGAGAGCTCTGACCCTGACAAATCAGTTTTACTTCTTCTACTTCTTCTTTTATCCCCAACTGTAGCATAGACCCTCAACCAACTCATGCCAAGCCGCTTATCTTTTGCAGCTCACTCCATGTCCTCTCCATATAATATTTTCCTTATCTTTAGACTTGTTCATGTTCATGATTGCTTGGATTGTGCAGCTAAAATTTTATATTTTATGGGGTAGCCAACCCCAAGCCAACCTTCCTTAGTCGTCCCTTATGACATGCATGAAAGGTTCCACTGTTACTATTCTTTGTTTCCCTTATGGCCCCTGTAACTGCTAGTACAGTTAACAATTAAAATGCTGTTTTTTTAAATTTTTTAAAGCAAACCTTGCATACAGAGATGTCCCTTAACATTGACAACTGTGTCATGTAAAGAGCTGATGGAATTCGACTATTGTTATAATTACAGATATAAAATGTTAATCATAAAATAATTCTTTCTCTTCTGCCAGGTGCTCGTCGCTGTGTTGGGGAGAAAATGGCAGAGATGCAGCTGTTCTTATACACTGTAACCATCCTTCGTCACTTCACTGTTCTGCCTGTCGGTGATAAAAAGGCTTCAGCGATGGAGACTCACATGCGCATCATTCACAGGCTCAAAGATTTCAAGTGTGTGCTGCAAAAAAGACTTTAAAAACATGCTCTGGCACAGTTGATGACAATCAGCTAAACATGCCATTATTTACAAACTTAAAGTGAATATTTTCCAGGTATTTAGTAACTTAATAAACATAAAACATTAATTAAATGTCAGAAATTCAATTGTGATGACATAATAAAGGTATATTTTATATGCCTAAAGGTTAAGATATTATGTTAGACTCATAGTTTCACAGACCAATCGGCACTTGAGGAGGAGGGGGGGGGGGGGGGGGGGGGGGGGGGGGGGGGGGGGGAATGATGTGGTCAGTATTACACCTGTTGCAATAACTTTCCACAACAATTCCAGGTACCCAATTTAGACTAGGTCAATTTCCTGGTACCCAGTTTAGACTACATCAATTTCCTGGTATCCAATTTAGACTCAGTCAATTTCCTGGTATCCAATTTAGACTAGGTCAATCTGGCCAATTGTTAATAATGCACCGCAATGCAAATGTATACTCTTGACTACTGGACCATCAGGTAAATGCTTAGCAAGCTACTATGTCCCCTCATTATAATTACATGATGAATAATAATTAAGTCACTCTGCACCAAGCAATTCACTACATGAACCAACATGACTCCCTACATGGTAAATACACTTTTCAGTGTTCTTAAGACAGGGCTTAGGAAGGAATGCATACTGTAATTATTTGGTTCAGAATATATCAAGAGAGTATGGGAGAATTTAGTCTGCAATAAGTGCTAAATCAAAAGCCATTTGTTCTCTACGAGCTAACAGCTGTTGCACATTTACTATTGATTTACTTAAATTTCAACTGCAATAACATGGTCAGTTTAAAGGTAGTCCCACAGCATTACTGTGGTTGGGGTGTGCAATGTTAGACCTTTACATATTCTAGGTGATAACAAATGAGGTATGGTGGCAATTTGTTTCATTCCCGGACCCCAATGCTGGGATTGAACCCAGACCATTGTCTTGCCTGACAAGCACACTAACCAGTATGCCAGTGTGGCTCTTATGGTCATGTATTAAAGTGTAATAAATGAATTATTCATGTATTTATTAGTTGTTGAAATGTTTTTGAAATCCATTTTTACCAACATTATTCATTTTTATGTGGGTGACTGGGTGCTTTATATATTTATGAATTTTAATGATGTGACATGTGTAATTATGTAAATGAATTCCAATTAATAATTCAAACAAAATGAAGTGTGTTAATGAGTTTGTTTTGTTTTGTATTTAATTGTTTTTGTGCCCATGAAATACAACATATTCTTTGTATATTCACATCTCCAGGGCTTCTATTCAACTTTCTAATGGCTTGTTCATTGTCCAGGTTTCTGCGCCATATAATAATGTTTGAATATACATAACATTTGACAATTCTCATTTTTAATGTGTTGTTAATCTCTCTGGATGTTAATACTGATTTCATGTTGTTGAACATATTTTTGGCGATTCCTCTTCTCTGTTTTGATTTCTGTTCCACTTGCATCTATTTAAAAAAAATTAAATCTATTAAAGAAAATATCTAAAATCTATACATTTTGCAGGTCCGCATGGCTGAATGAGTAAGAACGTGTGTCCTTAAACATCCACAAGCAAAAGTCAGTCCATCACTACAATAAAAAGTGTGTATGGAGTACACTTGAGTTCATAGCGAGCTAGCACAAAAAAAAAAAAAACATTTCTCCTGACCCTGCACCACACAACTATCTCCATGGGGACTGCTGTGTAGAATGTTCTCTCTCTCTCCCAGCCCAGAAACCAGTGGGGTGTGTACAACTGGTACTGAAACTTGGCATCTGTAGAGAGGTATATTAGTGTTTAACCACATCGTCACATAGCAACTGGCTGAGATTAGTCCTAGCATGGTAATATTTCCTCCAGGATGTAGGTGTTTACTGTCAGCAGCTTCAACCAAATGCCCAAAGGGCATAAGATAGGGTAAAATACAAAGATAGGGTAAAAGGTAAAGATATGGTAAAAGGTAAAGATATGGTAAAAGACAAAGATAGGGTAAAAGGCAATGATATGGTAAAGACACAGGGTAAAAGACAAAGAAAGGATACAAGACCTGTCTCTATGCCTGTGTGACATGTGGTATATAATAACAACAAATTGTCTCGAAGTAGTTTCTTGCTATGGGTCTGTGATGTGATAGCGCCATCACATTTTGCAGGCCTGAGAGCAAGGAGGAATAGGTGGCCAATCTTTCCCACACTTTGGCAAGTGATGAGCCCATGCATAGAATCAGCTCCGACAGTGCACATGACATCACCAGTCCAGTTTGCTATCAACTTGGCTAGCGGCCCGCTCACCTGGGATATAGTCCTAGCCTATATGATCTTGACCAAGTAGTACATTGATGGATGATATGGTCAGCATCACCCTGGCTGCCTTACTTCGCAGAAAATGATCTGTTGTCTGGTTTCTGAGTCATGCTGTTACACTGAAGTCAAGTCCTGATGCACTTTTTTCTGGATGCATGTGATCATAAAACACTCTCTCCCAAGCTCGACATATCTATGTTCTTTTTACAGAGCTTGAATTTTGGCACAGTTTTCACTATTCCAAAGTGACAGCCAATTTTGACACTTGGACATATCTAACCATTGGATTGAAATCAGCAGCCAGACTTGATCTACTTCTAGTCTCAAGTATATTTATGACATACAGTGCTAAACTGACATCTCTATAGGCACTCACCATCACTAAGTGAACAATGGATGAATGGTAGATCGCATACTTGCAGTTTACAGAAAATGATTGCCACATTAAAACAGACATGTGCTGCTGAAAGTATCCCCAGTAACTGAAAAATATATGTTTACGATTTCACTTGTGGCTCTTTTTGCATTTCCCTGTTGCTACATGCAAATGTCTCAATTTTTCAATTTCCATGCTTCCTTGAGTGTTTGTTCTTTTTCAACATAGAGATTTTAAATACCTTTCCTAGAGTTTTCTCATTTTAAGAATGACTACAAACTCTGGGTATTATATGTAACATTAGCATTCATAGTTTCTCTGCAGAATCTCAACCTACCCCATCTATTATATTTTGAAGCTAGGCAGTGCAAAAATGAGACAGGTAACTTAGGCAAGAAAATAATGCACACATAACTGCTGTGCAAAGACATGAACGTGAACATGAACAGGGAAAGTAAAAACAACTACCAGCAGATGCTCATAAGTAAAATTAAGTTAAAACTAAGTAGATATACAATGTTTTATAAACATGGAAAAGAAGCAACAAAACAATTTATGCTGACAGTCTCTAGGTCCTGCAGCAGTTAGTTGGTGGGGTGAGTATAGAATTCTGCTGGCTGCAAGTTAAAAGCATTGGAACAAATGTAAAAAGTATCTGGAAAAAGGGAACAAAGCATGGATAATACCAAAAAACCTTTAGAGATGAAAGAAAATAGAACAAATAATAGCAAAACCAAAACTACTAAAGAAAGAGGCTGTGAAATGTACACAAAAGCTAATAAAGAAGTTAGGAATTGGATATGGGGGGATGAAAGAAAATATTTAAATAAGATAGCAAGACAAGCAAAAGTAGCAGGAGTGAAAGGAAACCTCACAGATCTTTACAGCACTACAAGGATAATAGTAAGAAAATATAATCAACCAAGTAGACAGTTCTCACCAACATTACATATTAAATGAACAGATGGACTGAATGCTTTAAGGAAATTCTGAACAGACCTGTTCCCCACAAAAAAAAACTCCAGATATTCAGCCTACAGAGCTGGATACCAACTGATAGAAACAATCTAAAAGATAAATTAGAAAAGCTATTTAACTTCTGAAGGATGGGAATGCTGCTGCTCCATACAGTCTTCCAGCAGAAGCTATTAAAGCCATTTTAAACACCTCAACTGAATATGTGCCCAAATTATTTAGCAAGATTTGGGAGACTGAAGAGATACCAGCAGACTGGAGAGGATATCTATCTCGTGAAGCTGCCAAGGAAAGGGACCTTCAATAGTGAGAAAATTATAGCATAGAAAATATTAATTAGGATTAATTAGTCTTGAGCCTGAGGAATTAAAACCGCCTGGCTAGTGCAGTTGACATGAACTGTGCAGGTTAGGGTTTTCTGTTTGCTTGACAGAACAAAGTCCTTACCAAGGATTAGAACCTGGCATTCTTAGTCACTCCTCATAGTCTTCACAACTGACATAAAAAGCTAAGTAATATGTCAGTAAGAAGAATACTCTCAGAACCATAAAATGCAACTTTACAGATAATTATGTTATAAAGTCAAGAACATCTAATGCAAGAAATCTGTCTTTAGAAGTTATGAAATGAATTCTTGCATGTGACATGCAGCTCATTTTATCATATGGCTGTGAATCCTGAATAATTTTTAAACAAGCAAAAATAAAAAAAAAACTTTGAGGGGTCAGAGACGTGGTTTTTACAGAAGAATGCTGAAAATTGTGTGGGCAGTCAAAATGAGTAATCTAAACATTTTGAACGCAAAGACAACTGATAACAAGCATCAGAAAGAGACCGTCTAAATTTTTAGCCATATTATGAGAAGACAAAAAGAACATGTTGTGACAACTGGAAAGATCTGTGGAAAAGAGATAGACACAAACAACCAGAGAAGATTTTTGATAACCTTGTGTTATGGCATAGAAGGGTGTCAGTGCAAGAACTGATGTTTGCTGGTGGAGATCACAAGATGCGGAGAAGCTTTCTGTCCAAGACAGTCAGCAAGGCACTAGATGATGTCAATTAATCAGGTGCCATCTCCACAATGAAGATTGGCTGCAATGATTTCCAACACTATTTTTCGCCTTGAGCAGCCTGTCAGACTGCTGTTCATCCGTCTCTTGATGTTATCTTCCACTTGCATCATTGTCTACCTTTTGCTTGCTTGTCTTTGACCTTGCCCTCCAGTATGGTTTTTATAAGAGTGTTATGTCTTGTAACATGGCTGAAATATTTCACTTGCCTCTTATTTATTTATTTCAACAACTTTATTTTCATACCCAGTTTTTCTTTATTTGACAGATAATTAAATCAACTCTTGAATTCAGAAATGCTAGCTTGTTATGTGGTTCATGATTGCCTGTGAAGACAGTGGTCCAAGTTCAATCCTAGCAGTGACATGATCCTTTCTCTGAGCACTATGGCTCTAGGATCAACCCAGCCTTATAAAATGGAGACTGGATAATTGTCAGAATGTTGGTAAATGAAGGTGGCAAGGAAAGGAACTAGCCACTTCAGCTTATAATAATGTGACCTAGAATACATGAAAGCCTAGCACTTCACACTACAAAGTATCTAAAATAGAACTATCCATCTAGTCACCTTTCGTATATAGTTCCCCGGGAAGGTAACCCGGCCAACAAATGCCTGAAGAAGTTGGATGTGTCAGCTGAAAGGTTCAAATATCACAGCTCTGCTGCAAACAGACTCATGGCAATTACATCTAAAACAACATTCCGGACGAATGCAGAAGAAGAAGAATATATATAGTTCAGAGAGTCTTGAGGTACAAAGGGGAGCAGGACAGAGCTGCATTCTCTAAAAACATATCTGTTCACCTTTGTGGAAAATGTAACGAGAAATATCAAAAATGAGACCAGTGACAATTTTAATCCATTCATAATTTGTGGGAATCCAGTTCCACAACTCATATATGCAGATGACATGGTTCTCATTTCAAATAGTGCCAAGGAATTAGTAGAATTAATCCTGTCTGCCAAAAGCACCGCTGTAGCGTTGTGGCTAGACACTCGCCTGATGACCTGGTGGTCACAGGTTCCATCCACAGCTGGGTGGATTTGGATTTTAAAAAAATAGACCCAGGTGCCCATGTTGAACCAGCCAAATATGGCTACTAAAATGGCTACTATAGTGCATTCACATTTGTTTGCCTCAATATAAACATCCATATCTCAGTAACCAACTGAGGGAAAATTATGAGATTTAGTTTTTTAATTAGAGATTTTACAGCAGATTTCAAAGTTTGTTTATATGCGGTATATAATTTACGGGTCTGAGATGAAATTCATAATTTTAAATGTATTACAGCGTAGCCAGACAATCAGCGCTCAATGTTGAATATTGTATGTTTTTTCACGGGATTGACCTTGTGCCAACTCCCCGCGTTGTTTAAACTAGGACTGTTCAGAGGTGTCTCAAAACGTGGGTTACTTCATGAAACCTGATTAATATGTTTCTTTTTTTTTTTAAATCTTACCACTTATCGCTAACATTGAAATGTGTGAATATTTTTCAATGGGATTGAATGCGAAATTATACACTTCAAAGAATCGCTATGAAGTTGTACACATATTTTTGTCAAGAAGTTGATCGCAGGAAACTGTTTTATACTATTACAAATTCCGAAAAAAAGAACAGTGCATGCATTGTGTTTGAGTAAATGGTCATTTTGTCGATGGGTGCAAGAATCTGGAATTAAACCACCACGCAATAACCAAACAGTAGGTAGAAAGATTATTGTAGACAGCTTTGACAAAGATGTCATAAGGTGAGCTATTATAAAAATGCTTTAAAAAGGCGCTTAAAATTCGACAGGGTCGACTTCATTGCACCGGTTCTATCCCATATGGCTCGGTCTCTTTCCGCAGCGCGGAAAGCATCGCACAAAGCACGAACTCCGCAGCTCTAGCGACGACCCACAGAAGTCTCCGAAAAATTTAACTCGTGAACCGAAGGATGCGGCCTGGAATCGAACCCATGACCTTTGGAGCCCGAGTCAAAAGGCTTGACCACTTCGCCACGGAGACTCCTAAAATTATAAAAATTTTGGATTTTATATCCAGGATTATCCAGCATTATAAAAATGCTGGATGCCAAAGAAACAGTGACTGTAAGAAAACTTAGGGTTTGGTTGAGAAAGAACAATAACATAGAGCTATCCAAAACATCTTTGTGGAAAATTATAAGGACATTATCTTCACTTTTTGAAAGTACAAGGGCGGTAGAAATATTCTTTGCGAGCAACCGCATTTAGGAGCCATGAGAAGCAGATACCTACGTGAAATAAGGGAAATGCGCAAAGAAAATTATGGCATAGTGTGTTTGGATGAAATGTGGATCAATGCGCACCACACAAGTGATAAGGAATGGCAATCAGTGGATGGACAGATAAAGCCATATGTGCCCAGTAGTATAGGACAGCTTTACAGACAATAGGGATTATCATAATAAGATGAATGGTAATGCATTTAGAGATTGGGTCGAGAATACTGTGCTTCCATCCCTAGATAGACCGTTGTGTCCAATTATGGACAATGCATGATATCAATGTTGTTGCCCAAGAAGACAAAATACCTACAGCATCGAGCACAAAGGGAGCAATAAAGATATGGCTCCGAATGGAATAAATACCATTTCCAGAAATGTATTTCTAGCTAGAATTGTTGTCCCGTGTAAAACAGGCACAAAAAAGCAAGAAATATCACATCGACAAGTTGATAGAAGAGCAAGGCCATAGGTGCACGAGACTTCTGCCGTACCATTCTCATTTAAACCCTATAGAACTTGTGTGGGCTAAAATTAAAGGACAGGTGGCAGCTGCCAATACTACATTCAAATTGTCTGACGTCAAGATACTAACCCAGTCCGCGCTATTAAATATTGATAAAAGTTACTGGAAAAAATGTAAGGACCATGTGTTTAAAGAGGAAGAGGACTATTGGAGAAAGGATGGATTGAATTTTATGCAACCGAGAGCAATCATCAACCTACTGGAATCATCCGACACAGATTACACAGATTAAGGTCTGAGCAGATCGCAGACCTTAATCTATGTACACACTTACTGGGATATTTTGCTCCAACTATTCAGACGAATTGCAGGCCCTAAACATTACAGCATCAGCATAATGTCAATGGCAACAGTTTGTATTCCACAGTGATGAATTTTCAACTCTGCAAGCCCTCAGCGATGATAAACAACTGTATTGAAAAAACACACACACACACTAAATGCATTGAATACCAACAGAAGAGTAATATTGTGGTGGAAACTGACATATTGTGGCATAACAAGAAACGTGAGAGCAAACACGTTGTCAATTAGGGGACAACACACGTGCATACGAATCAATCTATAAACTTCAATCAAAAGAGGACCAACATCTTGGTTGTTAAGAAGAAAGCCCACTACAGAGACACTGACAACTATGTTCATAGTGCAAAACAGGTAATCATGTTCCGTCTCTGAACAGTAAACAGCAGAGTAGACAATCTTTCACGAAGACTCAAAGCGGGTCTATCACCCATGTGTACGTGTGAACAAACTACACAGACAGCTGAACAGATAATTAAAAATGGAAACATGGTGACTAAATTGCGGTATCATTTCTGGTCACTCCATACGCACATTAACGCACAGCTATTTGGAAGCTTTCACGAACTCAATATAAAAAGCTAACATGAATACTTGTGTACACATTATTAACCAGCAGCTGAAGAAACAAGAAGGAAATGAAAAATAAGGTAAGAAATATATTCCTTCTACTTTCCTGTCAATTTACAAATTATTTACCCCATGCCTCTGTAAATTCTCTGTCTTTACTAATATTACACATTGCACCCCTCTCGGGATTCTCCGTGGTGAAGTGGTCAAGCCGCCTGACTCGGGCTCCGAAGGTTGTATGTTCGATTCCAGGCTGCGGCCTTCATTTCATGAGTGCATTTTTTCGGAGACTCCCGAGGGTCATTGCTGGAGCTACGGAGTTCGTGCTTTGTGCGACGCTTTCCGCGCTGTGGAAAGAAACTGAGCCATATGGGATAAAAACCTGGTGCAATGCAGCCGACCCTGTCGACTTTTAAGCTACTTCTTTTATTGCACCCACTCCCATACAAATCCGGATACGCCTTGAGTCATCATGTGAATTGGTGGGGCTTTCATTACTGTAAAATCAAGTTTGTAAGCGAGAAATCACTAGTTTTTCAGCAAAGCATCAAAGAAATGTCGCCGCTTTCGATGATTTAAGTTGCTTTTGGACCTATCAAAGACATATTCCTTGGGTGGGGGTAAATATAAGACGTCGGAAAAATTTCATAACGATGCAACAGTTTACAAAATAATTGATCGTGAATGACGGCATTCATTTCTGGACATACTATAGGGATGTTTTGGGAAGTAAATGTGGCTGGCATAATACTGACCACATCACTCACCGAGTGCCGACTGGTCTAAAGAAACACAGGACCAGCACTGAATGCCCGATGTGATGAGCCTTAGGGCATGTAAAAGGGTCTTTTACTTTACTTCTAAAGACACAATCAGAATCAACATCCTTTACTGAGCTTATTAAAAATAAAATAGTATTCACAAACAAAACAACAAATCAACTAAAACTCACAGTCAACAATGAAATAATGGAGACTTCAACAGAAGTCAGTTGTAGACTGGCCATAGCAAAGCAGAGGTAAAACAGGATTAAGAGCCCAGTACACATCATTCATTCATTCAGTAGCATGTCCTCTGCAGAATTTTGCTCTCATAACCGCCTGGAAAACTTCTTGGTCCTAAGCAAGATGGCCAGTGTCCGATACACATATCTCAATATCATCTGCCACATCCTGCACCCATCTTCTTCTTTACCTTCTCTTCCTCTCTTCCCAGGCATATACCCCACCATTATTGTTCTCTCCAAACTTTCATGACGTTTAGTGACCAAAATATTTCAATTTTCTTTGTTTTATCATCTTTAGTAGCCAACCTTCTTCAATATTCAGATCTTGTCGCATGGATGCATTTGTTCTTTTCTGTATCCAAAATATTCTTAGAACCCGTCTATAACATTTATATTCAAAGGCAATTATGCGCTGTTCAGCTTGTTGATAAGTGTCCAGGTCTCACAGGCGTACATGTTGCAATGGGAGACCTGGACACTTACTAAACAAGCTGAACAGCACATAAATGCCTTTGAATATAAATGTTATAGACAGGGTCTAAAAATATCTTGGATACAGAAAAGAACAAATGCATCCATACGACAAGAACTGGCACAACACCAGTAAACAAATTAAAGTAAAATGTTTAATAATATGCACTTTTGCTGTGAGATGTGAGTCATGGACCATTTCACAATCAGTAAAGAAGAAATTTCGGGCTTTTGAACTTACATGTTGCATAACAATTCTCAGAATACCATGGACCAAGAAGACAAATACTAACATTCTACAAGATCTGAACATCCAAGAAAACTGGCTCTTATTCAGCATAATATCTTGACGTGTGAAATACTTTGGCCTTATTAAATTAACAGTGGTGTGAAAAGGAAAATGATGGAAAGCATGGAAACTGGATGAAGAGACAAAGGATGACCAGTACAAAGATGGCCACAGGACACATCGAGTATGAGCTCTACTGTTGACCTAGTATAGAAAATATGAGAGTAAGAACATTTTCTGACAGGAAAGGCAACCAGTGTAATACTGACCACATCACCTATCAATTCCTGAATCCAGGAGAATATAGACTTAACATGACAGCAATGCCCTTGAGTTTTTATCCATTTATCGCAACTTCTACCCACTCCTCTATCCTTCTCACACAGACACACAAGCTGTCAGTTTCTTGCAAAATTTAGTGTTTTTGCAAACAAATATTTCCCAACAACACAAAATATTTAATGAATCAAGTTTACAAGTCCAAACTAACATTACAATAAATTCCATAAAAATAGAAAATAATCCAGTTTCCGAGAGATTGAAATGAAAAAATTTGGCCAACAATACAACTGATTGTAATATTACAGATTTCACATTAAAATAACCATTACAAGGTATGAAATAATGAACAATTCTAGTGACAAGCTGCAAGACAGGATTCAAGCATTGTATGTGGCATATTGACATCATGTAATCATATGTAATTTTAACATTCGGTAAGCAAGTAAACACATATATGAATTTGGAGGAATGAAGTAGACAACAAATGTAGATAATTCATCAAAGAAACCTGCTATTTGATTTATTTCGATCAAACTAACCATTCACAATGTAGCTATACTTTGGGAGTTGTTTTCCTTCTGCTTTGCTCCTTCACTGTGAGAATATTTTCATATCAAGAGAAGTTCTATAGCTATTCCTGTGGAATATTATATGTCCTTCATTTTTTAATATTTATGATATAGATACAGTGTTTTGAAAGTCGGGTCTTAGTCAGATATGACTGAGGTACCGCATGACAGTAGACAGTACTACCTGCTTTCTTTCAGCACTGAATGTTGGGTGGCACTCACAAACCCGACACCCCACATTGTGCCAACGACTTCGGGTGAAGGAGTGCAATTGGGAGAGTACAAGCCTGACCCTAGTGTGAGGAAATGCAATCTAAAAACTAAATGTCATGGCAGGGCAGGCCAGGCCTTAAGCGTTGGTCGGGAAATGGTCTAGAATCAAAGCACCAACAGGTGGACAGTTAGAGTGTTGCTTTGCTGATCCAGCAGCATTTGCAGCTTGTCTAGTTCCAGCCATATTGATGTTACCTTTCTTCTGGAGTAAACTTGGCAGGTCAAGAGAGAGATCATGCTGCATGGGCAACACATGGTCTGTAAATTCAGCACAAGCTTTGTGCTATGGAGAGGTCTTACTACACTTTACAAATTATCATTATCAAGGTGCCAGGCAAAAACTGTGCTTTAGTTTAATGATTCCTAAAGTTTCCTGGACTATCACTGTTGCCTCCTAAACTGCATCCCCAGCGATCCCATACATATACACATACAAATCTCTGTGTTGATATTAAACTAATAAAAAACATCACATTCCTGAATCTTACCGCCGCCCCTGGAGGTGCGGTAAAGTTGGAAAAAACTGCTTCAGAAGAATATAATTCTTTAGAAAAACAGACACATGCACAAATCAACAGAAGTTAACAGCCTTACACCGAGTTATTAATTTTACTGGTTAGTTCATCTAGAACATCAAATAACACAGTATCTATGATTTCCTTGCAATTAAAACAAAATAGTATCTACATTAAATGCCCATGTAAATGTATGATAGCATCCACTAAACATTTCACAAATGCATAAGGCTCAGTTACAATGTGAGCACTAGTGGGACTATATCAACAAAGATGTCTTTGCTTGCTGCCAGGTAGTATGAACAAACACTGATGTCAGCCTCCCCATAACTAGATCATGAGGTTCACATGGATGACTTGCTCTCCTAGCAGTAGAGAAACATTATAAAGCCAAGGATCCTCTCAAGAACTTCCTCATGGTTGTGCCTACAGATGTTGGAGACGGACCAGTTGTCTGGTGGTAGATCTGCCAGATGCATAAAATGTGAATTAGTTTTCACCAACTGCAAGATATCAGTTGAAATGCAAGCATAGTAAAAAGTATCCACAATAATTCAAAACACGCAACCCCTTAGTGCATTTTAACACAAAAAACCACAAACAATAGGTTGCATGATTTATTGCCTGGCATATTTCGCTACATCTCATCAGGTGCATACTTCAGAGTTACATATGAGAATTATATCAAACACTATCTGTGTGTTATGTATTTCAGCCAAAATATGATTCAACCATTCACTTTATATATATAATTCTGCAGTATGCAGCCTACTGTTTGCTCCTTCTGTGTTTATATTCACAATAACTTGTACTAATTATAACTTTAGAGTACACTACTAGTGAATTTGCCTGCTGGTCAGGTGGTTCTGGGTTCAAACTGCCCCTCGAGGTGAGATTTTATTCCATGACCACATAGCTCCAGGTGCAATCCAGCCTCAGGAAATGGGTAGCAGTAGATGTGTGGAAGGCAGGGTCTTCTTCTTCTACCTTTAAGGCTCACAGCGGGGTAAAGCCCACAACCATGCATGCCAAGCCCTTTGTAGGCCAGTTCATGTTTGATGGAATGTTGGCTGATTTTTGTTCTAGACCATGAGGTAGCCAGCCTCAAACCAACCCTCTTCAGCCAGCATTAAACTAACCACTTCATCCAATGAGAGACAACTGGTGAAGGAAACATGGGCCTAGTACCCTATCTCAATTTAGCAGCCACAGCAGTGCAGTGGCTAGCATGATTGCCTGCTGGTCATGTGTTCGAATCCACATAAAGACAGGTATTTTAAAAAATTGACACAGGCTCCCAAGTGAATCCAGCTAACATGGGTACCAAGAAATGATCTGGAAAGTAAAGACAGCTGGCATGATGCTGACCGCATTACACATCGAATGCTGATTGGTCTATCAAAATACTGGGCTAGCACCACAAATCCAATACACCAGCATGAGAGTCTGTGCTAATGTGGCTCCCATTCCTATTTCTAATAAACTACAAGCATTCAATAACTGGTACCTGCGTAGAATAGTGGGATTAAAATGGTCTGTTAGAATACCCAATGTGGAGCTTAGTCAAAGAACTAGACAGATATCAGCCAACCAAGAGCTGAGGAAAAGATGCCAGCATTGGATAGGACAAACATTGAGAAAACTTGATAATAGAATAACTAAATAAAGTTCTTCCAATAGAACCCACAAAGCATAAACAAAATAGAGGAAGAACTAAACACACACAGAGCAGATAACTAGAGACAAATGTGAACAATATGGGGAGGACAAGAAGGGAGTTGCAGGAGATAGTAAAAGACAGGACAGCTTGGTATGAGTTGGCTGAGGGCCTATGCTCCAATGTGGAAAAAAAGAGTAAAAGAAGAAGATTCTAATGCATACAGCTAGTAATGCTTATTTCACATAATGTATGCTGCATGCCATGTTTCGTGGCACAAATGGATTCAAACACATACCCTGAACAAATAGGGCTGTATATCTTTGAAGCTGGTATCAAACACAGAGCCTTCCTCCTCTCTAGCTGGCATACGGGGCAGGTACTCATGTCGATTTATCACATCAATAATGCTGAACACCTTATCAGAAAGCTGCTCTGACAGTTTAGTTTTGAATTCAGATCGTTCTAGAATGACAAATTCAGAAATGAACTGTTTTATTAACATAAGATAAAACATATAAAGGACATGCAGAAAAATGGCTCACAAAACAAGCCTTGCATACAAGCATAAACATGGCTTGTCACATAGTGTTAATTTTCTGCAACTATTTTCATTTATCCTGTATGGTTGCCAATAGTAATTATAGAAGTAGGGGACAGAGTGGTCTCGAGGTATGGTGTCCACCTCGAGTGCTGGAGGTTCCGGCTTCAAGCCCTGTTGAGGATCAGGATGTTTTTCACGTGGACTTCTAGTAACAAAATTTCCCCTGGTCTCTGGGTAGTGAGATTGGACGCCCGTGTGTATTGTTTGTGCACGTAAAAATTCCCTTGGCAGTTGGAAATTGAAAAAGAGTATCCTAACGATGCTGACCAGGCAAAATTTCAAGTTAGAAATCTACCCAAAGTATTTCAGGATCCTCGCCGGTGCTATGGCATTCATGCACTGAGCTGAGATTCTCTGGACTCAGGCTTGAGTTAGGAGTAGAACACAGCACTTATGGGTTACATCCGTGTGCCGTGATGTTGATCTGTTGACTAAACTAAACAAACTAATTATAAAGAAAAAATTGGCCGGCTCCCTGGCCGAGGGGTTAGCAGCTTTCTCCATTAACCCCAGATACTCCCGTGGCTGACGTAAGCGCACGAGAATTAGAAGTGGTTTGAGTCGCACCAGTGACTAATGAGAGTATGGAGCCAGTCGCTCAGAAAGTTGTGGCGTGCTGATGAGCGTAATCTAGCCTAGGAATCAACATACAGCTGAAAGATGCTGGTGTTGACCGCAATATCCTGAAACAGGATGGAAACGTGGGGAAAAAAACATCATAAAAATGAACTGAACCAGTCTGAAATAAGTCAACATCATTAAGTATTTGAGTACTTTAATAACAGCAGATGGAAGATGTATTAATGAAGATAAATGTAGAATAGCCCAAACAAAGCCAACATTTCACAAGATGAAGGATATTCTCTGCAATTTATCTTTGTCAAGAGAGGTGAGGAAACGAGTTCTTAAGAGCTATATCGAGCCAATCCTGATGTACAGAAGAAAATCAGGGACAATGAGTAGACTAGTAAGGAATTATGAGGAAACTGTGTGAAGATGTGGG
The DNA here is from genome assembly GCA_014155875.1 of Cepaea nemoralis. Lineage (NCBI taxonomy): Eukaryota > Metazoa > Mollusca > Gastropoda > Stylommatophora > Helicidae > Cepaea > Cepaea nemoralis. The sequence continues at coordinate 904,447 of JACEFZ010009065.1, forward strand.
TTTACAAAAGAAAGATGAGAACATTATGGATGGACAGAAAGATTAACAAAGGTATCTTGAAAGAAGTGAACTCACAAAGAGAACTGGTTACTCGCATCAGAAGAAGGCGGTCCACATTCTTTGGGCATGTCATGAGAAGGGGATTTCCAACTGCCAAGGGATTTTTTGCGTGCACAACAATACACACTGGAGTCCGATCTCACTACCCAGAGACCAGGGGAAATGTTATTACTGGAAGTCCAGGTGGATTTTTAAAATAAATCCCGGTCCTCACCGCGGCCTGAACCCGGGACCTCCAAGCACTCGAGGCAGACACCATATCTCGAGACCACTTAGCCCCCAGAGTAGCCTAACGGCGCTGCCGGGGCAAAATTTCAAGTTAAAAATCTACCCAAAGTATTTCAGGATCCTCGCCGATGCAACGGAGTTCGTGCATTGAGTTGAGTTTCTCCAGACTCAGGTTTGAGTTAGGAGGAAAACGGAGCACTTATGGGTTAAACTGTGTGCCGTGATGTTGATCCAATGACTAAACTAAATTATGAGAAGGGGAAAGCCAGAGTGTATCATAACAACTGAAAGTTGGAGGAGAGGAGAGACAGGGAGAGATCAGGAGAGAAGATGCTGGACAGTTTGACCTCATGGCATGGAGGAACATCAGTGTCAGAAATTATTGGCTGTACAAGAAAAGGCTGTCGACAGACATGATCAACAACACCATATGGCATGGACTATAAGAAGAAGATTGTCAATGCTTGACACTTACTACAGAAAAAAGAATAAAGAACCCAAGCATTCAAAAGTAAATGTTATAAAACATATCTAGACGCTTTGAATACAGATTGCAAACCATATATCATTGTTAGGGGCAACATATGATGGTCATCAACTACCATCTTGCCAGTGATCAAATGTCAAAAGTTTGTCTCGCACGACCATGTCAACTCATGATTCCTTGTTGGTTGGTTGATTGTGAAGCCAATGGGCGAGTTTTCATTCTTTAAGTCCGATGCACTGGCACCTAGGCCATTTTCCTGAAAGGGCTTGCATCTATCAAAGTGAAGTTGGTGTAGATACTTTCTTTATGGCCTGGTACCAAAGTACCATCACTACAAGGAATGTTGTAGATCTCTCCTTTCCCTCTCCAAGCTCAGAAACTTGTGGGGTGTGTAAGACTTGTTCTGGAACTTCACATCTGGGGAGAGGCATATTAGGATGAAACCAGGTCAGGATTCAGAACAGCACATTTGGAATAGTTGAGACAAGGCTTGGTATTTCCTTGCCTACAGGCTCCACTTAAAGTCCAGGGGAATGATTCCCTGTAAAATTATTATTCTCTAAAAGAACAGCTGAAGGGAACTGGCGAAGGGCACACCGCAGAGATTCTTATAGGATAACATTAAAGAATAAGCACACAATGATACTATCACACTTACACAGCATTTGTGTGCCACAGCAATTGCTGCTGAACATTATCAGAAGAGCCTGGGGTTAGGTTTTATGTGAGGCACTGACATCAGAAAGCCAATGGGATGTGTGTATCTTCTTCTTCTTCGTTCATCCGGATTTTTTTTCCGGATGTGACTGCGTTGTGCCTGTTTACAGCAGAGCTGCATTCTTGCGCCGTTAGGCCGACACATCCGACTTCTGCGGGCATTTGTTGACCGGGTTAACCTTCCCGGGGGGATGTGTGTATGATTATCATCATCCTCAAACGTCTTGCCACTGGCATGGGAGATCATACTTCTCCACATCTCGTGATCTCCAACAGAATATATCAATTTGCATCTGACATTTTTTGCACCCCACGATAAGAGGCTGTCAAGAATCTACTCACTGTCTTTCCCTATGTCACTTTTCATACATCTTCTTTCACTGTTTTCCTCAACCTCACTTTTCATAAATCTTTCCAGTAGCTATAATGTTTCAGGTTTTCTATACAATGGTCATGTGTAATCCCTGGTGGTGGTAGGTTTTGATCCCCCCTCCCAATTAATAAGGTTCTGGGGCCCTAACAGCCTCTCATAAAATTATTACCAGATGTTTCTGGGAAGGATAGGTGATGAGAATGGGAAACCAAATACCCCACTTCATAATATCATGATCTAGTATATGTGAAGGTCTAACAAATCACACCCTGCTCGCAGGGTCTGCCACTAGATTACCTTTACACTCACTCCTACTAAAGACAACACATTTCAATGTTCACCATTTTCATTATGCAGAGTAATAACATCCAGTTTGATGCTCCATACTTCCCATGGAGAGCTGTCAGCCTGGAACGGCCACCGGCTCTTGTGCTTGTGGTAGAACTCCAAACTGATCTGTTTACATGATAAGAATAAAAATATAATTCAATACCAGATACTGATGGAGGGGAGTGAAGTGATGGGATATCATACACAATAAACCACAGGATTATGTTACAGGTTATCGGCTCTCTTGCTCAATCCCTTTCCTTTTTGAAGAATTCTCTGGGTGATTTTCAGAGGCGTATGCATTTGAGAGAGAAAACAAAAACCCTACTGAACTATGGATTGAACTCTGATGTGATAGCAAGCTGGTACACTATCCATTATAACACTAACACTTATAATCCCCTGATCATAATCAGATTAGTCAGTGCAAATACTGGTGCTGATGTTGTCTGGCCATGTCCCCTATTCTCAGCAATTCTCTTAGCTCTGCAGCTTATTGTATAAACGTCAAACAACGGTAATGAAAAACAATCCAAAATTACTTTTTTCTAGTCAACCTGATTGATATGTTCATCAATGGAGAGAATTTACAGAAAGTGAGCAGTTTTAAATATCTAGGTCCACTGCTGATGGATGATGTAAATGTGATGACAGAAATTATAACAGCAATACATTGCTCTGCAAAATGGACAGCAATTAAAAGCTTTGTGGATTTGAACAGATAGAACAAAAGTCAGAGCACCAAGAGCATGTGTGTTTCCTGTGGGAACAAACGGGAGTGGAACTTGGACATGTAACAAATCAGCTAAAAAGCACATATACATAAATGTTGTCGAGGGTATTACTGTAGGTCTCTGTGGCAAAGTGTCCAACCCACAAAGCCATGCGCACCAAATGGTCGTGGGTTCATTTTTAGGACTGTTCATGTCCTCCGTATTTTATTCATTTCTGTTTTCTCTCTTCACCAAAGTATTTTTAGGTCTCCTTTATTTCATTTGCATTGTGTGTTCCAGACAAAGGCCTTTCTAGTTATACTATTCTCAGGTGTTCTCAATGAGTGTCCTATCTATCACCAGTGTTTACTTCTTCCCTCTTGATGTACTGGTATTTGTTGAGTTCTCTCCATAAGTCTCACACTGGTGATTCTGTCATACCATTTAAGTCCTATTCTGCACAGACAACAATTAATATATTTTTGTACTTAATTAGCAATTATTTTAGTAATTCTCCATAATTCTGATCCAGTAAGTACAACTGTAATTTTACATGCGTCTTCCACAAATTTTCTGGTGCTATGAAAGCTACTCTTACCTTTTATATTTTTATTGTAATTATCAGTTTTATTTATGTTAAATGCTATCAACAAAGTATAAATTCTTTGGTAACCCTTGAGGTAATTAAAATAGCATGAGAAATAAGTATACATGCACCGATTGGCACTCACAGAAATAGAGGAGAGAAGAAGAGATTGGAAGACACACTTGATAATATAAAAATTGGAAGCTCTAGTGACTACACAGGGAATCGAACCTGCCACCTTTACATGACAACACCTCACTTCAGGAACAAGTGTATTTTGATGTGCAGCCAAATGGACGCTACAAGAAGGAGTGTGTTCAATAGCCAGGTGTTCGGAGTGCAATGATGATAATCCAAACTAAACTGAAATTGATAATCAAAATATTTTGTACTGTCCATACTGTTAAAATAAAAGAAATGTCGCACCTGCCCTGAATGTGGTCCTTCACTGGCACGTAGTGTATCTCGAAACTGTGCTATTTCTTTCCTGATTTGAGCATCCAGCTCCTTACTGACTATCTTCACCTGTACAAGCATGACACCAGCAAAGTTAGCTCACTTCAAAACAGACAAGAGTATATACCACAAAAACAGGCCACATGAAAGGAAGAAAGATGAGAATACAACAAGTAACAGATTAGACAGGACTTATAAGAGACACAAATAACTTATGCTGAGGCCCAAGTTTGTGAACAAACCCAATTACTCGGCTTAAGTTTTTGCATAAGCCTATTAAAAATATAAAATTACAATAAGAAAAAGAAAGATAAATAAATTTTAGCTGGGATTAAAAGTGTCTAGGGAAGACTTTAACATAATACATACAGTAGTTTTTGACAAGGGTTTAAATTTAACACACCTGGGTAGATATTCACTCTACTACTGGCTTAACATCACCATCATCTAGAGCCTTGCAGACTGATGTGGCTAAGCATGCTTCATCATATCTTGTGATCTCCAACTGCAAGTTTCAATTTGCGTTCAAACAACTTTCCTTGCCATGACAAAGGTTGTAAAGAATCTTCTCTCATTTCTTCCTTTATTTTACTTTCATTAAATCTTTCCAGCTGTCACATGTTGAAATTGTCTATTTTCATCATGTGTCCTAAATGATGTTTGTGATAAGTTGTCTTTGAGTTTTATCCTTCTTCAAAACATTTAGAATACTCATTTAGACTAAAATGTTGACATCTCGTCCTTGACTTTGGGACATAAATTACAAGTACCTCAGAAGTCAGAGTGAGTCCGCATGATGTCAACGGACACTGGTAATAGGGAAAGCTAATCCACACCAAAAACAATCAGTCCAGTACACCAGAAGTAGTAGCACTTGTCTAGAATGCACTTTATTTGAAAACGAAAAACGGTTTGGCTGTCCATGGAATTTTCAGCATTTTTATGTAAAATCACATTCCTTTGTATGGAACATCAGGCCCATCACAGCCCGCCGACGTATTTCTCATTCCTTGGCCAGATCTCCTGCCTCATGCATGTCCATGCCTAAAGTGTCTGCAATGTCCTGTGTCCATCTTCATGCTGGCCCCTGCCCCCTCCTCCAGGAACCATGCCTTCCAACGTTGTCCTCTCCAAACCTTGCCCAAAGAATTTCAGTGTCGAAGATATGAATGATGCTGTTTATGAACCAGTTTTCTTCAATGTTTGGTTCTTTTAGAATGTAAGTATTTTTAGAATTAAGATCTTTTTATTGTTCTTGGTTCACAATATTATTCTAAGAGATTTTCTGTAACATTTCAGTTCAAAAGTCAAGATTTTCTCCATTAGTGATTGCAAAATTGTCCGTGACTTACCTCCACATGTTGTCACTGGAAATATGCATGTTCTCAAATATTTTACTTTAACTTGTTTGTTGTGTTGTATCATTAAGTTCTGAATACTACATAACGTTGGCACTGCTTAAGACGGTCTATGTCTGAATTTTTGTGAACAACACTGTTATTTATATTCAAAATTTGTGAAATTTTCAATTTCTTCATTATTGACTGTAATATTTATATTGCAAAACATTCACTAGCTGTATTAATTAGACTACAATATCATTACATAGATAGAGGGACAGAATGGAGCTGGACATTTAAAATACTGAAAACACAAATAAGTTTTTACAACTTTATAAATTATGTTAACTGGCTATTCATAATGTAAGTTACTACAAGCAAATTGACTATAGGTCAAATCATAGTAAATTGTTCACAGCCTCCTTCATAATAAATTTAATGAAAAAGACATAACAAGTTAATTAGAAACTAATGTTTCATATAGTACATAATCCTGTTCATGAAAGCAATAACTTACATAAGTAAAATCCACAAAGTCACAGTCAACATCTTGTGCAGATATGGAACCAATTGTGAAGTTTCTGTCCTTGTTATAATTGTACTGAAAATGTTAAAACAAGAAAACAAAACATGAGAAAATCATGCAATAAGATAAGGAAATGAAAAAAACAAAAGAGATAGAACCTGTGATCATTAAACATTCTAGTAAGATAAGTAGGAAGAACAGACCAAATAAAAACTGTGAGTAAGCACGCCCACATACTATCTTCTCTTTTTGATAGACCAATGCTTAGTGCTCATCTATTCCGGCATGAACAGGGTGGTTCATTAGAGGTCTTCACCGGTCCACCATTATTTGTCTTGTGGTGCTGCTCCGGTGGACCATACTGTGATTCTCTCTAGCAAATTCTGGGCAATTTGAAGCTTGAAGGATGGCTCTGGAGCTTATTTTGGTGCTGCACAGTTGTTAAGTGGCAGTATCTCTTAGCTTAGACACATTCATTCAATCATGCTCTGAGTCCACAGTGTCGTTTTGAGTCTGAAGATATTAATCTACTGGTTTCTGTCTAGTTTTTTAATGATGTATCCAAAAATTAAATATTAGCATGTAGATTAAAGCTGGATAGGACACACAATGAGTAAACCTGCTAACAGTATAACTAGAAAGTCCTTTTGCTGGAAACCACAGAGCAAAAGAAATACCAAGAGACCTAAAACACATAGAGAAGTGAATCAGAGACAGAGATGAATAATATGAGAACATAAGAGGGAATAATATGAGAACATAAGAGGGAGTTGCTAGAGATGGCAAACAACAGGAGGGCTTGGAGTAAGTTTATTGAAGGCCTATGTTCCATTGGAAGATAAAGCAGCAGAAGAAGCAGATGTGAATTAAAGTCACTTTAAGGTAGGGCATCCACCTTAACTCAAACAGTGCCAGGTTTAATCCAGTCAAAGACAATGTTTCCAGAGGGATCTAACTAAATCTCATATGCCACCCTGGTTTCTGGATAGTGAATCTGCTGCCTATTCTCCTCAGACAATGAAGACCAACAGGGGCTATGTTTATACTACACAATTGAAAAACTCTCCACAGTTGGAATTCATACGGAAGGCTGTTCAGGTTGCTGCTTTGGCAACATTTCCAAGTTTGAAAAACTACCCACAATAGAATAATTATAGTATGCATGCATTCTGATTTACATGCACATAAATCCTCAAAGGTATGCATTTTGTGCCCTGAGCTGAAAACCCGTGTGATTGTAGTGTGATTTGTAGACGGTTAGAGCACTAATGAGTTGTTTCCCATTGTAATTACAATGGTAACTGAATCCAATGAAACAAACATTAACATATAATTATATAGTCTCAAAGCAGGAGCCTGCTATTGTCTGTGATGTGCTAGGACTATCATATGTTTAGTAACCAAACCATTAAGGCCGGTCTCTCTGGTCTAGGGGTTGCACGACTTTCTCCGCAATCCTGTATACTCTCGTAACGTGACGTGCGTGAGAATTGGTAGCGGTTCTCTCCGCATCTGTGACTTATGGGGTATGTGAGCCGGCCGCTCAGAAAGCAATGGCAAACTACTGAGCATAATCTTGCCAAGAAATCAACAATCAGCTGAAATACGCTGATGTTGGCAGCGATGTCCTGTAAAGGATATGCAAAAAAAAAAAAAAAACCATTAAGAGTGATGAGCATTTATTTCGCTTCCATACTGTCTTTCCTTCCACGACAAAGCTGCGGTGCTAATTTATGGAGGCTAGGCTCTATTACTAATGAGAACTGAACTCAAGATTACTTTGTTGGTAAATCAGTGACCATACAAGTGCGCCACAAATATTCAGACTAGGAATGCAACTAATATTAAGCACCATAATAGAGTACATGAAATAATACTATAAATTTTAATACTATGAAAGCAACTAACATTAATAGCTTTCATACTGTGTTATATATTAACCACAGTATGAACAAAACTTACTTTGCCTGTAGTTCTGTGCAGTAAGATTGTGTGGAACAATGCTTGTACCACTTCCTCAATCTGCCTGCCCTCCACAGTCTGAGCAAAAGGGAAAAGAACTTAAAATAATACCAGCAATTAGAACATTTGAGTCAACCCATAGACAAAAATCCAGAGGGAGAGGGAGATGGAGAGAGAGAGAGAGAGAGACAGAGAGAGAGAGGAGAGAGAGAGAGAGAGAGACACACACACACACAAGACTGACAGACAGACAGACAGACAGACAGACATGAAGAAAGAGAAAAAGGGATGAAGAAAGAGAGGGGGAGGAAGAGAAGGAGAGAATATATTGCATTTCATGGAAAAGGAGAGAATATATTGCATTTCATGGAAGCAAAGCCACAAAAATACAGGTATGTTAGAGAAGCTGCAAATGAAAATGAAGTTAAGGGAAGTATTAGGGGCATTCATTTGAAACCCGTTCCAATGGCTTCATTACAAAAGCATGAAAGAAACATTAACAGGTGTGGTAGAATTAAACAAAGCATTCATTTTGAATGAAATATGCACCATGGGTTGGTCAGAAGAAGTTACCGTAGGCATTCAGGCAAGCATCCCATTGCTTAGGTAGGCGGCGAATGTCGTCCGCAAAAAAGGATTGTGGTTGCTCACTGAACCAAGTGTTTACCACGCTCATTATGTCTGCATCTGTGTGAAATCGTTGCCCCATGAGAGCTTTTTTGGAGGTCCGAACAAATGAACATCACATGGTGACAAATCAGGACTATAGGCTGGATGTTGCAGAATCTCCTACTTCTTCCTCGCTAATGCTTCCTGCATAATCTTTGCGACATGCGGACGAGCATTATCATGCAACAAAATCACACTGTGAGAAAGGATGTTTATTCTTGATGGCTTTTTGCAGCTTGTCTAGTGTTTGCAAGTAGTGGGTAGAGTTGATGTTGACACCAGGTTCTTTAAAGTTGGCCAACAATAGCCCTTCATGGTTAAAAAATATGCGCTCAGCATAACCTTACCAGCAGAAACCTGTAACTTGAATTGTTTGGCTTATGATGATCCAGCATGCTTCCATTGCATGCATTCTCTTTTGCTGCTCGACTCAAAGTGGTGACACCATGATTCATCACCTGCCACTATGCGGAAGAAAAATGCATCATCCTCCACTCTGTAACGCAACAAGTGGTTCAAACACTATCCCATGCGTTCCTCTTTTTTGGTGGTCGGCCAACATCCGTGGTACCCACTGTGAACACACCTTCCGATATTGCAGTTTCTTACGAACGACTTTTTGAATTGTCCCAATTGACACATCAAATTCTTTCGCTAGCGAATGTATGCTTCAACAACGGTTCATCTGTACTGCAGCATCAATTTTGGTGATGGTTTTTTCTGTTGCAACAATATGCGCTTGATCCAGCCGTTGAAGATTCAGAAACATTCGTGCCCAGTCTGTCACTGTTTTCTTCGACACACATTTGTTACCGTACGCTGCCTGTATTCTTCTATAAATGACCACTGGTCAACATCCTTCAAATGAAAGAAACTGAATCACCGCTCTTTGGATGGATTTAGGATCAACCCGGCCATTTTCTTAATGGTCAGAAACAGAACCTATGCATCATGGGACGATAAGCTCTTGCTCTTTTATTCATTGGTCAGTACTTATTACATGACTATGATATGATCATGTTCAACGTACACAATTAAGCGCGGTGCGGCACAAACGGATTTCAAATGAACGCCCCTTATAATAAAAAAAAAAACAGACAAGTCAAATATTTTTATGCCACATTAAGACACTGTTAGGGACGCAGAGGTGTTTCCACGGCACCAGGGTCGGGTTATATATTGGCCAAGACCTATTGACGCGCCTTCGTCGAGCGTCCTGGGCAACAGGTCCCTTCGGGGTCCTGGCTAAAGTCAGTAGGATCACCGATTTCTCCGAAGTCGGAGAGTGTCTGCTTGTACGGCGAGAAACCACCAGTCTGCACACAAAAAAGCCAGACATGGGACAATGGATACTCATGCAAACCTCAGGTCCTGTATGACATCACACTGATGTTGGACAACAGGATGCCTTCATCCGACATACAGGACTTCGCGTTGGAGCTCAAGCCAACGAACACAAGCAAGCAAGCAAGCAAGACGCTGTTATAACGACAATGATACAATTGGAAGGAAAATGACAAGACATAAACAAACAGCAGTTGTCAAGAGATGAACGAACAGCAGTTTTCACCAGCAAATTAACAAAAAGTTGAATAGATGTATGAACAGTAGTTTTATTAAGAGGTGAACAAACAGCAGCTGTCAACAAGAGATGAATGAACAGTATCTGGCATCAAGAGATGAATGAACAGCAGTTATATGAATGAACAGCTGTTGTTAGTGATAAAAACTTCATCACAGAACATCCTGGAGTGCTTCAGACCTTTACCTTCCTAACACTCTCTGGGGTGTCACTCAAGTCATGGCTTCCACCCAAGTCATGACTCTGTGTGTCTTTCTCCTGCCATGCATTGTACCTTGTTTCGAAACGTTGAGTTTTCCCCACTTGTGTCTGCTCCCAACCACCCCTCCTTTGGGGAGAACTCTGTGCACCCAGTGCTTCTTCCCCTCACAAATATTATAGCACCTTTTGACATGAGAAGCCAGCTTCTTCCTTGGCTGTTTGCATCTGTTGTTGCCTCCCTGCTGGCAATTCGCTATGTGCAAGTACCAGTCATTGCTGCCATGTTGCCTTCATCGTACTCTGTTCATGGCTCAGAGACCTAGACTTCTGCTCGTCTCTAGGAAGCCAGCTCTTTCTCTGGGTTACTCACTTCATCTCTGCTATGGAGTGTGATCCTCGCAAGACGTTTTACACCAACACTGGCTGAAGGTTGGACTTTGGCGGATATTTAATAGATTTTGGTGACTGCTACAATGCAGTCTTTCAACTACATTACGGAGTCCTAGTCTCAAGTGCACCACACTTGTTTAGAGGGATGGCTACAAAGTTGACACAAGACAGTACCAATTCTAGATCTTAGATGAGAGATTGGTTAGTTTCAATATTAGACTTTGGATCTACTGCAATTTACAGACAGGAACGTGAACCATATTACTGCAGTGACTTGTCCCACTCAAAATTCCAATTTTTCCAGAGCCAGTAAGAGGCCTTTTCGCTTGCCTCGCCCAGTTGTTTCCGTGCCTGAGATCTTGCTTGTCCTTTAATGCCTAACTGCTTAAGCATGTCATACACAGAGTCAGAGATTAGACTACCTCTGTGGCAAGTAGCCTGACAGTATACTCTTCCTGTCTCAGACTTGTGACCACATCACTGTACTTTTCCATCTTGTATGTATGCTGCTCCTCGATTCTTGACTTGTATGGGACAGTCAGCTTGATCAGTGTTAACTACTAAACCGATGAGGAGTGCAGTACGATGTCAGGTCACAATCAAAACTGTTGGATTACTGCCAGGTAATCGCCATGGCCTATCAGGTCAACAGCCAGCTCCCAGTTGTTCACACCAATGAACATGGATGGTAAGTCTTCAGCAGTCTTCCTTGTCTCCATATTTCTACCTAGCTCTGACAAAGTAAATCTGCATCAGCCTGGCAGTGGCCCCTCTTTTTGCCCACATCTCTGCTTCATCCACTATGGCTGCCAGAACAGTGAGTACTTTATCGTGGCACCATGTGAATTGACAATGGATAAGGGCTACATTTCATGCAGACAGCACATGCTCTAGTGCCTGGTTTTTTCCTTTACAGAGGGGACATGACGGGACGGTGGATTCACTCCACTTGACCAGGTTGGCAGCTAATGGTAGGACATCATAAAATCATCTGAACTTAGGCACAGTGGTGCCATGTGCCAGGTATTATTCCATGTCAGGGACTTCTCCCCTTCTCGCTACATCCACTGGCATTGCTGTTTGAACTGGGTATAGTAAAGGCAGTGAGGAAGAAAAGTGAACATTCTACTCAATAAACATATGACCTTACTTAGCATCTCTATCCCTATGGCAATATCTTAACCACATCATCTGATTTATTTGCACATCCCCCCTCTCTCATTCTTGCACTCAACATCTATTCAATTCAATTCAATTTTATTTTAAAAGGGTTACAAATTGGGCACGTAGGCCCGTCTTACATTCAGCCCTTGCAATTACTCATCTTCCATTCATCAATAGTGCATGATACATTCACATACGAAAATACATTGTCAAATGAATGTTGTAAACATAAACAATGCATATTACAATGTTATGAGATACATCCCTCACACACCCACACACATCCCCATCCACCCACACACAACACCCACCCAGCCACACACACCTCACCCACCCACGCATATCACCCACCCTCCATCCACCCACACCCACCCCCACCCACCCACATACCCACCCACCCCACACCCTCACCCAGCCATATACATCCCCCACACACATCTCACCACCCACACCCCACCCACATCACCCACCAACCCACTCTTCCATATTAACACAACTCCCCCCCCCACACACACACATATCTCCCCACAAACACACCCATCCCCCAGCCCACACAATCCCATCCACCCCAAACCACCCAGCCAAACACTCATCCCCTAACCATATACCCCCACCCACACACACACACACCAATCAACACACCTCGCACCCACCCACAAACACATTCCAAACCCACAACCCAAACAACCCCTCACCCACCAACACCCACACACTTCCTACAATCCACCCAAACACCCCCACACATCCCCTACCCACACATACACCCCCCACCCATACACCCCCAACCCCCACACACATCCCCTATACAGATATCCCCTGCACACATACGTCCCCCACACACACACTTCCTCACATCTAGACACATGCCTCACATAATCACTTAAACTAGTATGAACAATCTCCCACACTTTAGACACACATATACTGATGATTATCGTGAGCATTCTCACAAAAATTGTAAAATAATTTGAGAAATAATTGTACATATACATTGTGTAATATAAAAAGAAAATAGTGATGCAATTCAACTCTCTCTCTCTCTCTCTCCCCCCCCCCCTCACACACACACTCTCTCACTCACACTCACTAACTCTCTCACTCACTCTACAGTAATGTACATGTGTTCATATTAAACATCATGCAATCAAGTGGCATTAAAAATGATATGAAAAATGAGAATATACAAAAAATATGGAACAGCATGTTACATGACATGCGTGTGCTCAGTTATCTCTCTTTTTTTCTTACACAGACACACACACACACTCTCACGCTCTCTCTCACTCACACTCACTAGCTCTCTCACTCACTCTACAGTAATGTACATGCGTTCATATTAAACATGAATCAATCAAGTGACATTCAAAATGATAATATGAAGATGAAAATACACATAAAATATGTAATAGCATGTTACATGACACGCGTGGGCTCAACTCACACTCTCTCTCTCTCTCTCACACACATACACAAACACACTTACAAACATGACTCACTAACACATCCATTCTCCCAATGTCTCTGTCTCTCGCTTGTTCACTCTCTCTCTCTCTCTTTCTTTCCCTCACTATTTCCCACATTCACTCACTCTCTCCATCTTTCATTCACTCTCTCACTCACTCACACACAGACACACGCATTCATGCTATCCCTCAATGGTTCATTCTCTCTCTCTCCCTCTCTCTCTCTCCCTTTCACACTCACTCACACTCTCTTTTACTCTATCTCACTCACTCACAAACACACACACAAACACTCTCTCTCTATCACTCATTCATTCACTGACACACACTCACTCACTCTCACCCACTCTCTTTCTCACACAGTCCCTCACTCACACACTCACTCATTCACCCTCTCACTCACTCGATCATTCACTTACTCCCTCACTCTCTTTCTCACACAATCCCTCACACACACACTCACTCTCTCAATCTCACTCTCTCAGATATACACATACGCATGAACGCACACAGGTCCACACTCCCTCAGTCGCTCTCACACATACACACATGCATGCATGCATGCACAGACAAACACATTCCCTCACCTTTTCTCTCTCTCTCTCTCTCTTCCAAACACATGCATGCACGCGTGCACACACACATTCACTCTCTCTCTCACACACTCATTCTCTCTCTCTCTCTCTCACACACACACACACTCACAAATAGTTAACAATTATACCAGTAGGTGAATTATGGTGGCATGTAGTCGGTATGGATTAAGCGTTGAAAGAGTTTTCGGTTAAATGTGTAGGGACTCATTGGAGTTTTCAGATATGGAGGAAGGTTATTCCATAAGTGAGCACCAGAATAGGCGAAACATGTTTTGTATTAAGTCCAACCTAGGCCTTGGAACATGTAATAAATGCAAGTGTTTGCTGTTCATCGCATTAGATTGAATCAATGGTAGAAGATACTCTGGGGTATTTTGAGATATAATTTTATTAACTAATTTGGCTTTGTTAAAAAGGAAGCGCTTTCGAAGTGGTAGAAGCCTGAGATGACTGTATAAATTATTATTTTCGACGTGCTTTATGTCAGAAACTAGATGTATGGCGCGGTGTTGTAGAGATTCATACAGACTTAGCTTGCTAGACAATACTTCCTTTGCTTTTTTTTAAAAATCCCTCCTGACACTACAACAGCTAACTGTTTGACAGCTTTTAATTTTTAAAGCTAATGGTGTCAGCAATCAATGGCATGATATGCTAAGAACTTTCATGTTATTTTCCATAATATTTTCTTAAGGCAGAGCTGTTTAAACCAAAAAGAGACGAGGAAAACTGAATTTCTGGCACACACAAAAAACCAGACTGCTCTAATTGACTTCATGTGTATCTACCAGGATATTGCTCTATCTTTATGTGTATCTACCAGGATATTGCTCTATCTTTATGTGTATCTACCAGGATATTGCTCTATCTTTATGTGTATCTACCAGGATATTGCTCTATCTTTATGTGTATCTACCAGGATATTGCTCTATCTTTATGTGTATCTACCAGGATATTGCTCTATCTTTATGTGTATCTACCAGGATATTGCTCTATCTTTATGTGTATCTACCAGGATATTGCTCTATCTTTATGTGTATCTACCAGGATATTGCTCTATCTTTATGTGTATCTACCAGGATATTGCTCTATCATGTAAAATGTGGACAGAGTACCAACACCATACCTAGAAGCTGAATCCCTTTAACAAAACTTGTCGCAGAAAACTGCTGAAAATTAAATAGCAGGCAATTATTCTAACTGTAGTAGTTCTTGACAGGACAGAACTGTATAGCATTTACACAACACCAAAGGAGCAACAGATTCTCTCGGCTGGACATTTAGTGCCCTCATGGCAGATGATTGGCTTCCAAAAAAGAATTTTTTTAATGGCAAGGTACAGAATGAGTAAAGATCTCCAGGCATGTCAGAAAAAAATGCTAAAAGGACACACTTAAGACTGCTCTCCCGGGAAGGTTAACCCGGTCAACAAATGCCTGCAGAAGTCGGATGTGTTGGCCTAACGGAGCAAGAATGCAGCTCTGCTGTAAACAGGCACAAAGCAATCATGTCTGAGAAAAAAACTCCGGATGAACGCAGAAGAAGAAGAAGAAGAAGACTGCTCTTAAGTCCTTCAGCACCAACACAGACACATGGGAGGCTGCAGCCCAGGACTGATCTACATGGAGCACTTCTTCAACAAGTTGCTGCGACTTTTGAGGCAAAAGAGATCACACTGCAGTGAATACAGACAAGCCAGAAACTTCAACGTTACACATTCTTCCTCTAGTGTGGCTGTATTCCACTGTCCACTTTGCTCACAAACCTTTCCAGGCTCATATTGGTCTCATCAATCACCTTCGTACTCTTAACAATTTAGTGTCATTGGATGATGAGTATTCTTCATCTTTTATAATGGACAAACAACGTGCCAAGAAACAAGAAAATGTATTCCCACAAAGGCATGCACAATGACACGCCAACAATCCACAAAGTAAGTTAACCAACAGAAAAATGAGGTAGAATCCATTTGCTATCTATAATAGGATCTTTAAATGTTACTTCATTTAAATTGCAATTCTATACTTTTCTAACTTCCTACAACAGAACATCATATGTTCATCTTGTAAGACTTAAGCATCCAAGACTTGCAACAGAAAGAAGAAAATATTGCCAAATTGTCCAGTTATAATAACTGCTCAGCACAGAATACCAGCTGCATGCACATTCTTTAATCTGGCCATAGCTGCAAAAAGAGTGACTGTTATAAACAGTATTAAAACAGTGAACTTATACTTACCAGTTCCATGATCTGTGATCTTGCATTCATTTTTCTTATCTGTTTATTAAAACCAGCAAATAAGCTTGTTTAATAGTTGTGTCCTTACGGTCACTCTCTGCAAAAGTTATCAAAAAAACAAAAACAAAAGTTATTTCTAATACATATTAAGAAAACTTAAAATAAATCAAAATATGAATATCTAAACACAGGTAGCAGTTGCAAATAAAAATGTAAAATAAAAATCAAGTCATTCTTTCTGTGTAAACATGTAAAACAATTAAAAGATTTTGACATTACAAAATATTAAAACAGATAATATTTTGTTTGAATTGATGAGGAAACAGATTGAGAAACCATATGTGGAAAGAATGAGATTGCGGCGGATCAGCAGGTTATTCTGGAAAAATCTCAAAACTGAGAGTGAAGACCAGGAGAACTTTCAATCAGATAGCGGTGGGAACAATTAGTAGTAAGACTCTTCTGGCTGTTGAACGAGGGGACGGAGCTCGTATAGGAATGTCCTGAGTGCAGTGATATCGGTTCTTAACTCAACTCAAAAAAGGTAATAATTAATATCCCATTCAACTCTGTAAAGAATAATAATAGAGGATCATGCTACACATCTTAGGTGCTTTGAGCATATGGTGCTAAACTCAATTTGTATTTAATACTAGATCAGTTGGCTTTCTTTTAAAACATGACAAAGATTGCTAAATATAATAATTTTCAATGAAAGTAGTTGGAAGTTGTAATGAATTTAAGGAAGTGTCTATTCATAGGGCACTATGTATAAACAAAGTGTCTATTCATAGGGCACGGCTGGTCACGTGATTTAACGTAAGTTTGCGGCTATATTATACATATTTGTTGATTGGAAAACGTGTCGTCAGTGGCATAGTTGATAGTGTCCCCGCCTGATGGGTGGGAGCTCGAGGTTCGTTTCCTTGCCGGACATTTTTTTTTTTTTAATAATTGTTCAGCAATTAATAGGATGAAAGTCAAATGTCAATCGTTCATTTCCTTGCCGGACAATGTTTTTTTTAATTGTTCAGCAATTCATTGGGTGAAAGTCAATCTTTTATCTCTTTGGGGATTTAGAATTGTGTTGTTTAAAGTGAGTGTAAGTTAGTTAGTCTTTCCTTACCTCATTCTTTCCACATATGGGTTCTCAATCATTCTACATGAAACATTCCTTTCTCCACCTTGCTAAGCATACACTTTGAATCCGTAATGAATACAACGTGTGTTGCAGTAGTCTCCTCTAGCCACCGGAATGCTGCTGTTACTGCCTCCACCTCCATTCAGGTGTAATAATACAGGGGTCAGAAGTCCAGGAACCCATGCGCAATGCAACCTTACGCTCATAAAGGACTGCCATTACCCATCTAACAAGGTAAGGGCAGACCTCCATGTCCAACAGTGTGTTTATTAACCGATCATACCTAACCCTGTTATACGCATCCTCCAGGTACCTGGGGTGTCCACTAAACCTCTCAACCAGTCCCAACTCTCTCTGCTTATGCAAGATTCCCCACTCACATATATATATATATATATATATATATATATATATATATATATATATATATATATATATATATATATATCAGGTTCCAGCTGTATTGGCCGATTTGTATCCGCATTCCCTGCACCTCTTTACTCTCCTGACCCCACCCACTCATATCCAGTATTGAATGCTGTAAACCGTCCTTGACCACCAGAGCCTGTCCATGTCTTCCCTGCCCAGTTGGGTTGATGTAACATGTATAGCCAAGGCACTTAAAAGAGTTCGTATTCAGTTCGTAATCGTAGACCAGTTTCTCCAGTATTGGTCCTCGTTGCTTTGCACTATGGCAATTCCAATATAAAAAAAAGTAATGTAAGTAAGGCAAAAAGTATAAAGTATCGATTCATAGCGCACTATGTATAAACAAAGTGTCTATTCATAGGGCACTATAGTAAAAACAAAAAGTCTATTCATAGCGCCCTATGTATACATAAACTCTCCCTATTTTAATAATATGTTAAATTTAAAATAATTATTTCGAAATTTCAGTGATGCAAAACGAGAATAATCTCATCATGTTCCTCTTGTACCTTGCGGTGTCGAGGTGTAATAAAGAATGCAACTTTTATCAACACAATCGCTGGCTGAATTAATATCGCCAGTGTTGAATAGTAGTTGAATATGTTGTTTGTTGTTACTGAGCGCTGACCGACTTTTGATTTTGTTTTCTTAATTAATAATTTATAGTCAGCTAGCACAACGTTTAGCAGAAATTAGGACAGAAGCGCTAATCATTGAATAAATCCATATATACTCATTAAGCCGTCAAGAGCTTGCTTCAGATAGATGTATTAAACTATTAACTCACTTTTAGGTATTCTGCCATAGACTAGTCATCTTTGTGGTTTGACTGATTTTTACGTTCAGTTTCATCATTTTGGGGAGTGGCTGATTTTTTGCAAAATGTGTAATAAATACACTCAGAGGAAAACCCGTCTTAAATTATCAAATATAACTATACCATGTAGTATATTTGTTTAAAAATATCAATATTTATTACATTTAATAAATGGTATAGAATAGCTTGGCGAAATGAAAATTACGAGGAAGAGGTAAGAATTAGATTAAAGGGACAATTTGGCAATACTTTTCAACAGCTGTTAAAATGTCAAGGTCAGCTATGTTATACCTAAATAGATGAGTGGAGTTGAGCTAAGAACCGATATCTCGGATATCACTGCACTCAGGACATTCCCATACGCGCTCCGTTCCCTCGTTCAACAGGCAGCGAAGAGTCATACTATTAATATTTCCCACCGCTATATGATTAAAAGTTTTCCTGGTCTTCCCTCTCAGTTTTGAGATTCGTCAAGAACCCTTGCCAGTCCCCCGCAATCTCATTCTTTTCACATACGGGTTCTCAATCTGTTCCCCCGCATTCTCCACCTGGTCCCACAGACGCTCGACCACCTCGCCACCTACATAAATGCTTACCAATAACTAATTATAACTATCCTTACAATTTCTAATCACTTCAGTTAAGGTCAGCTCTGTCATATCTGCATTGACGCTTACTTCAAAAGTATCTATGAGATTTCTAATCACTCCAATTAATGTCAGCTCTGTGATATCTACACTCTGATGTTTAACTCATAACTATCTATAACTTATAGTAGCAGGTTCGATCGTGATTTTAAAATTGAGTATTTACTAATGCGGGATTACAAGCTGTTTCCCTAACCCCCTTGTCACTAAACCGATTGCGAAATAGTTCATTACCACAGAAAAGATGCAATTTCTGCACCCATTTATTTTACCTTCATTGCTGGTGTTGTGCCACACATTCGTAATTGATTAAGTGCTACGCGATGATTAATCGTGTTAAAAGCGACTTTCCGTATCTGCCATTGGCTTACATACGGTAGCTAACCCTATCCAATCCCCTTTAATTTGACGTATAATACATCTTGCCTGCAACCATATTAGCAACTTTTAAGTCATCTCATCTCATCATGTTCCTCTTGTACCTTGCGGTGTCGAGGTGAAGTATAAACATCGTGAGAGTGCCCGATTATGGGCTTCATGTATCGATATTCGCATGGACTCTGCTATTCCCTGCGTCCAACGTTTACGTGGTCGGCCTCTTCCTCTGTTTCCATCTGATCTGTGCATCATTGCTTGTTGTGGTATGCTTTTGACTGGTAACCTACTTGCATGGCCAAACCATTTGACTTGCTGCTTTCTAATAAAATCTAGTGCTGCTATGACTCCCAATTTACTCCTGATTTCTACATTTCTGATCTTATTTCTTCTTGATACGTTGAGTATTCTTATCAGGAATCTCATTTCTGTTTGTGATTTTTCTTTTCTCTTTTTCTGTCATTGTCCAGGTGTGTCATTGGTAGCATAGAGTTGGTAGGAAGATTGTGTTGTAAAGTGCTTTCTTAGTAGTTATATGTCTGTTCTTTAGTATTAGTGCCATTTGTCAAATGAGTTGATTTGCCTTATTGCATCTATATTCGATCTCGTCTTCTATGAACGACACTTCACTACCACACATTCAGACATAAATGCTCAATATCCGATCAATTAGGAATTAAGAAAAGATTTCATAGCTAAAAAAGTAAGTTCTCTGACCAGGCAGCAGTCATTTTTCACCAAGGCTAATAAACAGAGCAAGAGTGATGTTGTAGCGTCGTACGAAGTCACTCTTATGTTGGCTCGCAAAAAGAAGCCGTCCACCGATGTAGAAGAAATAATCAAGTCTTCCCTTTAAATTGCTGCTAGAATGCTTGGCGATAAAAAGTGTGAAACAAAATTTGATTTGGCCAGGTGAGTTAAAGAATTAGACAACGACATTCATCGTCAAATAACAGCACATATAAAAAATTATAAATTTTGTAAATTGGCAATGGATGAATCTCCGTGGCTTGGTGTTAAGGTCTTTTTCTGTAATCCCGTATATATTCTCGTGAGTAACGTAACCTGCGTGAGAATCGGCAGCGGTTCTCGCCGCATTGGTAACTTAGGGGTATGTGAGCCGGTAGCTCATAAAGCAATAGCAAACTACTGAGCGTAATCTTGCCTAGTGATGTTCGTCCGTCATGAATGACGAGGACCATTCATTCACTGCAAAAGAACGAATGGCTTGCGCTTTGGATTTATATAGCGAGGTAGTGGTCGCGCAACTCCGTCGTCCCCGCTCTCTCGTCTGTGTCCATCTATTTCCAGTGGCGAACATGGCAAGACGACTGGAAGACGGACACAGATGCAGTGGACGTTAGGCTGCCACGGCCAGTTATCCCTGTATGTATCGACTCACTAGCCTGGAGTCTGGTGCAAACGGCCCTTCCGTCATTCCTTTTGTTTTCAGTTTTAAGACAAGCGTAGCGAAAGCAATGAGCGTATAATTACTGACAGGATCAACCAAATTTCCTTCGCCGAAGACGGACTGCCTGCCAGAACAGACCACACATATGAGGCGAGAAGCTGCCCACAGAAGATATTGCTCGTCTAAGTTGCGAACAGATCTCTCGATTTACGGTTGAGCCTTACCAGCGCACAACTGCATATGGCGACTGACAGGACAGACGTTCACGCACACGCAAGCCAAGAGTAGCATCGCTAAAGCGCGCCCGCCCGGTACAAGGTGATACATGCAAAACCACTGGACGCCTACCGACGAGCATTCAAGCTACGCCGACAGGACTGAAAAAAAAAGCTATACCAGCTTACTGACTGCAGGCCTACTACTCATCGAGAGAGAGAGAGAGTGGGCGCTTATCGAGACTTTGTCGATCGGTCGTACAAATTTTGCTCTTTTGCCCGCTCAAACCACGACCTAGTACATAAACCACTTGCCTAGTACATAAATAGCAGCGGAAAGATGTTGTGTTGACTGCAACGTCCTGTAAGAGATATGAAAAACAGGATGAATCCACTGACATTTCTGACACGGCTCAGGTCGCAGTTTTTGTTCGAGCAATAAACGATAATTTTGAAGTCATTGATGAACTTCTAGGACTTGAATCGATGCATGCAACTACCAAAGGGACTGATCTGTTTGAAACTCTGAAGTTGTGTTTAGAGAAAAACAACATAGAATGGACCAAATTTGACAGTGTTTGCACCGACGGTGCTCCGGCTTTGACGGGTAAATAGTCTGGATGTCTAGAATTACTGGAACACTTTCTTTACCGCAATATATTAAAATATTGTTGTATCATTATCATTCACCAAGAAGCTCGGTGTGGAAAGACATTAAATCTGAAACATGTCATGGATGTTGTTCTGAGATGTGTGAACAAAATTTGAAGTAAGGCGCTGAACAGGCGTGAGTTCAGACAGTTTCTATCAGACCTGAACGATGAATACGGTGAGCTACTGCTACACTGTGATGTCAGATGGCTATCTAATGTAAAGTTTTGTCACGTTTCTGGGCACTGAAAAATAGTGCCTATCTGTTTCTGTTTGAAATAAATGAATTGCCCACAGAACGGGAATGTCTGCTGAACGATGACTGGCATCTCATTTAAACTATTTAAATGCGAGGATTCAGGGGAAAAACAAATTATTCCCAAATTTGTGCTTTGGCATTTCTTCATTTAAAATGAGACTACGACTGTTTATCGGACAGCTAACTGAATGGACTTTAGAGGCGTTTCCAACTCTGAAGACGCTTGTAGTTGAAAAGAAATGTGACTTGTTACAGTACACAGTAACAGTTGAGTCTTCTGGATATCTTTCATTCGAGATTTCAAGAGTTCACAATAGAGGAGGATAATGTTGCCCTCTTCATAAATCCGTTCGTATTTCCTGATGCCTAGCTCTGTCAGTCACAGCATAACCTTCTTCACGAAGTAATTGATTTGAAATGCAATTCTGCACTGAGATGTAAATTTCTGGAGCTGCCTGCTTCACCTTCAGCTGATCATATGATTTCATTCTGGCGACTATTGCCTGTCTAACAATTTGAACACTTGCATTCATTCGCCCAGAGTTACATTTGTCGTTTTGGTTCTACTTACAGATGCAAGCAGTCATTTTCCTCAATGACCGTTTTATATATATATATATATATATATATATAGTATAATATATATATATATATATATATATATATATATATATATATATATATATATATATATATTAAACAAGCAACGTTTCCAGACTCACCGACAGTAACCTATCTGCGCTTATGACTTTGAGCACGACAGATTTGTGCTAGACATTGATGAACAGCCATCTGAACTTAAGTAACTGGCTATAAAGAACATTTACAACTGTAAATTAATTACATTAATAGCGATTTTCGAAAACTGATTAAAAATTTACTTTTAAATGAACTTTTGACTTTAAACCAAAAAATGACCGCAGTGTATTAACAGTAACACTGACTGCCTTTAAAGTTTTAGAATTTTGTTGAAGAATGATAAGAAAGGTAAGAATGATATTGCACGACTTTTGTAATTGTATAACGTTGTGGCCCGCTTAACTACCGAAAATAGTAGTTAAGATATGGCCCCCTGCTTGAAAAGCTTTGGAACTACTGTTTACTGTTCTGGAGTTACCCAATGTTATATACTGAATATTTTACTGCTATAGAAGGAAGGTGGCAATGGTATTTCATAACGACCCAGCTTTTAAGAAAACTAGGATAAATGTAATAGTTAAAAGATCTTTTCCTGCAGAAAAAAGCATAAATAAAATCTCAACGCAAAGATAGGGAACGACATGAGTTTACGAAGAAATGTCTCAAAAACGCCTAATGTAACAAACATAAAAAAAAGGTTTTATAAGTTTTATAGCGCTTCTTCTTCTGGCATTGACCATCATGCTTCTCGGCATCTTGCGATTTCAAACAGCATGTATCAGTTTGTGTGCTGACATTAATTTCTGCGCTATGACTCAAGACTGTCTATAATTTTCTTTCGCTGTCTTACTGTCTTCCTCTCTCTTTCCAGAATTGTTTTGTCACATTTTCCCAATTTTTCTCTTCTCATGATGTGGCCTGAAAACGACCGTCTGATGTTTGTGATAAATTCTCTTTGTGCCTTAGTCTCTTTCAAAACATTTAGATTACTCCTTGTGGCAGTCCAAGGAATGTTTCATACTTCTGCAAAACTAAGGGCCTCAGGGGATTTTGTGTGTGTGCTTGCTTATTAGTTGTCCAGGATTCACAACCATCATATGTTAAAACTAGTTCTATATAACATGCACACATTTATTTATATTTTGATCATCAAAAGATGTTCTTCATTTTATAAATGTAGTATTTGTTTGTCTCATGCTGTTCTTTATCTCTTTGATACATCTTCCACTTGATGTTACCCTCGTGTCTAGACGATTATATTTCTGTAGTTGCACCAATTTAATTCAATTGACTGTAACTGTACATTTAGGCATGATTTGTTTCTTTAATATCACCATTACTTCTCTCTTTCTTTTATTCAAGCGGAGGCTCTATTTGTCTGCAGTGCAGTCAGTGTGACTGCCAATATTTTCAGTTGTTGTTCTGTTAGAACTATTACTATTATCTTCTTGATATATAACTAATTATACAACAAAGGTTATTGTGCTATGGTAGGTTTTGTTTAGTTACTTTAAAAGTTAGTTATATATCCTTTACAGTATGATGCAGTCAACCCCAACATTTATTGGCTATTTGTGATATACAAAGTAATTTAACGTTCAGTTACTTTCTGAACTGCTGACGCCTCCTGCCATTGAAATCAACGCAAATCCTTCTGCTTCCAAATTTCCCGCAGCTGATTGCGAACCCTCGATTCGGTATGTTGGGGAACTGGGAAACTGCACTCCACTATCCCCTACCCCACAGATGTCCACAAAGCATATATGATATAATACTAGACGCATCGATGCTTATTGATGATCTATTCTTTAAAGACTCTTCAATCTTTCTGGGCACTAGTTCAGAGTCTAGTAACCAAAACCCGTTGTGGAAACATTACTAACCCCAGTCAGCCCGTTGGGGCCGTGCTGAATAAGGTCATGGTTATATTCTGTTATTTCTCTCTACAAACATTCAAGTTCCAGTAGTGGTCTTATACATCTCTCTGACTCTAGCTTCTGGGCTTGACGAGAAGCAGCTCTGTAATACAATCACCTTGGAGATAATACTTAGGTATTGCCTTGGGAGATAATTCTTTATATTCAACTTCACCTTATAGGGGGTCTTTTCCGGGCCTAGATGACCAGAACGACAATGCATTAGATTTAAGAGTTCTTCTAGAGCTGGTTCCGTGGCGAAGGGATTACGAAAGCAGTTCCTGATCCCCATACCTGCGTTCGAAACGCAGCAGTGGGCGACTTAGCAGCAGACCGCCATGCGTTGGTGTTATATAAAATGGTATGGATGCCGGTCGTTCAGAAAGCAATGGCAAACTACTGAACGTAAACTTGCCATGAGATCACAACAGCAAAAGATGCTGGTATTGACTGCGACATCCTGTAAAGGATATGCAACTAACTTTAACCAGAGGAAGAAGTCATCCAGATTAATTACAAACAATCAAGCAACAAACTCACCAACCTTTCTAAAATGTCACCAGAATCATTACATTCAATGTGTGGTTAATTCTTCCAATATATTATTTTACTTTCCATGACCTTCTATGTGTTTTTGAGATCATGTAAGTGGAATGAGACTAGCTCAATGATCTCTCTCAAACTAGATGCATTTAATTGTGCTTACTGTCCATTCATGCAAGAATCTGACCATTGAATGAACTGGCTTTGCTTAATGTGTTATTTAGCTGTTCTTTTAAACAGTCCCCATCGTAGTTTATTAACAGTGGCATGGGATGTATACTACACTAGAGGAGTATATGGTCGAATAGTAAGAATGTGTACCTTGCATTGTGAGATGTTTGTATGTTCCTTGGTTTGGCTTGGAAATGTAAGAAACAATCCTAGCCCGTAGAATATGTGGCTGCCTGGCAAGAGACCTGTATTCCTCAACATGTAAGCAACTGTTCTGTCATACCAACAATGGCTTAGACACCTTAATGAAAAATAACCTACATTATTTTTGGTTAACAAATACCAACATGCTTTTTGGAAGATAACAGAAAACTGGGTTCCCCATTTTGATGATTTCTTGTTTTAAAGAATGATCTAGTTTCTATCCTGTCAAGTAAGTTAAGATTGCCTGTACTTATATTATTTTAAATAGTTATTTGTTAAAAGAAACACAAACGAGTACTGTTTTCCAAATATACACATTTAATGGAATGGATTCTCTCAATCAGCAAATAAAAAGAAATGTTACGAGTCATTAAAACATGTTCATAGATCTGTACATTTAACATACTTCTCATTTGTTTTAAATGGTTTCATTTGGAATCAAGGAATCATACGACCACAATAAATGTGCATGTTGCATGACCACATATTCACTGGCAAAAACAACAGAAATAATTTAAACACACAGCCATGGAATTCTGAATGATCTGGAAGAATTTAAAGATGCATGTTACACACACTCTTGCAGTGGAAAAAAGTAATTAAACACAAGGAATTCAGAACGGTTTGGTATTATGCCAGTTAATCAATTAAGTAAAACAGCAGTATTTATAAGAGAATTAATAACAGGATAATGAAATACAGTTCAGCATTTTGACATTGAGATTATAAAAGAGGCCACCATTTTAACAATCATTTCAGCTGTCTCATAATCCATTCCGTGTGGCGCTGGTGATCATGTCTGTCCACAGCCTTCTGTCTCATGTACTACCATTAATTTATGCTATTGATGTTCCTCCATGCCATGACGCCACTCTGTCCAGCATCTTCTCTCTTTGTCTTTCCCATGCCAGTCCTCCACTTCTGTTTTTCCCTGTTCATGACAGGCCTAAAGAATGTGGACTATCTTTTTCTGATGCTAGTAACCATTTCTCATTGTGAGTAACCTTTACATAACGTTTTCTATCCATCACTGGTGTTCTCATAAGTTTTATGTGTAATCACATCTCTGCAGCTTCAACACAATTCCTCTCTTGTCTGCCAATTGTCCATGATTTGCTCCAGCACAATTCCTTCCCAAACATTTTATCGGCTCAGTATACCTCCTAAAAACCAGTTTCTTCACTTTGATTTACAAAGATAAATTGCAGAGATTTTCATCTTGTAAAATGCTGCTGGTGAGTAGCTGTTTCATAATCTTCAAAACTAACTGTTGATAAATTACGAACGTTGCTGTTTGTTACAGGCATCTAAAGCAGTCTCTTTATTATGAAGACAGTTCCATAATGCTGTTAAGATACACAAATAAACATTAATCGCAGTGAAGAATAAAGTGATGCAGAAAAATTTTAAATTGTAAATAAGCAACAGAGCAATGCAAAACATAAATACATTACATACCTCTGAAGTCAGAGTGGGTTCGCCTGATGGCTGAGGGACATTGTTTTTAAGAAAGCTAATCCACACGCAAAATTCAGTTCATCATTACTATAAATAGTGTGTATGGACTACTCTTGAGTTCAAATAGAGCGAGCGAAACAACAAAAAATGCTCTACAAATGCTCTCTTTATCTTCTGTCACAGACAAGCCCATTGTAGGGTGCTTTTGTGATTTAACATCTATCCCACTGCAGCAACATTTGCGCCAGAGAATAAAATGTATTGACGACAAAGACATTGTACAATCACAAGCAATGGCAATACCCAGTGCTACCTATTGGGTACTGGAGAGTCAACTATTCCTCCCGATGATACAAAAGTGGAAGATGATGATAATCTATCCCACTGCAAGATTCTTTAACAGCAAAAAACAAGCACAATGGCTCCTTTGACACGCCTTGGGAGTATATTTGGCAAATGGTGTTAGCCCTATATTCGTATAGACCAGTCAACACAGAAGGGATGATGTGGCCAATGTTAAACAGAAAAAACAAACATGTCCCAAAGCAGGAACCAACAATGGGTCTGTGATGTGATAGGGCTGTCACATTTTGTCGGCCTGAGTGCAGGGAGGGATAGATGGCCAGTCTTTTCCCCACTTAGATGATGAACGCAGGTGTCAAATCCTCATTTGACAGTGCCATTGTCATCATCAGTGTAGCTTCATATTAACCATGCTAAGCCTTGGTTATAATTAAGATGATTAACCAGAGTGACCTGGTTTTATCTGTATATATATATATATATATATATATATATATATATATATATATATATATAGTATATATATATATATATATATATATATATATATATATTTGAGAGAGAGAGAGAGAGAGAGAGAGAGAGAGAGAGAGAGAGAGAGAGAGAATGAGAGCGAGAGAGAATGAGAGATAGAGAGAGAGAGAATGAGAGAGAGAGAGAGAGAGAGAGAGAGAGAGAGAGAGAGAGAGAGAGAGAGAGAGAGAGAGAGAGAGAGAGAGCAAAACTGTACCCTAACCTGCATGTCATAAAAGTAACTAACTTTAGCAAAAACTAAAAATAGAAAACTTTAGTTGCAAAATCCAATCACTCAAGAATGAGTTATTAAAGGCTTGCCATTAGTTGGTCCAGAGACTAAGCTCCGTTGAGAAAAAAAAGGCAAAAGAAGAAGAAGCAAAAGAAGAAGAAGCAGCAGAAGGAGAAGAGCAAGAAGACTTCAGTAGATGGTAATGAAATTGTGAATACAGGCACACAATATAACAAATAGGCTTGTTTACTGATAGACATTCAAAGTGAGGTCATCTCCATTGGTTATTTAAAATACAATGCTATATATGGGCTTGAAACAGTGAAAACTTTTGCAGACAAACACAAATACTGATGAGACATTGGAAAACTCATTTGATTCCACATAACCCAACTTGGTTTGTGGAATTACTTATGGCCAACAATGGGTAATTGTTTTGATTCATTCAATACCAGACAACTCACTTTACATTTAGTCAGTAACTGATTATGTATGGAGTTATTTTTTGGATATAAAAAGTTAGTTGCATATCCTTTATAGGATATTGCAATCAACCCCAGTATTTATTGGCTGTTTGTGATTACTAGACAATGTTGGTTCAGTAGTTTGCCATTGCTTTCCGAACAGCCAATATCAATAAAATCAATAATAACTGTCTTAAAATGGTTACTTTGAATAACAAAGATAAAAAAAAGGGCAATATGTATAAATGCAGCAAAATCATCAATACACGATGCAACTGTGTAATGTCCAATGAATGATCTAATGATATTTACTAATGACAAGAAAACAAGCAAATTAAACACTAGAGA
The DNA here is from genome assembly GCA_014155875.1 of Cepaea nemoralis. Lineage (NCBI taxonomy): Eukaryota > Metazoa > Mollusca > Gastropoda > Stylommatophora > Helicidae > Cepaea > Cepaea nemoralis. The sequence goes on from JACEFZ010009065.1 coordinate 933,265, forward strand.
AAGACTGTAAAGGAGATTGAAATGAATTAATGCTTAACAATACTGTTTGTTGAAATTACTTGAAAATCAAAGCATGTAAATAAAGTAATCTTGCAATAATGACTGTCATGTGTTTTAATTCAACACAAAAATAATATGTTAAATGAATAACATATTTGGAGAAATAAATCCATCAAAAGAAACTACCATAATGATTGAAGTTTGATATAATTAATTCACATGTTAAACAAGAAGAAATAAAATTAACCAAGTAAACAAAATCTGAACAGTAAAAATGAACAAACAAAAACAGACAAATGTCAGTAGTTTATATATTTGTCAACATGTATACATGCAATCTTATCTTAACACAAAAATGCATATTTCATTAGTGAAAAGCATTTAAGTTGATGAATCACAACCAGCATATTCTTTATATCACAAAGAGGAAACATGTTAATAGTTATCATATGAAACTACTTATTATTGTTACAATTATTGTGAGGATAATCTTGGCACACAAATATCTAGTCTTAAGTATATTTTTAAAACTCTGTAACATCTAATTAATATTATATGTATATCAGTGATTTATATACCCCTCGTAAAACTGCCTGAATAGCAATAATTATAATTAGGGTGATTAATCAAAGGGAATAGCAGTCAGCATGGCTGAAAGGATAAAAGTCTCCCTCACACACACAAACACTCTCTCTCTCTTTCCCCCCCTCTCTCTCTCACACACACACACACACATACACACACTCACTCACTCACTCTCTCTCTCTCTCTCTCTCTCTCTCTCTCTCTCTCTCTCTCTGAAAGAGCCTACAGGATGATTAGGATTATTATTTTTCATTTGAAGCATCTGTTATAACCATGAAAATTAAGGCTTTTGAGCTTAAATGTTAAAAACAATATTCTTAAAAAAACTTAAATTAATAAGCTAAAAAAAGTCATTCTACAAGATCACAATGCATGATTTGCCTGCCGGCTCAGGGGGTAGGTGTCTGAATTCCTATTCAAAAGGGGAATTTTAAAATTTGTCGTGCGCTTCAGGTCACACACACCCCCCTCCCCCATTCCCCTAAAAAAGAAAGTGAAGTAGATTAGTGAATCCTTGTCAATGACTTGAGCCATATTGAATATACGGTACCATGCCCATATTTTAGAGACCCCACGGCATTCAATGGGTGAGGAGGCAAATTCTGTGGTAGCTACTGTTATTTCTCAGAACATTTCCTGATTATCATCTTCATCATCAAATGCTCTGCCAGCTGGCGTATGCGTTCATGTCTCTCCACAGATCTCGGTCTTTGGTGCTCTGGATCAATTCTGCTGATGATATTCCTTCATGCCACCTGTCTCAATCCATCCAGCATTATATCTCTTGGTTTGCCTCTGCCTCTCTTCCCATTTATCTTTCCAGTCATCACGATGTTCTCCAATGCCTCTCTTCTCATCACATGACCAAAGAAAGCTACTTGCCTCTTTCTTATCTATATCTATAAAACAAAGTGTATGTATATGTGTATGTATATATGTATGTATGTAAATATGTATGCCCTTTATTTGTTCGCGAACGGCCCATCCGATTGAGATGAAATTTTCTACACGCCTTCCTTTCATTCCAGAGCTGTCAACTGTCATAGTATTTTTTTCTTCTTCCTCCTCCTCCCTCCTCCCCCTCCCAACATACGTACGTAAATATATGATGATGATGATGAAAGAATCCCCGAACCAAAACGCTAGGGAAAGGGAAGAAAATGACGTGACTACACAGAATCGTCACACGGCAATCATCATCATCAAGTGCCGTGCCGGCTGGCGTAGGCGTTCATGGCTCTCTGTAGATCTCAGTCTTTGTTTTTTTTAATCAAATCTGCTGCTGATATTCCTCCATGCCACGGCAATATCAATAACAATTCATCTTTTTATGTGTAAGGAAGTTATCTGCAGTCGTGTAGAAGGGAAGAACTAGACGAGTATGAATTCGGAATGGCGAACTCTCTCCTCCTCTCTTCTCCTCCCTCTCCCTCCTCCTCCCTCCGCCTCCTCCCTCATCTTCCCTCCTCCTCATCCTGCCTCACTCCTCCTCCTCCTTCTCCCTCATCATCCTTCCTCTTCCTTCTCCCTTCTTCTCCCTCTTCCTCCTCCTACCTCCTCCCGTTCCTTCCTCCTCCTCCTCCCCCTACCTCTTTCCTCCTCCCTCCTCCTCCTCTTCCACCTCCCTTTCCTTCCTCCCCTCCTCATTCTCCCTCTTTCCTCTCCCTCTTTCCTCCTCCTCCTTCCTTCTTCTCCCTCTGCCTCCTCCCTCCTCCTCCTCCTCCTACCCTCTTCCCCTCCTCCCTCTCCCTCTTCCTCCTCCTCCCTCTTCCTCCTCCTTCTTCCTCCTCCTCCCTCCTCCACCCTCTTCCTCCTCCTCCTACCTCCTCCCTCCTCCTCTCCACTCTTCCTCCTACCCTCTTCCTCTTCCCCTCCCCCCTATCCCTCCTTCTCCCTCCTCCTCCTTCTTCCTCCCTCCTCCCTCTCCTCCTCCTCCCTTCACATTCCTCCTCCTCCCTTCACATTCCTCCTCCTCCCTCTTCCTCCTCCCTCTACCTCCTCCTCCCTTCACATTCCTCCTCCTCCCTCTTCCTCCTCCTCCTCCTCATCCCTTCTCCTCCTTCTTCCTCCCTCCTCCTCCTCCTCCCTCCTCCTTCCTCTCCTCCTCCACCTCCTCCCTCCACCTCCTCCCTCCACATTCCTCCTCCTCATTCCTCCACCTCCCTCCTCCTCCTCTCTCCGCCTCCCTCCTCCTCTACCTCCTCCCTTCACATTCCTCCTCCTCCCTCTTCCTTCTCCCTCCGCCTCCTCCCTCCTCCTACTCTCTCCGCCTCCTCCCTCTCCCTCCTCCTCCTGCTCCCTTCTCCTCCTCCCTCTCCCTCCTCCTCCCTCTTCCCTCCTCCTCCACCCTACTCCTCCTGTCTCCTCCCTCCTCTTCCCTCCTCCACCTCCCTCTTCCTCCTCCCTCCTACATTTACCCAAGACAGACAGACAGTCAGACAGATAGTCGGGAACGGGATCTTATATGACTACTTATATAATTAAAATGAGATGCTCTCCACCATGGGCTGGGCCGGGTCAGACAGACAGACAGATAGATAGATAGACAGACAGACAGACAGACAGACAGACAGACAGACAGATAGATAGTCGGAACGGGAACTTATATGACTACTTATATGAATTAAATGAGATGCTCCCCATCAGGGTCTAGGCGAAGACGGGCCGGGTCAGACAGACAGACAGACAGACAGACAGACAGACAGACAGACAGACAGACAGTCGGTAACGGGAACGGGAACTTATATGACTACTTATATGAATTAAATGAGATGCTCCCCAAAAAGGACTGGGCGAAGCCGGGCCGGGTCAGCTAGTTGTTGTATATAATATTCTAGTTTCATGAGCTGCTCTCAGGCAATCATTGTTAGTTACTCTGGTGGTCCAGGGAATTCACAACATTCGTCACAAGAACCAAATGTCTGTTGCTTCCAAGTTCTTCCAAATTTGTTAATTTACATAAAAAAGATTAACTGCCATACAGAAAAACAGGTATTATACAGCATTTTGGCGCTCTCTTTTTTTTACATTCAATGATAATTATTGATTGCATAAGATATGTTAAGTAGTTTGCCATTACTTTCTGAACGACCAACACTCATTCCATTGTATGGAAACCAGTGCAAGGCAGTCTGCTTTCAAATCGCCCACAGCTGTGTTTCGAATGCACATTCAAATTGCATTCATTACCCTTTGCTACAGAGCCATCAAGGCAGATTTTTTAAAACTACACGGGCTTCCAGATCAATACAGCCTAAAACCCAGTACCAGGAAATGTTCTGCAAAGTAAAAGCATCTAGCCTGTTGTTGAACATATCACCCATCTAGTGCTGATTGGTCTATACACATACAGGACTTGAACCATATACCAAATATACATCACGGCATGAAAAAGGGCTCTGTACTTGTTTCTGACTAATATACATATTATCTGTACTGCCAAACAACTGTCATCTATTGCTTATAGAACCTTGCAGTGTAGGGCAGGGGGGTCTTGAGCCTGAGGAATTAAAACCGCCTGGCTAATGCAGTCTCCGCGAAACTGTGCAGGTTAGGATTTTCTTTTTGCCCCTGACAGAAAAAAATCCACATCTTACCGAGGGTTCAAACCCGCGTCTCCCAAAGGAGAACCTGGCATTCTTAGCCACTCGGCCAGCAAAAACCTTGATCTGTACATTTCTTATAATATCAGCTATATAAATATTGGATGTTCATTATGATACCACATGACATAAGTTGAAAGTAAGTAAAGTATCTTTTTACGCGCCTTGAGATACATTGGGTGCATGAGTGCCAACCTCATATTTTTATAGACTAACCAGATTTTGCTGCTGACATGGTCTTTTACTTCCCCAGAAATTTCCTGGTGCCCATTTTAGAGTAAGTTGCCTTGGGATACTGGATCGATTAAAAAAATTCACCTTGATGGAGATTTAAAACATGTGACTTTTGGGCTGACAGGAAAACTGACTAGCTACTGCACTAGCACAGCTCCCATCACATAACACAAACATTAGATACTGTATTTATCACTGTTTGATAAATTATTTTACTGCTTCACTCGTGTAACAAATAATGACATAAAAATACACAGATGCTCTTGAGCATTACGTGATATGTTTGACGCAAAACTTTACCCTGAGATATTTAAGATATTTCTGTAATGAGTCGCTATTTCTATTGTATTTTTTAATTTACTTCAGTGATATTAGAAGACCAGTGGCTAAGTGTTCTGAAACATATACCTAGTAAGTTAGTCAGCTGGTTATCCCCATTGCACACCGAACTATCAGTCCATAAGTACTCAGATCCTCTCCAGAGTTATCTCCCTCAGTTTGTAGCGACTGATAACATCAGTTCTTTGTTCATTGACAATTCTTCTTTGACTTCTTGCATAGTGCTTGTGACTAGCTTCACCTCGTTTGACTTGATGTTCTTGTAGTGTGGTCAAAGTTGCAGAATCATATCCAACCGTGAGTCATTTTGTTCTGTCTCCCAGAGGGTTGTCTTAATGTCAACCAGGTCCATTAATTGATACTTATACCCCTGGAGTTCAAAGAATTACCATTCCTGATAGATGATGCAGGGAGCAGTTCCCTTCTTCAAGGTTAACAAAGGTTAAATACGAAAGGATCGACTTCACATCAAGCAATCGGGTTCCGTCTCTACAATGAAGGTTGGCTGCAATGGATCTCCAACACTGTCTGTCTCCTGCTCTCTATACATTCTGCCAGATTGATATTCATCTATCTCTTGATGTTAATCTTCCCACTTGTATCGTTGTCTACCTCTTGCTCGCTTGCCTTCAACCTTGCCCTTCAGTATGGTTTTTAATAAGAGTGTTATGTCCTTAAACGTGACAGAAATATTTCACTTGCCTCTATTTTATTTCTTTCATCAACTTTTCATTCCCAGTTTTTCTAGAACCTCTGTATTTGATTGTTTTTATTTCCATGAAATACAACATATTCTTCTATATATCCACATCTCCAGAGCCTCTATTCCATGAAATGTGACATATTCTATGTAAATCAACATCTCCAGGGCCTCTATTCGATTTTCTAATTGCTTCACAGCACCAGATTTTACCCCCATCTGGCTCAGCCTGTCTCTGGAGAATGGCTGCCAGGTTCTGAAAGCATCACACAAAGCACAAACTACATAGCCTCAGCAATAATTCCCAGGGTTCTCCAGAAAAACTGCACTCATGATCTGAATGACATGCTCCAAAAATCAACTCATGACCATCAAAGTGTGAGGAAGAAGGTGTGACCACTATGCCATGGAAGCCTCCAGTTTTCTTCTACAATGACACTGGAATGAATGTGCTGTTGGCTAAATACTCAAGTGATGGAGATGCTGTGATATTTATGAATGAGTCAGTTGTTCTTGGTCTCACAGCAGAGCCTTCTAAGCTATCAGTAGCCTGACAATGGTACAAGCTCTGGCAATAGCACTGTATTGGTTAGAAATGCTGAACTACATAGATGCATGCATTCAAAATGACTCCATGAACATGCTAAACAAAATATGGTTCAGATACAAAAGTAGGCAATGATTTGAGTCAATGCAGAAATCCAAAATGCAGGTGATTATGTCAATTTTTGTGCCAGGATATGCTGGTGTCAAAGAAAATGAAAAGGCAGAACCTTTGGCTGGTACTGCAATTATTGTGGAGGTCCATCAATGGATTGAGCAGACCTATGAAATGTCATTAAATATCTTGGTTCAACTGCTGATTTCAATAACATGGGAGAGACAATGACATTGTTCAGAATAAGAGACATCAGTGTTAAGCATAGAGTTACGAGACTTGAATACTTTGCAAGAAACACAAGAAAACTGGTGAAATAACGCTGAGCTGGTGTGATCAGCAGCCACACACTTGTGGAAATTATGAGGATATCTGAACACGTACAGATTTGTCTGTAATGTAATGATGATAAATCATTTTGATAATTGGATAGAACTTCAGGATTTTCAAGCCCAGAATATATAGAGAGACAGAAAGTGGAGTGGTTATGTCATCAAATGCAAATGAAGTCCGACCAGGTGTTCCTATTTACTTACTACAGTTTAATATGTGGTTTTAAAACACAAAGACATAATTGCAAATTAATCAATAATAGCGATAGTCAGGGATAGAGGGCAGAAAGGAGAAGGGGAGTTCTGTCTCTGGGCCATGCAGACCAGATTTCTCTCACTGTATTGACTGGTGGAAATTTTACAAAATAAGAAAATGGATAGTGTACTCCCCTTGATTCTGGGTTTGTGGTTTGGAGGTGTAGCCTTTTCAGACAAAAGTGAAAATCTTGGAGGACAGGTGTGCATATTTTTCAAGTTAAAAAAAAATCTATTGGCAGTTGAAATTTAAAACCGCAAAGAGTATATGCTACTGCCCTAGAAAAATTGCAGGTTAGGAAAACCACTATAAAAAATGTATAGCATATGTTTCATTCTGATATACACATATTTGGATCCTCACCAGTGGATCACAAAAGCATGGAATATTGATCATCAGAAAGACACAAGAATGACAACTTAAAAACTCCCCATTGTGTAACAGTATTGGATGATAACTACGCAGTTACCTTCAGACATCAATGGATAAACAAACCATGATATGATATCAAGTAAAAGTGTATCATTTGTAATCAATTATAAATTATGTGAACAGAAGAACAAAGCCATTCATTCCTCACTTGACATCAGTTATATGTAGCAGTTTGAAAGGGATATCACAGAATGAAAAAAAGGACAATTAAAATCTAGCCACCAAAGCAAAATATGAATTTTAGTTCATATACAAGTTAATGCAAGTCGCACAAGGTTATGTTAAGCATATTGTGCAATTCCACAAGAAACACACTATTCCATATACATTTAAAACTACACTTACCCTGAATTAAAATCTTACACAGCACAATATATATATATATATATATATAAACGTTTAAACAGCTTTCATATGCGGTGTCTGCGAAGAATTCTTGGTATTAAGTGGCAAGACAAAATCACAAATACTGAAGTATTGGAAAGATCAGGTTGTGTGACGGTTTATTCCATGCTCAGTCTTCAGTAGACTTAGATGTATAGGACATCTTAGGAGGATGGATGATGGTAGAATACCAAAGGACATCTTTTTTGATGAATTACAGATGGGTAAGAGATCTCAGGGTCGGCCTCTACTATGATACAAAGATGTGTGTAAGCGGGACATGAATGATACAGGCATTGATAATGCACAGTGGGAGCAAGTCGCTGCTGAACGTGTTGCATGGAGAGCAAAGATCAGAAATGGAATCAAGACAAAGTAGAAAATTATTGCAGATAAGTCACACACCGAGCGTGTGAGACGTAAGATGGTGCATGATGGTGGAAATGACCACGTGTTCACATGCACCCATGTGAACGGACATTTACAGCGCAAATTGGCCTTATCAGTCACATTCGCATTCGTTACCACCATAGGTAAAAGTTATTATGCCTTTTTAAAGCACAAACTATCGTCTGTCAAGACGGCAAGGTGCCAATGATATATATATATATATATATATATATATATATATATATATATATATATATATATATATATATATATATATATATATATATGTATATATATATATTTTTTTTTAAATATAACATCCAGTACATTATCATTATTCAAATGGAAAACCATCTTTGGAAATGTGCAACAATGTTAAAATCAATCAGTGATATATTATTGTCAAGTTCTCAGAATAATTACATCTATGAACTAGCTTTCTCTCTCTCTCTCTCTGTGTGTTTGTGTTTCTCTCTCTCTCTGTGTTTCTCTTTCTCTCTATGTGCTTGTCTTCCTCTGACTGTCCCTCCCCATGTCTCTTTCACACCCCCCCCCCCCCAAAAAAAAAAACCAAAAAAAAAACATGCTTACATGCACATACACACACTTAACTTTCCAATCCAATCCAATTTTTGGTACAAGTTTTTCAGCCTTTGAGTTTTCGACTTGGCTATGTAGGGGTGTTTATGGTTTAGCTTGTAGTTTGTCTTTCATACTTTGGGCTGCTTGATGTTAGTTTCCTGGCTTCTGATGGGTTGATTACGTTCATTACTTTCTTGATGAGGTTTTTCGTGTCTGGACAGTGTCGCACACCTGTTGAGGCCCAGAGTAATTGTGGCCCCACCCCATCTTATGGTGCTGTTTCCTTCAGGGAGCTTTACCAGTTGTCATCTCTCCTGGTGTTCCTCCTATTACCCCATCGTGAGCTGCTTTCGAATGTTCTCGGTATTCGCCAGTCGGATTTTGGTGGTGAGCGATATAGTCCTTCCTCTGTTGCTTCTTCTTCTGTCTGCGTTCATGCATCTTCTGGTTCAAGTAAGGCTGCCTGACTGATGTGCATTACAATCTCTTGTAGAGTATCTGATGTCCTTTCATTCATATCTTGTATTTTTGATAGCTGGTCTTCATTCTCGGCCTTTATAGCAGCCATTCGAGCGACATCCTGCTCAATCTTCTGCTGGACTTTCTTGAGTTCATCCAGTGATTCCATTTGTGCTCTTTCTTCTTGTATCTGCTTGAGAATTTCTTCTGTCTTTTCTCTTTCGTCTTGGATTTTTGATAGAGTTTCTTCTGTCTCTGTCTTGATTGCAGCCATTCGAGCGATATCCTGCTCTATCTTCTGCTGGACTTGCTTCTTAACTTTTCATTTTTTGGAGTATTTATAGGATAATTATAGCCTACTGAAACACAATGATATGTTAGCTACCTCCTATTCTCATCTGTGGACTCAAACACAAAAACAGAAAGGAAGTTATATTTGCATGCCAGTTTGGTTGGAAAAACCAGAACAGTGAAAATATTTCTTCCTTTTTGTGTATGTGGTAAGTTATGTTAATCCTTTGAAGTATTGCTAATATTTAGTCTCTTTCATTGTAACTTTTTTTTTTAAAATTCGCTTATCCTTTACAGGACATCGCTGTCAACAGCAGCATCTTTCAGCTGTCTGTTGATTTCTTGACAAGATTACACTCAGTAGTTTGCCATTGCTTTCTGAGCGGCCGGCTCAGTTATCCCGCAAGTCACCAGCGGGGGTCGAACTGCTTCCAGCTCTCACCCGCTATGAGACTCTGCGTGATAATCAGGATTACGGAGAAAGTGGTATAACCCCTTGGCCAGAGAGACTGGCTTCATTGTAACTAGGCAGACCATAATTCTCCGATATATTTATAAGGAGCATCTACTCAGCTTTCATAATCCGATTCTAAATTACTTTTGGAAATGTTCTCATGGACCTTCTTGAACATGTTGGACTATTATATTTGAGGTGTTTGCTGGGTGTCTTGATAAAACTGAGCTATGGAATTTGGTTGCTTGTTGCTTCCAGATTTTGGTAGCTTTTGTCTCAGTGACAGCCTGCTTGGCCTACTTTAATGTTTTTGGTCACCTACTTGGTTGTTGAGGTTTTTATTTTATTATTTTTTAATGTTTAGCCTGTGGCATTTGCTGTGGATTCTGTTTGTGCCATAGTCTTAAAGCTTGGGTGGAGAAATTCTTATAGAGCCATATGATTAACTGTCTTTGTTTCCATGTGCTTAATGACAGTATAAATTTCTGTTTTTATTTCAACAATGTGTGCCAGATCTGGTGCCATTCTCTGCAGAACAGTCTTTCATAATCAACCTTTACCTTTACTTTTATATACAAGGTTCAATCAGTTATTGTTGAATTGTTAACTTTAAGATGTTTGCATGTACAAAGTTGAAATAGCCACAATAAAAGTAATGCGCGAGCTGGATTTAAGTACTATTAAAAATAAGTTTATTCCAAAAATATAATGTGGCTTATCAAACCAGTGCTGGGCTCTTCTTCAATGTTGTCATTTGAATAAGGTAACGGTAACTAATCCTGTAGCAGATACTGACATAGTGTTATTTAATCTTAAACCCTCACATATACTAGAACACACAGCAAACAAGTGAGAGTGACACCTTCTCTGCTTTGCCACCTTTCTACCCCAGAAAAACATGACCAGGTACCAATTCTACATGGCTTGTTGAGCCTAGAAGCTGTACTGGTTGAAACACTTTATTGTTCTACCCCACACTGGATGTGAGAACCAGACAATGAACACCTCTGATCATTGGTTATAAACACCAGTCTGCTGTTATAAGTTGGATGTCCTTTACAGGACATCATAATCATCTCATCTCACCATATCATGTTCCTCTTGTACCTTGCGGTGTCAAGGTGAAGTATAAACAGCAGGAGAGTGCCTGCTTATGGGCTTCATGTATCGATATTCCCATGGACTCTGTTATTCCCTGCGTCCATCATTTATGTGGTTGGCCTCTTCCTCTGCATCCATCTAGTCTGTACTCGTTGCTTGTTGTGGTATACTGTTAGTTGGTAACCTACTTGCATGGCCAAACTATTTGACTTGCTGCCTTCTACTAAAATCTAGTGCAGCTATAACCCCCACTTTAGTCCTGATTTCTTCATTTCTGATCTTATCTCTTCTTAATACATTGAGTATTCTTCTCAGGAATCTCATTTCTGCTGTTGTGATTTTTCTTTTCTCTTTTTCTGTGATTGTCCAGGTTTGGTTCGGCATTAGTAACATAGAGTTGGTAGGAAGATTGTGTTGTAAAGTGCTTTCTTAGTAGTTATTGATACATGTTTGTTCTTTAGTATTTGTGCCATTTTTCCAATGAGTTGGTTTGCCTTATTGCATTCTATTTTCGATCTCGCCTTCTGATTTGCCATTGATGATATTATACTTCCTAGGTACTTGAAACTCTTTACATCACAATCAACCCCATTATTTATTGGTTTTTTCTGATTTTCTAGGTAATTTTCTGTTCAGAAAAAAAATGTCCAAGTCAGCAGAAATTAAAATAATAATAATGTGGAATAAAGGAGGTTAATGCAGTAACAAGAAGAGATGGCCTTAAATGAACAACATTTGTACAGCAGCTGTTAAACAATGACACAATTTTCAGACATTATTGGTTTTGTCTTTCAACTTTTATGTTACCGAGCAACTCATATAATCACTGCCTGCTGTTCACAAGAATAAAAGTGTGTTGTCATGTAGATTGTAACTAATCAATGAATGTTGTTTTGTGTTGTAGGTTGTAACTAATCAATGAATGTTGTTTTGTGTTGTCATGTAGATTGTAACTAATCAATGAATGTTGTTTTGTTTTGTAGGTTGTAACTAGTCAGTATATCATATTTTGCTTGGTATAAAATACGGTAAAAGTGAATATAACAATGTATAAGGGAGACCTTTATTTAGAAATAGTAACGTCTTCTAGCCGGTCTCCCTGGTCTAGGGGTTACACAACTTTCTCCGTAAACCCGTATACTCTCGTGAGTAATGTGACATTGCTTGAGAATCATGTAGCGGTTCTCTCCACATCGGTAACTTACGGGGTATGGCGATGTCCTGTAAAGGATATGCGAACTAAAAAAATAAAATAAAAACGTCTTCTAACAATGGCTTTTACTAGGAATGATAAAAATGGATTATTACTGATAAATATTTACATATTTTCATTGCATATTTTATCTAAGTGTGCTTTGTAATACTAATTATGCTCTCTAATCATTTGCCATTTGGCCCTGAGATCCTGAAAAGTAGATCATGATGATTATTTCTTTCTTGACCACAAGCACTCTTTTTTAGATCATGTGCAATAACATTTTATATTATAAGAAACATAAACTATGAACTAATCACAGCTTTTCTTTCAGTGGAATGTTGGAAATAATGATAAACAAAGATTTCTGCACTAAGTAATCAAAATAACATGTGTACTTTTAGTTAGACATTGACTAGTAAATCACAAACAGCCAATAAATCCTATGATTGACTGCAACATCTCGTAAAGGACATGCAGCTATCTTTTAAACTTTTAGTTTTTAGTTATTTAGTTTGATGTTCTCAGTGCTCCTATAACTAACCACAGAAAATGTGTTAGATTTAAACTGTTATCTTTACAAGACGTATTTTAGGTACTAAAATATTGATAAACACTTTTAAAAATTAAGATGATTAATTATAAGAGATTACAGATGACTGAGGTGTCAAACAGGAATGTGACAATGGTCATCAATTTGGAGCTATTCCAATCAGGAACTTTGGTACAAAATATTCTGAAGGTTACAGAGAACAGGATTTAAGGGGTTAATGACAGAATTAAAGGTAAAATTATAAGGTTACTAAGTATTGTAATTTATTTGTTTATGTAGTATTTATGAAGTACACATTGTAGTGGTTGTTATGTAACAGCTAGGAAGTGCATATTCATCCTATAAATGTTATATTACATTTATGAAGTACACATTCATCTTAAAATTCTTATGTAACAATTATGAAGTACATATCAATCCTATTGTTCATATTTAACAGTTATGAAGTACACAATCATCTTATCATTTATAAATAACATTTACAAAGTACACATTCATCTTATAGTTGATTTGTAACAATTATGAAGTACATATTAATTTTATAGTTGTTATGTAACAATTATGAATCATACATTAATCTCACGGTTGTTATGTAACATGTATGAAGTACACATTAATCTTATGACTTATGTAACATTTATGAAGAATATATTCATCTCATGATTGTTATGTAACATTTATGAATCATACATTCATCTTATAGTTGTTAAGTAACAATTATGAAGCATACATTAATCTCATGGCTGCTGTATAACATTTATGAAGTACGCATTCATCTCATGCATCAAAATCATGCAAAAAGACCATTTCTTGCCAGATAACTGTCAGGCACTGTTGCCTTCTGGAATGATTTAATTTATTTAATGGTTGGTTTATTAAAAATCTGGCCTATTAGGCCACAATAAAATGGAAAACAATATGATCACAGTATACTCTTCTTCTTTTCTTTACAATGTTTCATAGATTTGAGCATCAGCCTTCAACATCTAAAAATAATAAAACATGTTGTCCATTACAGATCTTACTGTGTATCCCAAAGTTTAGTTTCAACTGTGGCTCCTTAGTCAGATTTGGTGTCAAGCCACTTGGTAAACAGGACAGATCTGAAGGACATGCTTTGGTATTTGGGAGCTTCTCTTGAGAATGCAACTAAGCATATGTGACAGGTATTATCACAGTATAATATTATTTTCATATTTATTGATAAAAAAGAGGCCATATTTCATACTGCAATGGAATAATCACAGAGCTGGTGTAATCAACTAATGACTGGATTAGAAAATAACATAAGTAAATCACCCTTTTACATGGCTTACGATGCATTTCGCATACAGTGCTAAACCCGTATGTTTTCAGACCAATCAACACTCACCGGATGATGAGGTAAATATCATACTAATTGTCTTTACTTCCCAAGACATTTCTATTTTAGGTTGGATCAACCGGGGAGCTCAGGTAAATTTAAAAAATCCAAATCCACCCTGATACAGATCAAGCCCATGCCCACAGAGCCAGTAGGCGAGTGTCTAGCCACTATGCTACCATGGCTCTCGGTGACTGGATTATATATCATCATATCAATCATATATTTCAACTATATCAGGAAAATACAAACATAGACAAAGGAGCTTTACAAGAACTTGATAACATGTAATACCGAAACACCAAAAGGCAAACAGAGTGACTTCAAGAACATAATCCCAAGATATCAAAAGCCAAACACAATGATTTTAAGAACAGAATCCTGAGACATCAAAAGGCAAAAACAGTGACTTCAAGAACATAATCCCAAGATACCAAAAGGCAAACACAGTGACTTCAAGAAAATAATCCTGAAATACTAAAAGGCAAACAGAGTGACTCATCAGCTGTCACCTAAACTAAAATGTTCGAAGACTATGGCGGATGTTAAATGACAACTTATAAAAGTTTTCATCTTCCATCACTTTTCTTTTTAATGTCAAATTTAGTCCCGGTCAACATCTCAGCTGAGAAACCTCATTAAATTGCAGATGAAATGCTTCAGAAAGGCCACTAGAGGCTGAATGGGAAACAACATCAGAAACATGATAGGCATAACCTCATGTGTGGAATTCATCACGATACAGCAAATAAGGTGATTTAAACATTTTATGAGAACAAAACTGAAGCGGCTAACGACATACAAACCAAACAAGATCTGTCTATAGAGCCAGAGGAAGACCAAGAAAATGGTTGATAGACAACATCAGAGGTACATAAAAACATGGATTCAGTACAATCAAGGCGACACATCTGGCTTTGAAATGCAAGCTTAGCTCCCCGGCCCTTATGATTAATAAAAAGTCTGGATCAAATGTCGTCCCCCTGAGACTTTGCAATAGACAAAAGTAGATCACAAATGACAATGTGGACATTGCAGTACAAAGTCTTTACCAAAAAAGAAAAACAAATACAAACGTATGCTTTATATAAACATATTAGTTCTATTTCTCTTTGTTATTTGATTTTGTTTACCGATAAAAGCCATTCACTTTTAATTGATCCGAAGCAGTTTCAAGCTATGGGGCCCTGACATGATAGAGCCGTCACATTTTGTATTCCTGAGAGCAAGGAGGGATAGGTGGCCAGTCTTTCACTTACTGCGCCAGGTGACAAGCCCAAGGGTAAAACCCACATCTGACCGAGCTCATGACATTACAAAGAAGTCATCAGTCACTCCAAGCTAGGATACAGATTCAGATAAGTACCCTTAATATTGTCATGTGGTGTGTTTCATTTAGTTTTGTGTTTTGTTTGTTCTGTGCTGATGAAGGCCTTGGCCGCAATGTCCAATTTGTTTCTTGTAATAGTGTTTTAGTGAAGCTCACAATCTACTTCACGTTTTTTGATGATTCATTCATGACATCCAATAACTAATTTGTTATTGAAGACTGTGTTTTTGTAAAGCTGACACTTATCTCTTTCTATTTTTCCTTGTATTGCATATTAACAACTTTACTGCAGTTAGCCCAAACTCATTGTTATTCATTTTATACTCAAGTCAGTGTTATTGCTGTTGATATTTGATAAGCTTATACATATTAATCCCAGCCAGTATCAGTGGTTTAAAGGTAAAACAATTGGTGAATCTGCTATCAGCTTGCTAGTTCGTTTTTTTGTCCTCCAATTGTCCTGCCCGATACAAATATCTCCTCCCCGCCACCAGGCATTGATATCGTTATACCAAGTCGGACCTCGCTCATCATCATGGGCAAGGGAACATACTCGGCACCAGAAGAAAGTGTTGATAATGTCACCAGTGCCTTTCCACCTGTTGGAGATAATAAAAATAAAATATAGAATAACATTAATTGAACGTTATAATATTAATATTTAAATGTCATTTCCAGACTTTAAAAGCCATTGTATTTGCCACTAACTTTCTCAATCCCAGACTAGTGTTACTTGAGCTCATTACGTACTAAGCAATTGTTTCTGTAAACTAATACATATTTGCACCTTTTGTTACTGGGCTCTTTGATTCACTGGCACCTTGCCGTCTTGACAGATGATAATTTGTTACATTGTGCTTCAAAATGGCTTAATAACTACAACCCATGGTGGTTGCGAATATGACTGATAAGGCCAATTCGCGCTGTAAATGTTCGTCCACAGTGGATGCATGTGAACACATGGTCATTTTCACCATCATGCACCATCTTACGTCTCACAAGCTCAGAGTGTGACTTATCTGCAATAATTTTCTCCTTGTCTTTATTCCATTTCTGATATTTGCTCTCCTTGCAACACGATCAGTGGCAACTTGCTCCCAATGTGCATTATCAATGCCTTTATCAATCATGCCCCGCTTGCACACATCTTTGTATTGCAGTAGAGGCCGGCCTTGAGATCTCTTTCCCATCTGTAATTCACCAAAAAAAGACGTCCTTTGGTATTCTACCATCATTAATCCTCCTAACGTGTCCTATCCATCTAAGTCTATGAAGACTGTGCATGGAATATGCCGTCACACAACCTGATCTTCCCAATACTTCAGTATTTGTGATTTTGTCTTGCCACTTAATACCAAGTATTCTTCGCAGACACCGCATATGAAAGCTGTTTAAACATTTCTCTTGGTGTGAGTAAGTTGTCCAAGCTTCACTGCCATAAAGAAGAGTACTAAGGACACAGGCTTGATAGTCAAGGACTTTTGTTTTGGCAGTAAGCTTCCCGTTCTCCCAAACTCCTTTTCTTAACCTGTTCATTGTTGTTGCTGCCTTACCAATCCTGATGTTAATTTCCTGATCTAGGGATAATTTGCTATTTACCTCTGATTCTAGATATGTAAAATGGTCTACTATCTGGAGGTTAGCATCCTCAATAAAGATTGATGGTACCCCATCTGCACCTTGTGACATAATCTGTGTCTTCTTTTTGCTAATCGTTAAACCAAATTCAGAACAAGCATTGGGGAATGCAGATAACAGATGTAATTCTTTCTCAGAGTGGGTCGTATTTGCAGCAACATCTGCAAAAAGTAACTCTCTGATCAGTACGCTCCTAATTTTGGTCGTGGCCTTCAATCTGGGGCCTTTGATTGATTGTTTCTGTAAACTAACATGTGTTTGCACCTGAGTGCTACAGGGGCCTTTGATGGTAACAAAGAATAGTAACACTGTCATCTACTGTCTCATTATATATTTACACTGTCATCTACTGTGCATGTCATAAGAGGAGACTAAGGAGGACTGGTGTGAAGTTGGCTTTGCCATTCAACAGACAAACTTTAGCTGCAAAATCCAACCAATCAAAAACACATCTAAAGAGAAGGAAACAAGAATAACAGGACACTCTTCTAGAAGTGGTGTGATGCGATGAAAAATGCAAGAAGCCTGGATTGTTGATTGATCTACTTTTACCTAGGAAAATCTCCAGAATTGACACCAGGAATGTTAAAACTATGCATGGATTGGAAAAGGCAGCACAGGTAGTAAAATAACTGAAATATTATAGACAATTAGAGACAGAGATGAATAAAGGGGGAGAACATGGTGAGAGCTGCATGAGATAGCAAACGATATGACTGCTTGGCATGAACTGCTTGACAGCTGTGCTACTATGGGAGATAGAAAGCAGAAGACATAAAATATTAATGTTTGTGACTGAAGAAGTTTAAATAATAAGACACCGAGACACCGGAGTTAACTCTTTTAGTTTTAGAAAATTTTGCATCATATGCTCAAGAGGTCAATAACCTAAATGGGAAAAAAAAGCATGAGTGTATTACATTCACAGAGGCAACTTATCTGCACCTTGCATAAAACATACACTGTAATATGATGTTAAACTATCCAGATTTCTTTAGTATAGTCAGACCAAACATAAAAGAGAATAACAACACCCCATTCATTACTTGATGCATAAGGACAATAGCTAATCACACATTGTGTATTACTAGGACAAAAAGAGTTAAAGTAACAATAGGAGTAGAGTGGGTTAATGATACAACTAAATAAGGCATACAGAGTTAAGAAAAGCATAATTCATGTAAGGAGAAAGTAACAAACATTTTGGTCAGTTTCTTAGCTATGAAAGAATTAAGGCACATGAAAAATATTTTTGTTAGGTCCGTATATGTCGGTGAATAAACAGCACATGAGGGGTCACGGGTTGAAGTGGAATGGCACCCATGTTTTTTTGTTTGTTAGATACACACATGGAACCTGTTTAGAACTTATAGAACCAAGCAGGAATCAAGAGTATCCAGGCCACCAGAAAGATAATGCATATAACTAACTTGACAAAATTGAACAAGTAGCAATATTCATACTTCACACAGGACATAAGAGGCTGAAATACCACTTTAAAAAAAACAACTAAATATAGGCGACACTGGTGAATTGATAAAATGATAGCTATACATTCGTTGCAAGAGTGTTCTACACATGTTGAATAGAGAAAATTATTGAGGTCTAGACCAACACCATTTGAGTACAAACTTTATGGAGATATCCACAATCTCAAGCTGATTGCTGTTTTCTTCATAAATTCAGGTTGATGTCTGAATGTTTGTGAAGAACCAATTTACATGACCAAAAAAACAAAAAAACATTACATGTGGGACTAAAGCTCCAGACAACAGTAAGCAATTGAGTGACTTATCATGGTCATAGAGTTGTAAATGGACAATCAATTTGCTGTGGTTTGAAATGACTACCTTCTTAGTGCATAGATAGCCCCAGAAGCGTCCGTTTCCTCCCACAGATCACACTAGGGGCTCCACAGCTCTGGCTAAGATCCAAATGTTAAATCTTTTTTCTTTGCAGATGATTTTCTAATATGTAAATTTTGTTCTGACAGTGGCCTATTCGGCCAATATTTTTCAATTGTTGTTAGTTAGTTAGTTAGTTAGACAGATCATCCTCATTGCACATCGAACCATTCAGTCCATAAGTGCTGGGATCCCCTCCTCAGCAAATCTTGCAGCGTGTAGCGGCTCACAACACCAGTTCTGTGTTGGTTTATCAATCTTCTTTGGCTTCCTGCGTAGTGTTCTTGTTTGGCCACACCTCTTTTAATTTGCAGTTCTCGCAGTCTGACCAAGATTGTAGATTCACAGTCATCACTTGGTTCTCGCAACAGTCTTACTTCTCGTAGAGCATTCAGAATGTCAGCCTGGTCCATGGCGCGTCCGCCCTCCACAGTAGCCTCACCTGCGAGCTTGTCAGCCCGCTCATTTCCTTATACTCCCGCATGCCCTGGCACGAAGATGAAACTAATCTTTGCCAGCCGAGACCGCTCCAGAGACAGCAACCACTCTCTTCGGATCCACCCCATCTCTATCCTCTTGAGCATGCTCATTGAGTCAGCTAAGGAAACATGCCCTAGTGAATGTCTGTGTCTCGAGCCATGTTATTGCTTTACTTACTGCCATGACTTCCATAGTCAGGCTACTTGTGGTCTCAGCAAAAGCACCAGAGTCCTCCTTCACAATTCTCCCTCCGGCCTGAGCCGTAAAGGCCCATGAGCTTCTCACATGTCGGACGACCGACCCATCTGTGTATATGACAGCATCACCGTCTAACGAATTCTCGAAAATCAAAGCTTGTACTTTCGCCTCCACAGCAGCTGGATTTTCTTGTCTGCATTTTCTGTCTAGCTGGATGCCGACTAAAAGAGACGTACAGAAATCTGTTGGCACTTGTACCCATTCCTCTCCAGGTTCTAAGTCCTCAAGTGAACATACCTGTTGAAGAATGTCCTCGGCTTGACCCATCCATGACCTTCCTCTTTTTAACCTGCTGCCCTTCACCTTCCTAATTTCACTATGCAGTGGATGTTGTGTGTTTGCGTTAACTCTGAGGTAGGCACATACTCTGCAAATTTGTATTCTGCCTTCAAAGGTTGGAAAATCAATAAGGTGGCACATCGCCCTGCATGCTGTATCTCCTGTACATCCAAGAATAATACGCATGGCTTCAGTTCTGTATCCTTTCCATCCTTTCTATTTGCTTGTGGCTGAGAGTCAGGATCGCCATTGCATACTCAAAAACAGACATGACCAGCCCCTCGTACAGAAGACATAGATGGCATTGCTCACAGTTTGCTGCTGCCATCACCCGCATTGCAGCCAAACCCCGCTTGGCCTTTGTTATCACCTGGTCTATGTGCTCGTTATAAGCAAGGCTTCGATCAAAACATATCCCCAGGTAGTTCATTGTCTGCGTTCTTTCCAGTCTCTGAACACAGCTTTACAGTTGGTGTTAGAGTGTTGACAATATGATTATTCAAAGAGAACCATGTTACTGTTGCCTTTGTTGGGTTGACCATTGCCCCAGCTTCAACACACCAAGTACTTATGCGACTGAGTTCGGTTTTAAGTTCTGCAACAGCCTGATCTCTATCCTTACCCTGACGATACACTAAAACATCATCGGCATATGACAATGTCCTCCCTGGTCCCGTGATCTGCTCGCTGGTGATTATCACAGTGTAGGCGTTGAACAGCACTAGAGATAATGGTAATCCCTGTGGTAGGCCAGGATATATTGTTGTTGGTTCTGAAGTCCAACTGCCACATCTAAAAACTACTTTCCATTGGAAGAGGGCTTCAGCGATCCAATTCAGGAGGAAAGGACTTATCTTGAGTTCAGGAAGCTGAAGCATTAAAATATCCAATGGTACTCTGTTGTACGCGTCCTCAAGATCAATCACTGCCGCAAAGGTTTCAATGCCTGAGTGGAAGCCTTCATAGACATCATGGGCAAAAACTGCTGCATTGGTCCAGGTTTCTCTTTTGGGACGGTACCCTCCCAGGGTAGGTGGGAAAACACCTTGCCTCTCTAGCTGGCTTGATATTTTTCTGGCAATTAACTTCTCCAGCAGCTTGCCTATTGTATTCTGCATGTGTTCAGCATTTCAATTGTTGGCTGCTGTAAAGATCATATGTCCTTCAAGTTCATCATTTTCCATGAAGGCTTGGCTTCCATCCACTATCCCTGAATCTTGGGGATGTATACATTTCTTTGCTTCTCTGCTGAGTAACATTCCAGTGTAATTCATACCCAGTCTTCATTCACTCATTCATTCATTCATTCAGTAGCATGTCCTTTGCAGAACCTCGCTCCCATAACCTTCCTTCGGAAAACCTCTTGATCATAAGCAAGATGTCCCGAGTCCAATACACCCATCTGGAGATCATCCACCACATCCTGCACCCATCTTCTCTTTGACCTTCCTTTTCCTAGGCATGTACCCCTCCATTATTGTCCTCTTCAAACTTTTGTGGTGTTTCAATCAATCATGTGCCATGCCGGAAAGCATGGGCGGTCATGACTCGCCATTTCACTCGATCACCAGAGTCGTGGATCAGCTCGGTGTTGTTGTCTTGACCATGCCATGTGGCCAAGCCATCCAGGTATTTACTTCTCGGTATTCCCCTTGGTCTGTTCCCTTCGATCTTGCCAGTTGTCACTAAGTTCTCCAATCCATTTATAACATGTCCAAAAAATTTTGACTCTCTACGTCTAAGTTCTCTAATCAATTTACGATTTTCATTTGTCTCCTGTAGTACTTGGTCATTGAGTTTTTCTGTCTGTCCATGGTATTCTTTGCATTTTCATCAGAAACCACATTTCTGCAGCCATCAGATGTTTTTCAGCTTGACTGCTCATTGTCCAAGTTTCACATCCATACAAAAGGACAAGCTCTATGTAGCACCTCAACACTCTTTTTCTCGTTTCAGTTGACATCTTTTTATTTGGTCAGTATGTTTTTCATCTTGCTAAAGGCTACTTTCGCCATGGCGATTCCTTGTTCTAATCTCTACAAGGCATCGCCCATCAGATGTTATGGCTGTTCCTAGATGACGTTTCAAGTGACCAAAATATTTCAATTTTCTTTGTTTTATCATCTTTAATAGCCAATCTTCTTCAATATTCAGCTCTTGAAGTATGGATGCATTTTTTCTTTACCCAGTCTACTTAAGTAATATACAACTATACGTCTCAACCACTAACCCCCCCCCCCCCCCCCCCCCCTCCCGGAAAACAATTACTTAGACACAATGTTACTATAAGAAAGAACGGTTATGTGTGTTAGCTTCTATATCCATTCATATTTTAACCATTTTTCTCTCTTTACCCACTTTGGTAACTCTACTTTCTTGCCACCTCACTTCCATCATTTATGTACCCTCACTTTAAAACCCTGTGAAAATACATTTTGTACACTTATTGTATATAGTCCACTTCATACTATCATGTCAGAGCGACATGTGCATGATAACTTAAAAGTTTTGCAACTGTTTGTTCTTCTAATATACGAAACTATTTTATTTCAGTTTCTTTCCTGTCCACTGCCAACAACTTACTGGAAATACTTATTGTATAAATCATCATTCTTGTCCAGCTTGTGCAGATAATCAGCCAGGTCTTTAGGAGACTCAAAGTCATCCACATGTATATAACTATGAGGTGGGGCAGCTCTTTCATAATCCTCGGGAGCAGCACCCATCACAATTGGTATCACATCATGTCTGCAAGAGGAATCAAAGAATCAGAGAACAGAAAATTATATAATGGGCATCATGTATTTAAAAGGCATATTAAAAATCTCTTAATATCCTCACCATCCTCTTCTTCCCCAACTGTTCTGGAAAGGATTTTGCTTGTAATGTGTCTGTGTTCACTGAAGCTGCATTATGTGAGTCCTTTGACTATCATACTCCAACAGCTGAAGAATCTGAGCCTTTCGACAGACTATCCTACTCTGTCGTGAAATACTGAGAGTTAATGATTCCAAGATAGACGACTGTATACACCGACTGACCAGGTGGAAGAAGGGTTAACCAACGAGGCAGTAAGAGTGAACAACAACGGAGTGACCCGGCGCATGTGTTTGTGGGTCAAGACACAGAAGGAGCCGGCTAACCGCACAGGTAAACTGTCGAGTGGAAAAATTGGTTTGCGACAAAAGCAGAGAGTATTATTGGATAGCATATTGCAGTCTGAACGTATGAATAACGGAAAAGTTTCAGATCTGTAATTTTCCACTAACTGTGATAATGAAGTCTGGATGTGAGGTGTCCAGCAATGTCAAGGACTATGCGGCAAAGATGACCTATAAAAGAGTGGCTACGTCTTTGTGAGGGGAGAGTGTGTTTCTTAGGTTTCGGGAGAGAAGGATTATGGAAAGGGTTGTGCTGCGTTCGGATGAACGTTTGTGTATCTATTGTGCATTAGTACTCCCAATTCAGACTAGGATTATTATAAGGTATATTAGAGTATAGTTTAGCATAGGAATATAGATGTAAGTGAATAGCATTTACCATGGCTTTCTATTAGTGGATAGTTTAGACTTTGGTGAATTCACATGTCTTATGCGGGTGTTCACTTCGGAAGCCTTGTCATTATGGCTGGAGAAGGACACTTGCATAAGTAGTAGTAAGGGGCGGATGCTTATCACGGTATCTGTTATCCTTCCCCACAGGTTCAAATCTCCTAGTGAAAGCAGAGAAGAGAGGAAGAGTACTACACTTGAACCAATAAAGTACTTACTTAGAACCAAACAGAATATGGACATGTTTCAAGATGAAGAAATAATAAAGTTAAATCAAATACAGAACACTGTATGCTCAAACGAATATACCACTAAAACCCTTAAAAGGAAAAGATGTTAACCTGGGGCAAGCAGGGATACTTACCACTACATACGTATTGGATGCATAACGAAGAAATAATAGACAAGTAAAACAGGACTAGTAATAAAAGACTATAGGACGAACTGTGGCGATGTGGTGGTTTTTCAATGATGGATACTTACCGTCATGAAACAGATTCAGGTGCATTCATAAACTTACAGGACTTTTATTACGGTACCTTGACTCAGTGGTGAACAGTTTTTGTTTTTTCATGCAATAACGGATTTACCATCAGATGCAAGCATACGGATCATCCGGGTGAGCTCTGTCCTGTTTGATGTGCTGTCCTGTGATCTTGATGAATGAAAGGGCGAGAAGCAACACCGCTGATAGACATTCAGAGTTCATATCTGACAACCACACTAGAAGAACATACCAACTACATAGACAATATCCATACATACACCAGACATAGTTTTTATTAATAAATCTTTTATCTTATCGTTGAAGGGAACTGTTGTCGGAGTATGTGTTGAGGGAATAATAGAGAGTGTGAAAGAAATAGATATATGGAAGGGAAGACAGAAGAGAGGAGTGTAGACCAAAGTCAGTCAATAATCCCAACAGATAATAAGTTTAAAGATGTGCTTGTTGAGTCCAGTCTCCTCTCGGGAATTTAACAGGACATAATCCAACAGCTGCAGTGTCTGAACCTCTTGACACACTATCCTATTCCAAAAGCTGCCATATCTAAACCTATCCGTTGATTATTCCAGCCATCATGTCATGCGTTCCTATACTTACTTTTTATATTTGATCAATAGCAAACTAAAGAAATCTGACGTTCCCATTGGCTAAATCCACTGTGTAGTTATCCTCTTTGAAAGTAAAGCACTCACAATTTCTAATGTTGGTCCCTGGGCATTTCCTGCACAACTTTCTGTTACTGAAAGAGTTACGTATTCAAGATGTGAAAAGAATAGATACAGCTTGTATCCCTGGAGCATGGCCGTGCTATATCACATCACAATAAAGTCACGTAAAAATCGAAGAGGATTGACTTCATTGTACTGGGATTTGTCCCATATGACTGTCTCTTTCCACAGGGCGGCCTGCTTAAAGCATAACACAAAACACAAACTCTGTAGCTGCAGCGATGACCCCCAGAGTGTCTGAGAAAAATACACCCGTGAACCAAAAGACGTAGCCCGTAGGACTCACAGCACATTATTGCATCAACTAACTTCCTTGTTTAGGAGTGTCATGAACCTGAAACTAACTACTTTTATTTAGGCATTAGCATGGAGGCCCAAGTGTGAAGGGGACAACATCCATTACACATGTTATATTTCAGATGTGCTGATTTTATTTGTGCCTGTCTTTCCAGGAGTATGACCGCAGTGTAAATCAACACTGCATATGTTACACGGTGTTGATTATAAATAATTATTGATCTTGAGGTGGTACATGTGCTGAGTCAGGTAAGAGGAAGTTATACTTGTGCATCCAAATTGTTTTAGCTGGATCAATATCTTCTATTTGTATATTATACTGTAGAAATTGGCAATGTGGCAAACGGTTATGGATACAATTCGTAATCCCACATATCACATTCAAAACACATCTATGGGCGATTTGGCAACAGAATGCTCTCATAGAATGGTTTTCTTACAATGGTATGAGTGCCGGTCGTTCAGAAAGCAACAATGGCAAACTACTGAACGTAAACTTGCCAAGAAATCACAAATAGCCAAAAAATGCTGGGGTTGACTGTGACATCCTGAAAAGGATATGCAACTAACTGTAGAAATAAAAACTGCAAATCTTCTTCTGTTTGTGAGTGTCTGCTTAAGAATATTGCCAAATGCGAAGTTGATGACAATGGACACAAATATGCAAAAGATCCTTCCTTGCTTAAAGTTTATGGTTCACTTCTGGAAAATTGAGTTTACATGTAATCAGTGAGAGAAAGATCTTCCATTGATTGGTTGGTTGATGGCGGGTGGTTGGTTGATTGGTTGGTTGACTGGTTGGTTGATTGCCTGGTTAATTGGAAATCTTCTGGAAGAATCTAGTTCTTGAGTCTGCTGCATTGATGTTCAGATGGTCCAAGCCCTGAAAAGGGCTCGCATTTATTAGGTTGATGTTGGTTTAAAGACTCTCCCAGCCCAGTACCAAAGTATCATCATCACTGGGACCATATTACAGAGTTCTCCTTTCCCTCCCCAAGCATATGAACCGGCAGGGTGTGCAATACCTTTACTTGAGTTTGACATCTGGCATGATGATCCTTGGAATGTTAGCAAGATGGGAGCCCAGTCAGTGGATAGGCCACTCTGTGGATAGTGAGTTGATAGGCTACTCTGTGGAAAGACCACTCTGCGGGCAGCAGCGCGAAGATCTTGGTCAATCAAAGTCTTGATTCTGTTCTTGTGACCTTTGGCTTCCTGATTATCATCATCATACGTCATGCTGGTATGTGTCTGTGGTAATGTTCACCATCTCACACAATCACCAATATCTTGGATCGGGTCTGTGTTCTTTTCCTGATTATGTGATGCGGCAAAGCCATCCCAGCATTTATCTCATTGCCTTCATCATGCTATTTTCCTATCAGTTTTAATAGTTGTCACTAAGTTTTCATGTTTATTTCTGCTCATAATGTGCCCAAAATATCTTGATGTCTATGTCTAATTTCTCATATCAGTTTATGGTTTTGATCTGTTTCTTGAAACACTGACCCATTCATTTGTTTGCCTGCCCATGGCATTCTTTGCATTTCCCTCATAAACCAGTTTCCACTTCCATCAGATGTCTCTCAGTTTGTCCATGTTTCATGTACACACACCAGTATAGGTTCTATACATAGCACTTCAACACTTTTTTTTTCCAGGGCATTGACAGCTTTATAACTGATTCAAGACAAAAACAATTAGGTTTGTAACAAATGTGGTACACAATGAAATGAACAAGTAATATAATTTAAATTTCCATTAATTGAGCATTGAAACTGCAAAATAAAATAAATAACAAAGTGACTGTAGTATGGCATAATACCATCCTTCTTTCCAAATGGGGGAGTCGTATTTGGTGGGTGATATGTTATCTTTTCGCACTGAATCATTTAAAATGTTATAACTTGGTATTAAAATAAACTTACATTAAAGTTAGTTGCATGTCCTTTACAGGATTCAGTTTTACAATTTGTTGGCGGTTTGTGATTCCTGGGCAAGTTTGTGTTCAGTAGTTTACCATTACTTTCTAAATAACTGACACTCACACCATAGTATGGAATCCAATGCAACGTTACCTGCTTCCAAATCGCCTGCAGCTGTGTTTTGAATACAGTATGTGGGGTTACGAATTGCATTCGTAACCCCTTTGTCACTTAACCGGCTTAACTTAAAATTTCATTCAATAAAAACTGTTGAGGTTACAACTTGGAGTAGCTTATTTTACTGTAAAAGAAGACACCTGTGCTGGATGAAATAAGTATAAGGATATAGCATATTATTGATTGGAGTGCAAGAATTATGAGCTCCAACAAAGGACACAAATTGAATATATAATCCACTGTAATAAGCCTGTGACAATGCAAAAAAGGTTAAAAATAGATTGCTCTAGAGAACTACAAGCAAAGATTAAGCACTATATCACAGAAAAAAAAATCCCATGAGGAGATCAGTATTCATTCATTCATTCAGTAGCATGTCCTTTGCAGAACCTCACTCCCATAACAACCTTCCGGAAAACCTCTTGATCATAAGCAAGATGCCCCGCGTCTGATACACCCATCTGGAGATCATCTGCCACATCCTGCACCCATCTTCTCTTTGGCCTTCCTCTTCCTCTCTTCCCAGGCACATACCCTTCCATTATTGTTCTCTCCAAACTTTCGTGACGTTTCAAGTGACCAAAATACTACAATTTTCTTTGTTTTATCGTCTTTAATAGCCAAAGATCAGTATTACAAATTAAAATACTAATAATTTAAATAATTTATTGTAAGCTGTAAATATATACTGACAGGAGTGAATAATATGGATAGCACGATTTAAATATCACAATTGTGTGAAGGACATGATTGTATAATCTACACATTATCAAACAGCAAATGTACAAGTTAGTAAAACATAAACATCAATTTTATTAAATAAAAATAGACACTTTGTATTCCAATAATAGCTAGGAAGGGTTGAACAGGACATTGATGGCATAAATACAACACAATAACTGATTTCATTAATGAAGGGAAGAGGTGCCTCACAGATTACCTACAGAATCAAAGATCAGCTCTGCAAAGAGAGTAATATACAAGACAGAAACATAACTTACTTTAATCCATTTATAAAGAATTTTTCTGTTATGTAGTCCCGGCAGTTTGAGTTTTCAAATGATAAATAAAATTTATAATCTCTGTTCAACATTTCAAAGCACTTGTTAGCCTCGAATCTAGGGCATTTTAGTTTTCCACATCCACCATAAATATCTATCTGTTGATGAAAGGAACCAAAAAGCAATTTGTCAGATGAGTGTCTTACATGTGAATAATTACTAGTATCTGTGAATAATATCAATACTTTAACCAAGCTGGGGTCAGTTGGACTAGAATATTGACTTCTCGTCCTTGATTTGGGGATGTAAATTACAAGCACCTCTGAAGTCGGATGGCAAGGGATACTGGTAATAGGGAAAGCTAATTCACATGCAAAAGTCAGTCCAGTGCAATAGAAGTAGTGTATGGGCTATGCTTGAGCTCAAAGTGAGCGGGAAAAAAATATAACAACAAAGCTGATGGTTTTGTGATGATTTTGTGATGGTTTTGTGATGATTTTGTGATGATTTTGACAATGGTATGAGTTTCATTCATTCAGAAAGCAATGGACAACTACAGTTAGTTGCATATCCTTATACAGGACATCACAATCAATCCCATCATTTATTTACTAGGCAATTATTCTGTTCAGTAGTTTGCCATTGCTTTCTGAATGACTCAAATCAATGCAAAACAGTTTTCTTCCAAATCGCCGCCAGCTGATTTTTAAACCCTGACCAGTAAGTCAGGGAATTATGAAACTGCGTCTCATTATCTCCCAGGCCACAAGGTTAATAATAACTAGTATCTATAAAAACATCAATACTTGAACTAAGGCTAATCTTGTGACTCAAAATTTGATTGTAGCCGGTTCCTCTGAATGGATATAAATGCTGTACAGCGAGTAATGAAATGGTGAAGAAACTGGAGGCAATGTAGATGTGGTGTTTGAGAAGATTGTTGAGAATATCATGGACAGAGAAAGAATCAACCACTGAGGTATACTGGGTATATGGTGGTAACCCCATAAATTTAAAGCCTA
Source organism: Cepaea nemoralis (assembly GCA_014155875.1). Taxonomy (NCBI): domain Eukaryota; kingdom Metazoa; phylum Mollusca; class Gastropoda; order Stylommatophora; family Helicidae; genus Cepaea; species Cepaea nemoralis. The sequence goes on from JACEFZ010009065.1 coordinate 962,273, forward strand.
AGCTAAATGGGTCAAGTGGTCAGTATCTTGCCAGCTGTGTTTAATTTCCAGAACATATTCTGGCACCTATTTTGGCTGGGTCAACCAGGGAGCCAAGTACATTTAAAAAATCCAAGCATAAATACTGTAGTTGTTAGTTTAGAGATATGAAAATAAATCCGCACCCAGACTCAGCGACTCTGTCTCTCGGTTATGAATCCTCTCTCCATCAGTTATGAATTCTCACTCCCTAAGTTATCAGTCTTCTCTCCCTCAGTTATGAATCCTCTCTCCCTCATTTATGAATCCTCACTCCCTCAGTTATGAATCCTCTCTCCCTCAGTTATGAATCCTCATACCCTCAGCTGTGAACCCCCGAGCCCTCAGTTATGAACCCTCTCTCCTTCAGTTATGAATTCCCGATTCCTCAGTTATGAATCCTCTCTCTCTCTCTCAGTTATGAATCTTCTCTCCCTCAGTTATGAATCCCTGAGCCCTCGGTTATGAATCCTCTCTCTCTCAGTTATGAATCCTCTCTCTCTCAGTTATGAATCCTAGTGACCTCAATTATGAATCCCCCCTCTCTCTCTCTCAGTTATGAATCCTCTCTCTCTCAGTTATGAATCCTCTCTCTCTCAGTTATGAATCCTCTCTCTCTCAGTTATGAATCCTCTCTCTCTCAGTTATGAATCCTCTCTCTCTCAGTTATGAATCCTAGTGACCTCAATTATGAATCCCCCCTCTCTCTCTCTCAGTTATGAATCCTCTCTCTCTCAGTTATGAATCCTCTCTCTCTCAGTTATGAATCCTAGTGACCTCAATTATGAATCCCCCCTCTCTCTCTCTCAGTTATGAATCCCCCCTCTCTCTCTCTCAGTTATGAATCCTAGTGACCTCAGTTATGAATCCCCCCTCTCTCTCTCTCAGTTATGAATCCTAGCGACCTCAATTATGAATCCCCCCCCTCTCTCTCTCAGTTATGAATCCTAGTGACCTCAATTATGAATCCCCCCTCTCTCTCTCTCAGTTATGAATCCTAGTGACCTCAGTTATGAATCCCCCCTCTCTCTCTCTCAGTTATGAATCCTAGCGACCTCAATTATGAATCCCCCCTTTCTCTCTCTCAGTTATGAATCCTAGTGACCTCAATTATGAATCCCCCCTCTCTCTCTCTCAGTTATGAATCCTAGTGACCTCAGTTATGAATCCCCCCTCTCTCTCTCTCAGTTATGAATCCTAGCGACCTCAATTATGAATTCCCCCCCTCTCTCTCAGTTATGAATCCTCGGGGCGTTGTGGTACCCAGTTTGAAAACCCTTGATGTTGGGGGTTGTTGGGGCATCATCTCCCGCTGTTGCACTCTGCCTGCCTGTGATGATCAGTTAATTATTAACAACCCATCATTTGCACAAGTATAAAAACAATATCTTTGCGTAAAGAAAATAGGGTGCGTCATGTGGACTGCATGTATCCCACGCTTTATGTGGGTTAATTCCCCTTTTTAAAAATTCTATTAAGCAAATATAATAATCAAATGGAAAATTATAGATTCTTTATGACTGCATGTTGGGGAGTTAATAATATCAACTCTTTATAACCCGGTCAATTGTTACATTTACACATTCTGAGCTAAATGTTACCTTAACCTCATATGTATCATTATCATCAAGATTATCATTAAAGTATTTGAGAGTCTCAACCAGCTCTCAAATACAGCAACATACATTCACAAGTCGGACTTCTTGCCTTGTGTAGACTTTACAAGAAAAATTCAGAAGAAGAAGAAGAAGAAGAAGAAGAAGAAGAAGGAACAAAAGAAGAAGATCTAGAATAAGATCTAGAATAAGCAGATATATCATCACGTGCCATTGCCAATTATATGACCATCAGTCTCCGATCAGGTCTGTGTCCTTGTCCTGATTATGCTGGTTGGCCAAGCTAGCTATATTCATTTCTGTTGTCTTCCTCTTGCTTTTTCCCTATAAAATTTGTCAGTAGTCACGCAGTTTTCGAGTGTATTTTAAAAAAAACCATGCTAAATAAATCTAGATTGCATATATCTAAGTTATATAATCAATATGCAGTATCTTTTTCAAACATGTCTATCAATGACAAGTTCTATATTTGCTATTTTAACTCGTTGTTATTCTGAGAGTTATTACATTAACTTCTTCTTACCAAGAACATCGTCCCTTTAAAGTAGCCGGGTGCCTGGGACAGACAGTGCTAAATATTCCCCACAATAGTAACTATGAAGCCAACATAAAATGATTGCAAGAAGAAGAGGTTAAGAAAGCATGGATTAAATATTTATTTTTTACAGAAACAAGTTAACACGAGTCATTGGAGGGGGGAGGGAGGGGGGGGGGGAGGGCTTAAGGTTCCCCAGAGACAAGAGCCGCGCCATGTAACTTCAAGTCCCTGTGTGTTATTCGGATGAACGCCTCTGTGGGCCTATATGGCAAGATTAAATGTAGACAACTATGCTTTGATCTTAACCAAAAGGCAGAGAAGCGATCAGGATAGATAATAAAGTTTGATCTTAGCCAACAGGCCGAGAAGTGATAGTTTGTTTTCAGTGTAAATTTTCTGATAACAGGTATTTTATTTCTCAAATTGGAGGACTTCTCTTCCTTGAGTTGGGGACGTAGATTACAATTACCTTAGAAGTCGGGGTGGGTTCGCCTGATCGTGTGGGACACTGGTAAAAGGGAAAGCTAATCCATGCTAAAAAAAATCAGTCTAGTGCACTAGAAATAGTAGCACACATATGGACTACGTTTGAGTTCAAAGCGAGCGACCGCAAGAAAAAAAAATTTCTCTAACTTCAGGGACCATGCATGTTTAATGTGATATGTAAGTCAACTATTTTATTTTTGACCAGTTCTCAATCTCAAAATATTTAATCAATGTCTGTTAATATTATTTCTGCTTTGACACAACCTTCGTTATTGAGAGGGTCACCTCAGTAAAGCAGCCAAACTTTCCTGCTTCACGATATAAAGGGCATGGGTTTGTTTTTGAACTCCGTCATTCATGCGCGCATGCGCATTTGTCAGACTCCCGGGGTCATGGCTAGAGCTGCTGAGTTCATACTCTGTATGACGCTTTCGACAGGCTGCCACACGGAAAGAAGACTGAGCCATATTGGATAGAACCCAGCGCAACAAAGTCGACCTCTTGCATTTAGACCCTACAACAATTGTCTACGTTGTTTGCCCATTCTCGCTCAATTTCAACTTCACCATTATGTGTTTTGACTATGAATCCAACAATTCATTAACTGATTCTTCTTCTTCGTTCATCCGGAGTTTTTTTTTCGGACGTGATTGCGTTGTGCCTGTTTACAGCAGAGCTGCGTTCTTGCGCCGTTAGGCCGACACATCCGACTTCTGCGGGCATTTGTTGACCGGGTTAACCTTCCCGGGGCATTAACTGATTAATTTTTTCTTTTTCTATTGCATATCCTTTACAGGACATCGCTGTCAACATCAGCATCTTTCAGCTGATTGTTGATTTCTTAGCAAGATTACGCTCAGTAGTTTGCCATTACTTTCTGAGCAACTGGCTTACATACACAGTAAGTTACCGACAAGGAGAGAATCGCTACCGATTCTCGCGCACGTCACGTTACTCACGAGAGTATACGGGATTATGAAGAAAGAAGTGTAACCCCTAGACCAGGGAGCTGATTCAGTACAAAACAAAAAAGTATTTTTGGATCAAACATGGTGTACAATCAAACAAACAAGAGGGATGCAGAAGTGTTTCCAGGGCACCAGGGCCAGGTTTTATACTGGGCAAGACTTACTAACACGTCCTAGCTGTGTGTCCTGGGCAACAGGTCCCTTCGGGGTCCTGGCTTACGATAAGGATTCCGAAGTCAGAGAGTATCTGCCTGCACGGCAAGGGACCACCGGTCTGCATTCTGCATACCAATAAGCCAGACATGGGACAACGGATACTCACGCAAACCTCAGTCCGGTATGACATCACACTGATGTTGGACAACAGGGTACCTTCATCCGGCATACAGGACTTCACGCTGGAGTTCACAGCCAGCGAACACAAGCAAGCAAACGAACAAGAATTATAATGTAAATATTCATTCACTGAACATTAAAATTATGGGAGAATCCGAAACAAATAACACGATGACCCTAGATGGCGATACATTGCCCTTCTGCCCAAATGGGAGGTCACATTTGGTGATATATAGGGTGTATTTTTAATGACTGTGTAGTTTTTGAAAATATTGCCGGTCCAAGTTTTATATTTACCTATTATGTTGCATTAACTTTATAGAGGGTGAATACAAAACCGGCAATATTTTCAAACACTGCGCAGTCATTAAAAAACCCACCCTTTATTATCCTTCGGCACTGAAACAGTTAAACTTTCCCATAGCAATTACAAACAAAACAATTAACTAAATCATAGCATTTAAAATTGCAAATGAGGATAATTACAAATGACAATAGATACCTTTGATTGTACTTTTTTGATTTACCTCAATGTATTTCGCCAGCTCATTAGCATACTGCCGCCTGCCATTTCTAGCCCCACAATTGGATACAAACCAGGCCACTTTTTTGGTTTTTCCCTCTGCATAGTTCCTGTTCTGAGGTTTGGTGAGCACGCTGGAGTTGAAGGGCACAAATTTTTCGTACGGAGCAACAATTGTAGAGTCATGGCGATAAGTTGCTGTCCAGTTGACAAGACCTGTTGGAAATATCACATAAGAAAGTTACCCAATGGCAGCAAATTACCCACAATATAAAATTACTCATGAGAATAGATTACCCATGGCATAAAATTACCAATGACATACGATTACCCATATACAATTAACCATGATATAAGATTACCCATGATAGAAGATTGCCCATGACAGAAGATTACCCATCCTATACGAATACCCATGATATCGTTATTTTGTCGCTGTTCCAAGTTCATGGCAAAGGGTCGCCCCATTATGCTCCGTTCCTGTGCCAGTAAATATCAATGATCAACTGATCACATCACACACCTAGTGTCAGTTGATCTATACAAATATGGGTGTAACACAATATACCCTGTGCGACCTAAGGCTTGTGAAAGGGTTACTTATGTTACTTACTTAACTGTTTAAGTGCCATGAGATGATTATTCGTCTTAAGCGACTTCCCGTATCTACCATGGTCACATATGTCGCCGAAATGTTGTCATTGCGGTATAATACAACATGTCTGCTACTATATTAATAACTTTTAAGTCATAGCTGTAACACACTCCTACTTCCCATTTGCCACCATCCATTTTTATTTGGTCCACTCTTAAGTTTTGTTTGGCAATGAATCTGTTAAAGTACCCTGACTTTTGTTGTTCCATCTGCCCCAACCCATAATGAGTTTAATTGCTTTAGTGTTCACAGATCAATACTTATTCATTTAATTTATCTCTTCATATTTACATTGCACATCACATGTTAATCGAAATATTCAAAGCTGCCCATTTGTATGCAACTTTTCTCCATTGATAAATATATCTGAAAACATACTTGCTTTGTCCATTGTCATTATGTTTTTCAGTTTTGTTGCATTGAGATATAAATTATCTTTTTCTATTGCTCTTGTATTGATTTTACAAGTTTCTTAATTCACATTTCTGTTGTTGATCGTACTACTGTATCGTGAGTTCAGGTATTTCTATTTGGCCGTTCGCTATGGGAGAGAAAGACTGAGTACCTATTCCTCCGCGCACTCAGCTCTAAATAACGTGGTAGCCCTAACACTACGCATACACCAGCTTCTCGCAACAGGTTTTCACTTAATTTTTTTTAAAATTTGATTTTTTAAACATTAGATCACAATATAAAAGGAAATAGCGAACTTTAAAAGTAAACCACACATGCAAATCAATAAGACAGAACCAACAAACTCCAAACATTGGAAAATCCACGTATAGTTGCTTTAAGTCGGTAGAACAAAAATCTACTTTATGTATAACAAAAGACAAGCTTATTGAAAAGTTAAGAGACATTATTAACCGAACTTTCGATAAGGCAGACTTTTTAAAGTCTGCTGATAGCCCTACTGAACAAAGCGTGTCCATATTTATGATTATGTCTCACTGTTAGAAACCAACATGGTTGGTTCAGTGTGCCTGGTCATGGAGATTTATAATAATATCAAGATAACGATCGTGTCAACGGGGTTATCACAGGGTTCACTTGGTAGGAGAATCACAATCGGGTTATTGAGATGGTTGGGGAAAGAGAGACAAGTAAAGAGGCAGAGTCAGAGAGACAAGTAAAGAGGCAGAGTCGTCAGAGAGACAAGTGGAGAGACAGAGAGACGAGGAGAGCAGAGACAGGGGTCAAGTGGAGAGAAGAGAGACAAGTAGATAGACAAATAGACAAGTGGAGAGACAGAGACAGAGACATGTAGATAGACAGAGAGACAAGTGGAGAGAAGAGGGACAAGTAGAGAGTCAGAGACAAGTAGAGAGACAGGGAGACAAGTACAGATACATAGACAGAGAGAGAAGTAGAGAGATAGAGAGGCGAGTAAAGAGACAGAGACAGAATGACAGAAAAACACACGGATAGACAAAGACAGAGAGACAAGTAGAGATACAGAGAGACGGTTAGAGAGGCATAGACTGGCAGACACACAGAGAGGCAGAGACAGAGCGACAAATAGAGAGAAAGAGACAGTGCGACAGGTAAGAGACAGAGACAAGTTGAGAGGCAGAGACAGAGAGACACATAGAGAGACAGACAGAGTAGGTAGAGAAAGAAAGTGAGGCAGACAGGAAGAGAGACAGACATAAACCAGCATACAGTAGTTCACCATGCCTAGAAGTGGAGATTATAATACCACGAGATAATGATCGTGTCAGTGACTCATGGGGTGGACTCAGTAGCACAGTGGTTCTCCAAACCCTCCCCCCCACCCCCGGGAGGGGGGAATTTTAGGGTTTCCAGGGGGGAATTAAGATTATTTCAAGATTGCATTAATACAAGAACCATTCACTTGATATTGTTTTTCCCTCTATATGGAAAAGGGGGGCATGGACCAAGCAAGGTTGAGAACCACTGCAGTAGCAGATACATAGTCGGATTATAGAGAGTGTTGGGGAGTGACAGAGAGAAAGAGAGAGAGAGAAATATAGGCAGGGAGAAACGGAGAGACAGATTGGGGGACAGGGACAGGAAGAGACAAAGAGAGACCGAGATTATAGAGACAGAAAGTGAAAGACAGAGAGAAAGAGAAAGACAAAGAGCCAGCAGACAGATAGAAACAAAAGGATCCAAAGAACTTCATTTTCAAAGGGCCACAAACTGGGCACGCAGGCCCGTCTTACATCCGGCCCTCCCAACCACTCATCTTTCGTACATTCATTATGTATCGTGCATGTTACATTTACATAGAAAAAAACATTGTCAAATGAATGCAGTGTACACAAACAATGCATATTACAATGTTATGTGACAGGCAAGAAGATAGACAGACGCAGACACATACACAGACATCACACATTGATAAACACACGCATAGATACATACATACACACATCCATCCATCCCTAGTCATGGATATTTGGTACTAGTCTCATATGTGCATAGTGCAATAAGCACACTCGATGGGTGTTGCGGTCAATACCAATCCGCCCATTTTTACTTCCCAAGACAATTTCTGGTACCCAATTTAGCCTGATCCAGCTGGTAGCCCGGGTCAATTTTTAAAAAAAATGATTAGTTATCTTGGTCACTCTAATCACTAATGATTAGTTATCTTGGTCACTCTAATCACTAATGATTAGTTATCTTGGTCACTCTAATCACTAATGATTAGTTATCTTGGTCACTCTAATCACTAATGATTAGTTATCTTGGTCACTCTAATCACTAATGATTAGTTATCTTGGTCACTCTAATCACTAATGATTAGTTATCTTGGTCACTCTAATCACTAATGATTAGTTATCTTAGTCACTCTAATCACTAATAATTATTTATCTTGGTCACTCTAATCACTAATAATTATTTATCTTGGTCACTCTAATCACTAATGATTAGTTATCTTGGCCACTCCAATCACTAATGATTAGTTATCTTGGTCACTCTAATCACTAATAATTATCTTGGTCACTCTAATCCCTAATGGTTAGTTATCCTGGTCAATATAATCACCAATGATTAGTTTTCTTGGTCACTCTAATCACTAATGATTAGTTATCTTAGTCATTCTAATCACTAATAATTATTTATCTTGGTCACTCTAATCACTAATGATTAGTTATCTTGGCCACTCTAATCACTAATGATTAGTTATCTTGGTCACTCTAATCACTAATGATTAGTTATCTTGGTCACTCTAATCACTAATGATTAGTTATCTTAGTCACTCTAATCACTAATAATTATCTTGGTCACTCTAATCCCTAATGGTTAGTTATCCTGGTCAATATAACCACCAATGATTAGTATCTTGGTCACTATAATTACTAATGATTAGTTTTCTTGGTGAGGAGCAGCTGATCGGATGACTAGAACGCCGGGTTCTCCTTCGGGAAACCCGAGTTCGAATCCACGATGGAATGTTTTTTGTTGGGGAAAAAATAATTCTGGAATGAGAATTACAATGTTTAAAAAAAAATTCACCAGCTGCCAGACTAAATAACTTGTCAAGAAGAAAGAAACGCTTCTCGGTTTTAAAAATTACTATAGTTTTTATTTATCCCTCTGGGAAACGAGCTGAAGCCTGTTGATGATGAAATACCTCGAATCTATAGAGAAACCATGACCAACCTAGGCCTCACCCCAGTCAGTTCGTATGTGCTTTGATGCACCATGACCAACCTAGGCCTCACCCCAGTCAGTTTGTATGTGCTGTGTGTGCTGCATCATGAACTAATTACATCCTAATATGCCTGTCGGAGGGTGTGAAGTTCCAGAACCGATCTTGCACATCTCCCTGGTTTCTGTGCTTGGAGAGGGGAAGGGGAGTGTCGAAGCACAGTTACCGCGGTGTTGGTACTTTGGTGCCGGGTTGGTGAAAAGTTACTACACCAACGTCACTCAGATAGATACAAGCTTATTTCACGACCAATTGGATATGCATAACAATGCTTCGAACTTTGGAGTATTCTAAATGATTCACCAAGAAATCACCCAATCAACTTTTGTTTTATTTCTGAGGACTTGATTTTGATCGGTTGTGTGTTGTTTTTTTTTAAAGTTAAGGTTTACTATCTGGTGATGTAGCCAGCCAATTACTCGCCCCTTACGACACGCTTGGTAGGTTATGGTGTTACTATGGTTTGCTTTAACTAAGCCACGTATGGCAGTGAATCTTGGAATGTAAAATGAACAAAGTAAGAAGAACGTGTAAGCAACAGGGATGTTGTTCCTGAGACGGATGTTGCGAATTGTTGGGACTGCTAGAGTAACTATATTTTTTATAATAATATTTCGGAGACTTCTGTGGGTCGTAGCTGGAGCTACGGAGTTCGTGCTGGGTGCGACGCTTTCCACGCTGCGGAAAGAGACCGAGCAATATGGGATAAACCCGGTGCAATGAAGTCGACCCTGTCGACTTTTAAGCGACGTTTTTTAAGAGTAACTAATTCCATTCCATCATGTGCAGTACCGATAAGCGTGGACGGTCATGATTAGCCATTTCTCTCGATCACCAGAGTCGTGGATCAGCTCAGTGTTCTTGTCTCAACCATACAATGTGGCCAAGAAAGAGGTTAATGAAACTAGAACATTATATTCAACAATAAGAAAGACGAACTAGCTTTATTTGGACATGTGATGAGAAGAGAGGCATTGGAGAACATTGTGACAGCTGGAAAGATCAACGGGAAGAGAGGCAGGGCAGACCAAGAGAAATGATGCTGGATAGACTGAGACGGTGGCGTGGAGGAATATCATCAGCAGAGGTGATTCAGAATACCAAAGACCGAGATCTGTGTAGATAAATGAACGCCTATCCCAGCTGGCAAGGCACTTGATGATGCTGATGATGATGCTATGAGCGCTGTTGGCCGAGGGTTAGACTCCTGCATATGTCGGCTCGCTAAGTGAGAGGAAGACTGGTACCTATTTCTACGTGATTTAAGGCCTACAAAATATGGTGGTATTATAACATCACAGCCCCACGGCATGTTTCCGCTACGGGGTATGTTTTAGTTAATGCTCAATGTTCATGCGGGAACGAAATTTAAATTTAAATCAGCAAAATCTAACTCACGGCATTCAATCCACGATCGAAAAATTGTCCCAAATGTAATGTTTACTAAGCTCCCGGCAGGCTGACGGTAGATTTTCAAACGATCACAGATTCAATAAGAGATTCCGTCTGTTGTTTATAAAGTACTCAAACGGGATAGGCGAGGCAAACAATATCATGGGCAGTAACACCAATACTAAGCTCTCCTTTGTTGATGATCAAACACTAGTGGCAGTTCAGAGAAAAATCTATATCTATGAATATAACATTTGAACAGAACACAAAGACGCCCTTGTAGGGAGACGGATGTTAGGAAAACAGAAGTCATGACAACCGCGGGAAAGGAAATAACAGCAAAGATCCATATTGATGATCAACAACTAAGACAAATATGGACTTTGTATAGTGACCATCAAAAAAAAAAAAAAATGCTGATGTGGGCAAACAAATGCCATTGTAAGCTGACCTCTTGCATTCGTCAGAATAATTTAAGTCGTCATCACTGCTCTCCGGATACGGCCATAAGTAGTCTGATCTCCTAAGTCGCAAATTCACGTGCGTCCAGCGTACATAAACCGTATGTGTGCGATGTTGATTGATAAACTTCTTCGCACACTCGGTGTGCTTCTCTTTCCTGGCTTCTCTTTCTTTTCTTTAGTCTGAATGTCTAATTTCTAACTATTTATGCTGATTCGTTGAATTGAAAATTCTCGTTTTGTTCGGCCTCTCTAAGACCGTTTCAAGATGTCGGTTCTATCCAGGCCTTGATTCTCTGATGTAGTAGTGGCTCACCGGCACTATCAGTTCTTTCATTGCTCACAACACCCTTGTGTTCTGGTAGGACGATAAAGATAACCTTACTAAATTTGGACTTCTGTCGGGATTAAATTCGAATGCTACTAACAAAACTGCCTCAATTTTCCCGAACATACCCAGTGAATGACATATACAGCTGGTGTGAGTGTAGCTGTACGAATTAAGGCAACCACACGAAGTTGTTCCTGCTAACACTTTCATTGCCATTCTACTTATGGTTGTAGAGGAAGCATTGCTAGCTTCATTAACACCTCTGCCATGTGAGCATTGTTCAGAAGGCCCATGTACACCTTTGATGCCAAACCGACCAGTCTGTGTACATAGCTAAATCCTCATCATCAAAGTTGTCATTAATTAGGGCCTTGATGTTTGTGCCCACAGTTACGGAAATTCACTGTGAGTACCCCGTGTGGAATGTTGTAAGAACAGAAAAGACGACTCGGGGGAAGCGATAGGACTGCTTAGAGTGAGTTAGTTGAAATCCTATGTCCCAATAGAGAAATAAATGTCTAAAGAAGAAGAATTACAGTCATAAGAAGTGTTAAAGTGCTACATAGAACTTATATTGGCATGTACATGTGGCACATGGGCAGTAAGCATATACGCTTATAAACGTCTAATAGAAGGTCAGCATGGCCGAACAGATAAGCAAGTGCAATCCCTACACCGGTCAGTTGGACTAAAATGTTGACTTCTCGTCCGAGACTTTGGAACGTACACAACAAAGTACCTCAGCAGTCGCCTGATGGCGAGGGACACTGGCAATAGGGAAAGCTAGCCCACACGCAATAATCAGTCCAGCTTGGACTACGCTCCAGTTCAAAGAAGTGAAGGAGTATGAGAAAAAAATATCTGCAGTGGAAATGTGGTTGCCGGGAAAATATAGGATATACCATGAACGGACAGAAAAACCAAATAGGTAGTCATTCAAGAAGCAGAAGAAAACCATCGACTAATTAGAGAAATTAGACGTGGGCTGTAGCGATATTGTAGGTATGTTATTAGGAGAAACACATGTGAGAACTTAGTGGCAACCGGCAAATCTGAAAGGAAAGGTTGAACAAAGAGATACATATCAGGATGACTTGGCCATACGGTATAATAACCGAGACAAAAACACAGACTGATCCGAAAATCCGGGATCGCGTGAGATGGCGAAACATTACCGTTCATTATTATTGGCATAGCACAAGATGATGATGATAGGGGATAATATAGTAACATGAATAGAAGAACAGTGAAGTAACATAAATAGGGAACATTGAAGTAACATAAATAGGGGGCATTGAAGTAACATAAATAGGGGACAGTGAAGTAACATAAATAGGGGACATTGAAGTAACATAAATAGGGGACATTGAAGTAACATAAATAGGGGACAGTGAAGTAACATAAATAGGGGACAGTGAAGTAACATAAATAGGGGACAGTGAAGTAACATAAATAGGGGTCATTGAAGTAACATAAATAGGGGACAGTTGAAGTAGCATAAATAGGCGACAGTGAAGTAACATAAATAGGTGACAGTGAAGTAACATAAATAGGGGACAGTGAAGTAACATAAATAGGGGTCATTGAAGTAACATAAATAGGTCACAGTTGAAGTAACGTAAATAGGGGACAGTGAAGTAACATAAATAGGGGACAGTGAAGTAACATAAATAGGGGTAATTGATGTAACATAAATAGGGGACAGTTGAAGTAACATAAATAGGGGACAGTGAAGTAACATAAATAGGGGACAGTGAAGTAACATAAATAGGGGACAGTGAAGTAACATAAATAGGGGTCATTGAAGTAACATAAATAGGGGACAGTTGAAGTAACATAAATAGGGGACAGTGAAGTAACATAAATAGGGGGCAGTGAAGTAACATAAATAGGGGTCATTGAAGTAACATAAATAGGGGACAGTTGAAGTAATATAAATAGGGGACAGTGAAGTAACATAAATAGGGGTCATTGAAGTAACATAAATAGGGGACAGTGAAGTAACATAAATAGGGGACAGTGAAGTAACATAAATAGGGGACAGTGAAGTAACATAAATAGGGGTCATTGAAGTAACATAAATAGGGGACAGTTGAAGTAACATAAATAGGGGACAGTGAAGTAACATAAATAGGGGGCAGTGAAGTAACATAAATAGGGGTCATTGAAGTAACATAAACAGGGGACAGTTGAAGTAACATAAATAGGGGACAGTGAAGTAACATAAATAGGGGTAATTGAAGTAACATAAATAGGGGACAGTGAAGTAACATAAATAGGGGTCATTGAAGAATCATAAATAGGGGACAGTTGAAGTAACATAAATAGGGGACAGTGAAGTAACATAAATAGGGACATTGAAGTAACATAAATAGGGGTCATTGAAGTAACATAAATAGGGGACAGTGAAGTAACATAAATAGGGGACATTGAAGTAACATAAATAGGGGACAGTGAAGTAACATAAATAGGGCACAGTGAAGTAACATAAATAGGGGACATTGAAGTAACATAAATAGGGGACATTGAAGTAACATAAATAGGGGACATTGAAGTAACATAAATAGGGGACATTGAAGTAACATAAATAGGGGACAGTGAAGTAACATAAATAGGGGACAGTGAAGTAACATAAATAGGTTACATTGAAGTAACATAAATAGGAGTCATTGAAGTAACATAAATAGGGGACAGTTGAAGTAGCATAAATAGGGGACAGTGAAGTAACATAAATAGGTGACAGTGAAGTAATATAAATAGGGGACAGTTAAGTAACATAAATAGGGGTCATTGAAGTAACATAAATAGGTCACAGTTGAAGTAACATAAATAGGTGACAGTGAAGTAACATAAATAGGGGACAGTGAAGTAACATAAATAGGGGTAATTGAAGTAACATAAATAGGGAACAGTTGAAGTAACATAAATAGGGGACAGTGAAGTAACATAAATAGGGGACAGTGAAGTAACATAAATAGGGGGACAGTGAAGTAACATAAATAGGGACAGTGAAGTAACATAAATAGGGGACAGTGAAGTAACATAAATAGGGGTCATTGAAGTAACATAAATAGGGGACAGTTGAAGTAACATAAATAGGGGACAGTGAAGTAACATAAATAGGGGTCATTGAAGTAACATAAATAGGGGACAGTGAAGTAACATAAATAGGGGTCATTGAAGTAACATAAATAGGGGACAGTTGAAGTAACATAAATAGGTGACAGTGAAGTAACATAAATAGGGGACAGTGAAGTAACATAAATAGGGGTAATTGAAGTAACATAAATAGGGGACAGTGAAGTAACATAAATAGGGGACAGTGAAGTAACATAAATAGGGAACTGTGAAGTAACATAAATAGGGAACTGTGAAGTAACATAAATAGAGGTCATTGACGTAACAGATATAACATGAATTTGAGACTGTGTAGTAATACAAATAAGGGATATTGGAGTAACAGAATAGGAGGCTAAAATAACATAAACAGCGGACAAAAGAGTAACATGAATAAGGGAAAGCGGAGGAATATGAGTAAACATGTCTTCGGACTCACTAATCTTCTCTCGGTGCATCAAAGTCTACACAAATAATCGTGTATATTTATAGTATTACCTAAACGCTGACAACAAAGACCTAGTCAACTCACCACTGAGAGCAGCAAGTCCCGGAGTGTGGTAGGGTGACTCCAGTAGATACAGAAGCCACTTCTGACGTTGTGGCCTGTTCTCGTGGGGAACACCCGTCCCCTGGAAAAGAACCACGTCGGCATCAGCTAGATCCGAGCGTGAATCCGTCAGTTCACAATGAGGCACAACACATTTTTGTTCTATAAAGGTCTCTTGTCCTCTTTTGACACCCCAGCCACTCAATCCGTTGTAAACTAAAATCTTCTTGTGTTTGACCATCCCGTCTTTGAGTCCTCGGTCGACGGATTTTGGAACAAATTTAAGCTGGGACAGTATCCTATCATCTGTGTAGTACTCTTCATTGGGGTAGACTGAAGGCTGTTTGAAGAATAATAATATACAGGTTAAGTTCTTAAGTGGAGAGATAGAAACAGTTAATTTTACTACATCCACATAAGAATAGAGAAACATAATCTCATCATCATCATCATTATCATCATAACCATCGTAATCATCATCGGTATCATTATCATCATCATTATAATAATAATAATCATGATCATCATCATTATAACCATAGTCATCATTATAATCATCATCATCATCGCCATCATTATAATGATACTCATCATAATCATAATTGTCGTCATTATCTTCATCATCAAAATAATAATCATCATCATTATAATCTCATCATCATCATTATTATTGAGAGAATATTGATGTATATAAACATTCTATTTCACATACAGATATTCTACTACACATTTAAACATTCATAATTAATTATATATTTTTACATGACTTACAGAAAAATAGACAAAAAACAAAACAAAAACACATTCTAAAAAAAAAAAAAAGTCGCTTAAAAGTCGACAGGGTCGACTTCATTGCACCGGGTTTTATCCCATATGGCTCGGTCTCTTTCCGCAGCACGGAAAGCGTCGCACAAAGCACGAACTCCGTAGCTTTTAGCGACGACCCACAGGAGTCTCCGAAACATTTAACTCGTAAACCGAAGAACGCGGCCCGGAATCGAACCCACAACCTTCGGAGCACGAGTCAAACGGCTTGACCACAAAAACACATTCTGCATGATATTAATCTATCCTCCCCTCTCCAAGCTCAGGAAGCAGTGGCGAATGTAAGACAGGTACTAAAATTTAATATGTAAGGAGCATCATCATCATTATCATGTGCTATGCCGATAAACATGGGTGATCATGTTTCACCACCTTCCACGATCACTAGAGTCGTGGATCAGCTCTGTGTTCTTGCCTCGACCATACCACGTGGCCAAGCCATCTAGATATTTATTTATCTGCTTCTCTCTCTCTCTCTCTCTCTCTCTCTCTCTCTCTCTCTCTCTCTCTCTCTCTCTCTCTCTCTCTCTCTCTCTCTCTCTCTCCCACCCCACCCCAGTCGTGGCAGTTGTCACCATGTTGCCTTGTTTATTTTTTCTCATAACCTGCCCAAAAATGTTGATGTCTAATGTCTCTAATCAGTTTGCTGTTTTCATTTGCTGTAGGATTAATTTATTGTAGGATTAGCTCATTGGTTTTTTTTTTCCAATGAGAAACGACCTAGAATGTAACCAGGTCAGGATTCAGCACAAGACGTAAGGACTGGACTGAGAATAGGCCTAGGCTGGTGAAGCTTTCTCCTTAGGATTTAGGTTTTCCATTGTCAACAGACTCTCACCCAATGTACAGAAGATATAGGACCAAATGAATCAAACCAATTTGGAGCAAGGAAACGGAGAATACCAGGGAACAAAATAAATTTATTGATACTTATAGACAAAACTAAAACAACTGAATAAATTGTGGCGTGGGACAGATAGACCTACAATATTAAGATTTGTATGAGCATGCACCTTTCCCATTGCAATATACGCCTGTGAGACCTGGAAACTTACTAAACAAGCTGAACAGCGCATACATGCCTTTGAATATAAATGTTACTGACGGGTTCTAAGAATATCTTTGATGCAGAAAAGAACAAATGCATCCATACGACAAGATCTGAATATTGAAGAAGGTTGGCTACTAAAGACGATAAAACAAAGGCATTTCAAATATTTTGGTCACTTGAAACGTCATGGAAGTTTGGAGATAACAATAATGGATGAGTATATGCCCGGGAAGAGAGGAAAAGGAAGGCCAAAGAGAAGATGGGTGCAAGATGTGGCAGATGATCTCCAGATGGTTGTATCAGACGCAGGACATCTTGCTTATGACCGAGTTTTCCGGAAATTTGTTATGGGAGCGAGGTTCTGCAGATGACATGCCACTGAATGAATGAATGAATGAATGAATGAATGAACGAATGAATGAACGAATGAATGAATGAACGAACGAATGAATAAATGAATGAATGAATGAATGAATGAATGAATGAATGAATGAATGAATAGACATTAGGTATAGAGAAGCATATATGAGACGATACATACGACAACAGACAATTAGAGTGTTTACTTGCTATGTTCTTTACTTTTATTTCGTGTCATTGTCTTCTATCTTCTTTCATCTATACGTCCTTCGTCAGTCGTCTGTTTTCTTTATTCTCTACTTCTTTCCGTCGTCTACAATGTGCTCATTATATGTTTCTTTTTCAGTATTCTGTGTTCTTTAATATTTACTTCTACCCATTGTTTTCTATATTGTTTTATCTCTACTTCTTTCCATTGTTTGCCTTATTCTTTTATCTTTACTTCTTTCATTTGTCTTCTATGCTCTATTATCCTTACATCTTTCCATTGTGTGCCATTTTCTGCTATTTCTCTTTCCCTTGCCTTCAATGTTCTTATTCGCTACCTTTTTCCATAAGCTTCTATGTCCCAGCATAACTACTTCTGTCCTCGTCTACTATGTTCATTTATATCTATCTTTCTCCCTTAACTTCTAATTTACAAATTGTTACGAGGTTATAACTCTTATACTATTCTGAAACAGAAAACAAAACATTACAGGGGTGATTTAGATCTATTTAATTGAGGCTAAAATGTCAGTCGTTGAATAATCAATGTAATCTTAATTATAATTTCATGAGTGTACTTTGGAATTTTAGCTTGAATTATAACACGTTTCTTTTTAAGCTCATGCACACAACTGGCATTAATGTTATTTGTGGCTTCCATGGGCTTGTATTTTCTATCTAACAATCAGTAAGCTTTCCAATTACATATTCAGCAGAAACAATGCATTTCAATACATTAAAGCCGTTAAAATATTCTGTTTATTTTTTCTGTTATGAAAGGTCAATATGTTCTCCTTTACCACTCCTTCGTCAACTGCTTTTCTTGTTCTTCATTTGCTGCACACGGTGCTGCTGGTAACATTGTGTCGTCGTATTTTTCCTCAATCTGCTCCGTTTAATTCTTTTTCAACTATCAGCACTTCTTTTTCAACTACCACGGCAAGGACGACAACAATAACAGCATCATCTGCCGCCGCTGCTACGATTAAACAGAAACCGCAACCAGAAACACCATCATCACTACTACCACCGTCTCTACAACAACACCAAACCAACAACAACAACTACTACTACTACTGCTGCTACTACTACTACTACTACTACTACTACTACTACTACTACTACTACTACTACTACTACTACTACTACTACTACTACTACTACTACTACTACTACTACTGCTGCTGCTGCTGCTGCTGCTGCTGCTACTACTACTAATTCGTTTTATTTGAGAATCAACATGTCTTTCTAATGACTTTATATGCACGCACGGATGCACCCACTCACCTACCAACCCACACACACAATTACTCTGGCAGTCTAAAATATTGGCAACATATGTCTCAGAAACCCCATCTCAGTTGCCTCCAAGCTCTTTCTTATTTGTTCATTCAAGTCCACTGATTCACTGCCATACAACAGGGTAGATTCTACACACAGTCATTTTGGTAGCAGCGATAGGAGGGAAGCAGCTTTGCCGCAGAAGACCAGGCGGTAGAGACTGCTTGAGGAGGTGAGGAAAGAAAAGAATTCCGCTCGGAGACGATGGAAATCAGCTCCCGAGCATGAGAAGGAGGGCTTGCGCCAGGCGTGGCAACATCTGAAAGCCAGGCACAACGCCTTCTCCCGAGCGGAAGGGTTTTGCAGAAACAGGCGGAAAACCTGGAAGGAAAGTGAGAGGTTCTTCCAGGAACCAAACGAGTTTGCACGAGGCTTGTTCGAGCAGCCGCGATCCGGCGTTCTCGACGTCAGCAAAGAGGAATTGGAGAACCACCTCGTGACGACGTACTCCGATGCCCAACGGAATGTTCCCACTCGGAGAGATTGAGGGGCTCACAAGCCCGGCAGAACCAACGGTGGAGTTCAATGCCAGGCCTCCGATGTGGAGCGAGGTGGTTGCGGTAGTGAAGAAGGCGAAAAACAAGTCAGCACCGGGGCCCAACGGTGTGCCTTATACAGTCTATAAAAGATGTCAGAATGTCCTCATGAAGCTATACCGGATACTGAAATCCGCGTGGAAGAAAAAATACGTCATCACAGAGTGGAAGAAGGCCAACGGAATATACATTCCAAAAGAGCGAAACTCTACCGGCATTACCCAATTCAGGCCGATCTCTCTTCTGAAAGTTGAAGGGAAAATATTCTTCTCGATCATGGCCAGTCGGATCACGAAGTACTTGACGGGGAACAAGTACATCGAGACAGCGGTTCAAAAAACAAAAAAAGGGGGGGGGGGGCTACTCGGAGTCCCCGGTTGTCTCGAGCACAGTGCCATGATCTGGGATGCTATCCAGAGAGCGAAGACGAAGAAGGAAGGCACTCCACGTGATATCGTTGGATCTGGCCAACGCCTACGGGTCAGTGCCACACCAGTTGTTGTGGCATGCACTTAAGGCTTATCACGTGCCCGAGAACATAACAGAAATGCTGGTGCAGTACTTCTCGGGCTTCTCTCTCGGTTCTCGACCAAAACGTTCGCGACCAGATGGATCGACTTGCAAGTGGGTAATGCCATGTGATGTACGATTTCGCCGATATTGTTTGTCATGGCCATGCAGGTCATACTGGATGCGGCATCCGGCTATGCACACGGTCGAAGCTCAGCGAAGGGTGTACACGCCACAGCTGAAAGCCTTCATGGACATTACGACAATCCTGACACTGAAGGAGAGCGATGCTCACAGCGCTCTCCTCAGATTAGACGATCTGATTCGCTGGTGCAGGATGAGCTTCAAGCCACAGAAATTGAGAAGCCGGTCGATCGTGAAGGGTAAGGCGGTGGAAAGGTGGTTCACGGTGTCCGGACAAGCGAATCCCACGGTGATGGAGGAACCCGTGAAGAGTCTCGGTCGTATGTATGACTCAACCCTGACGGACAGGAACACGGTGGCGGAGATACAAGCAATGCTGACAAACGGCCTGAGTACCATCGACAAAACCAGTCTGATAGGTAAGTTTAAAATCTAGGTCCTCCAATTTATGCTTATCCCGAAACTCCTGTGGCCGCTGCTGATATATGATATTGGCGTGACCGCAGTGAGCGATACGGAAGGTAAGATAAGCAGGCATATGAGGAAATGGCTTGGAGTACCTACATGTCTCACGACTGTCGCATTGTATTGTAAGCAGAATAAACTCGTTCTCCCGTTTCTGTCCCTCATGGAAGAGTTAAAATCCGGAAAAGCCAGACTCGGATGATGCTGCGCGAGTCTCCAGACATAACGATCAGTGCCTCAGTTCCCGCCTTGAAGACTGGAAGGAAGTGGAAAGTTGTCACCTCGGTCGAAGAAGCCAAGGCTACACTCGAGTTGAAGGAGGGCCTCACCCAGCTCGGTAAACATGGGTTCGGATTCCAAGCCAACGATCCGATGTGGTCCAAGGCAAAGACGATCAAGGAACGCAGGGACCTGGTGGTCAAGGAGATCCGCATGGGGGAAGTTGTCGGAAGATTCCGCAAGGCTGCCCAGCAGGCGCAGTGGATGTCGTGGGAAGCGGTAGTGCAGAGGTCCATTACGTGGAATTACATCTGGCGCATGGCACCACTGCGGCTAGGTTTTGTCATCCGATCCCTCTACGATGTCCTACCCTCAGCTGCCAACTTGGCCAAGTGGGGGTTAGCCACCGACCCGTTCTGTCCCCACTGTACGAAAGCCCAAATAGTCCAGACAGCAGAGCACGTGCTGTCTGGTTGCAAGGTTGCTCTGACCCAGAGGCGTTTCACATGGCGGCATAACAAAGTCTTGACCGAGTTGGCCACCACAGTGGACGTGGCGCGAATGAAAGCTAACAAAGAGGGACACAGACCGAGGCCGATGGAGATCTCCTTCGTCCGAGAGGGACGCAAAAATGGTAAGGCTGACGACTTGCCGCTTGCTACCGTCTTCGATGGTGCGAGGGACTGGGAACTGACCGTAGAACTAAAGGGCCGTGGCAATTACCCTGAGGTGATCCGTAAGTTTGGCTTGCGGCCTGACATTGTACTTAGCTCCTCGTCAGCCAAGCAGCTCACGCTGATTGAGCTGACCGTCCCTTACGAGTCCAATATTGAAGAGCAGCACGTGTACAAGTTAGCGAAGTACAATGGCATGGTCGCAAGTCTTAGGAGGGAGGAATACACCGTCAGGCTGTTCGCCGTCGAGGTAGGCGCAAGGGCGCTTGTCTCCCACTCCGTATTTGATGTGCTAAGGCGAATTGGCATGAAAGGACGATCAAGAGCCCGGGCCCAGAAACAACTGTCTGAGGCAGCCGAAAAGGCCTCGTGCTGGCTGTGGAATTGTCGCAACCTAGAGTGGACAAGTCTCGGAACTAGTATGGTTAGAAGCGGTGACTGCAATACCAACAATTTCTCAATCAAAACCACGAACTTTACAGCGTCTCGTGTCAGTTCTTTAGCCCGTCCTCCAAGCGTGAGTGAGTGAGCCTGAGTGCAGTCAATCACACAAATGTCGGCCGACGTCCAACCTCCATAAGATAGCGATAATCGACCGTATGTCGCACCCAGACCGAGCGCAATTTAACAAGCCTAAATAATAACCAACACCTCACGTTTTCACGCGATATGCTACTACGTGGTCTAGTCAGTTGCAGACAGACCAAGTGGTGGGTCCGAAGAGAAAGGAAGGTCCGGCTTCCTAGCGGGGTGCGGCGCCGTGAACGGGGCACGAGGAAGGCACACGGCAGCGGAGAAGTATGGAGGCGACAGAGGCCGTGGCGGGGGATGAAGCTCGCATACCACGACAACACGTGCCAAGGGGCAGGCATTGGCTGCACGGGCTCTCCCCACCGAGGGAGGGAGGGCTTGAGAATGGACAAGGTAACAGCAAAGGGACAAACTTAACATCAGGGATAACCAATATGACCGAACAAACGTCTCCACGACAGAGGACAGACGCCCAGGAGTCATGACCCGAGCGGCACCGCCCCAGAGAGTATTAAGAAATTAATGGTCCGAAATGCTTGGGGAAGGGGGTTTTTCCTACTGATGATCGGAAAACCCCTGCCGTGTTTGCTCCGCGTCGGAGTTCTTACGACTATATAACATTTCAGTACTCTCTACCATTCAATGAAAGGTAATCATTGCGTAAGATACATTTCATTTTCGGAAATGCAGCGTTCGCTTCGACACTTTCTGCTCTTAATCTCTTCATCAAGAGACAGAAGGCAGAGGGTAGACACGTTCTCTCTCTCTCTCTCTCTCTCTCTCTCTCTGTCTCTCTCTCTCCATCTCTCTCTCACCAATGTGTGTGTGTATGTGTGTGTGTAAAAGTGTGTGTGGTGTGTATGTGTGTGCTGTGTATGTATGTGGTGTGTGTGTATGTGTGTGTGTGTGTATGGATGGATGGATGGATGGAGGGAGGCAGGCAGGCAGGCAGGCAGGTTTGTGGTGTGTGTGTGTGATGTGGTGTGTGTGTTTGTAGTATGTATGTGTGTGGTCTGTATGTATGTGGTGTATATGTGGTGTGTGCCCGCAGGTGTGTGTGTGTGTGTGTATGTGTGTAAACTGCCATTAGAACATGTGTGCCAGTGTTGGTATCTGCAGCGGGTTTTCCGGACAGAGCTATACAGACGCTAACTCAATAAGTGAAGAGACTAAGAAATATATTGCATCTCATCATCATCATCATCATCATCATCATCATCATCATCATCATCATCATCATCAAGTGCCATGCCGGCTGGCGTAGGCGTTCATGACTTTCCACAGATCTCGGTCTTTGGTCTACCTGTTCCTCTCTTCCCCTTGATCTTTCCTGTTGTCACGATGTTCTCCAATGCCTCTCTTCTCATCACATGACCAAAGAAAGCTGTTTGTCTCTTTCTTATTGTTGTATATAGTGTTCTAGTTTCATTAGCCTCTTTCAGGCAGTCGTTGTTAGACACTTTGGCAGCCCAAGGAATTCGCAACATTCATCTTAGGAACCATTTCTCTGCTGCTTTCAAGTTCTTCCTAATTTGTTCAATTACATTCCACGATTCACTGCCATACAGCAATACAGGTTCTATATAGCATTTAGCACTCTCTTTCTTACATTCAATGATAGTAACTATTGCATAGGATACTCTCAATTTTCCTAAATGCAGCCTTTGTTTGCCCTATTTTGCTCTTAATCTCTGTCATAGATCTTCCATCTGATGTTATAAATGTCCCATGGTATTTAAAACTATCCACTTGGTTAAGAATTTTCCCTTCTATTTCTATTTCACATTTTGGTGTTATCTGTTTCTTTGATATCACCATTGTTACTGTTTTCTTGATATTAAAACTACATTGACAAAAAGCCCTTGACTTACAAACGTAAGGGGCAGCCATCATAAACCTTCAGCAAATCCACCCTTCCTAACTATAAAACTGTAAACACTGAATGAAACTAAACCAAGAGAACTAAAAGGAAGGTATGAAAAGTGAAGCGTACATCTACAAAAGTGATGGGTAGGGTTGGCAATGCAAGCAAGAATGATAACAATATGAAAATAATTAGCACATATGAAATGTAAATACAAATAAAAACAATGATAAAGGGTAGAATTTAAAAGCGAGATGCAAAATCTTGAGTGAAGAAACCACATTGAAACTGATTTGTATCTGATCGGTCTCCATAGCGATAGGTTTACGGACGCGATTCTTAATCCCGTATACCCGGGTTCGAAACACAGCGGTGCTTGTTGTTTCGAAAAAGGTATAGCTGCCGGTCGTTCAGAAAGCAATAGCAAACTACTGGATGTAAAACTTGCCCATGAATCACGAACAGCCAACATGCTGGGGTTGACTGCTACTTCCTGTGAAGGACATGTAACAACATTTTTTTCTAAAATCTGATAACAGAAATGACGGTTATCAAAGGCCGTTACATTAAAACAGTTGACACAATAGTTTCATATATTGTAATAAAATGCAATTAACCCTTTAAAAACGTGAGGTTTTCCCACACCTAGTGCAGTATGTTTCTGTCTCACTGAATTTTCATATACAGTTATATATATTTGCTCTGTTGTTTTCTCTTGCCTGTGACTGATATGTGTTTGGCTGTTGTTTGTTACAGGGAAATGTTTGATCATGTTTGTTGTAACTGGAAAATGTTTCTCTCATGTTGTTTATAAATGGACATTGTTTTTATCATGTTGTTTATAAGTGGACATTGTTTATATCATGTTGTTTATAACTGGAAATTGTTTCCGTTATGTTGTTTATAATTGGAAATTGCTTCTCTATCATGTTGTTCATAACTGTAAATTGTTTCTATCACGTTGTTTATAACTGTAAATTGTTTATATTGTGTTGACTGTTAACTGGTCAACGTCGGATATGTTGTTTGAAACAGAATGCATGTAAAATAAAGCATTGGATTCTCCCCTATCTGCAGAAGTGAGAATTCGTTATACTGAAATCTTGCTTACCCCTTTCTGAAACTTTCAAATACACATGTATGCAAATGTCATGTCATATCCGAAGCATTGGCATAATAATATAAAGCAAGCGAAGCCATACTCACCACAGTGAGAGAGCTGTCTAGGCTGAGGGAAAAGCTGCCCGTTGAATGCGATATGTTAGTGAAGGTGCGGTTCTGAAAGTATGATGCAAGCCAGCGTAATCCTACAAGAAGCATTGGTGATAGGACACACGCTAAAAGACAATGACAATATGACTGTGTTTATATACAGGGAGACCATAAGTCCTTTTTGGGGTTTGAACCAATGAAGTGGTTAGATTTATACATTTATACTGACATCTTGCCGACTTGACAGACGATAGTGATTTTAAAAGCATTATAACCTCTTCATCGCACAAAGCCTGGGCTGCATTGTAGAGACAATGTGTTGCTCATACAACAGCTCTCTTGGCCTGCCTAGTTTACTCCGGAGGATACAAAGTACCATCAATACGTCAGGGAAAATACAAGCTTCAGAAGCAGACGATTCGGCAAGGCAATGCTTTAACTGTCAGAAGCTCTAAAAAGTGTTTCTAAAATGAGGCCTATGTTGGTGATAGTTCCTACACGAGCTTTTTGTATTTTATTGTCAGCAGATTTAACCCAATGCCTAGAGGGATTACATTTAGGTAAAGTAAAAGATCCATGTCATGTCGCCGAGGTCTTTTGGGGTATATTGTACCACGCTAATGTTTTCTTGATCACACGGCACTCATTGGCTGATGTCGGCAGCAACACTTCGGCCGCCTTACTTCCCAGAACATTTATGGTACTTAGCCTGGGTCTATCCAAGAGACAGGGCGGTCAGGTGAAAATCCTTCTTCGATGAGGTTCTGAACTCGGGGTTACTGAGCAAGCAGACGAATGCACTAGTCACGACGCCACGGCGATGTCATCAAGTTAAAGTTTCTAATGCTTTTAGAGCTCAAGGACTTTATGGGCACGCTGTATAAACAAATAGACAGAATTATCAAATAATCCTGCAACAGTACGAAAAAAAAAATCTTTCTTCACTTTGCATCGACCACAGTACAGAACAGTCACATATGTGAGGTACCAAAACATTACACACTATGAGATGGTACGATCATACATTGAGGGGGAAACATTACACACATGAGTTAGAGAAATCACACGTATGAGGTAGAAATATCAGGAATGTGGAGTAGAAAAATCACACATGTTGGGTATAAAAATCACACATGTTAAGTAGAAAAAAACACACAAATGAGGCAGAAATATAAGACATGTAGAGTAGAAAAATCACACACGAAAGGTAGAAAAATCACTCACGTGAAGTAAAATAATCACACAAATTATCAGTGGTAAAGTAGAAGAATCACACATCGGATGAAAAATCACACACTTGAAGCAAAAACATCACATCAGGGTAGACAGCTCAGGTATGTGGAGTACAAAAATCACACATGAGAGGTAGAAAAATCAAACACGTTGAAGTAGAACAATTACACATAAGAGACATTCCGACATATGGGTGCGGAAACAATGATGTCATATACTTCATTGTGCAAAATGTTTCCTATAAAAGCGAATAATAAAAAGCACATTATATACCCAAGCATTTAAAAGGGGAAAAAATGAACAGAATGACTCATACGTGTCTATATGAAAATCTTGTTATATTCAAAAGATTTGTAATTCCCAAGCATTTCGTGTGACATTTTGAAATAATATAAACATAGTGTTTTACTTGCAAAAGCGAGTAAAAATAGTTGTATTTGCTGGCAAAGGATTCATTGAGTAATCTATGTATACAGTATTCTGTCAAATATGTACGGTCATCATTATGTAGCAGATCCTTTGCAGAACGCCACTCTCATCACAGCGAGTTGAAATACCCCTCGATCCCTTGCCAGTTCTGTCTCCTCAGGCACCTCCATGCCCAAGGCGCCTGCAATGTCCTGTGTCCATCTTCGTGCTGGGCGACCGCTGCGCCTACTTACAGGAAACACGCCTTCCATCAACGCTCTTTCTCATTCATTGTAACGTTTAGTTGGTTAGTTAGTTAGTTAGTTAGTTAGTTAGTTAGTTAGTTAGGTAGTTAGTCGCGGTTCCAACTTCACGGCAACGGGTCGTCCCCATTATTCTCCGTTTCTGTGCCAGTGAATATAAAACAAAATGCTCCCCACTGCCCAATGTAAAAAGTGGAACAGACAAAAGTCTCGGCAAGCCACCACCCGCACAGGTACACTGTGCATAATGCCGCCGCCAGAATGCCAACTCAAAAGTCCTCCACGAAAAGTACAGTTCATCGTCGATGGAATCGACAGTCAACAGAAAGACTTCATTGACCCGGGATTTATCCCATATGGCTCGGTCTCTTTCCGCGGAGCGACCCGCCGAAAGTGCTGCACAAAGCAGGAACTCCGCAGCCTTTAATATGGACAGAGTATTTTAGTTGTCCAGATACGTTACTATTTATGAGCCAAGTTTCTGTGAAGTTCAAGTCTTCAGGAATTTCATATTAAAAAAAAAAATCTTGGTTTACGATACTCTAAAAATAATAACTTATACATATGGGTTGAATAGATTTTTCTGGGAAGAATTGGCGGCATCTCATTAACAGTGCCAAACGAAAAGTAAGTTTGGACCAAACAAAAATGGATGGGAGAAATTATATATATATATGGTTAAAGAGAGGTCCATAGGAAAAACTATTGTATATAAGGCCATGACAGATACGGAAAGTCGCTAATACGATTAATCATCCCTTGACACTTAAATCAGTTAAACCATGACATAGTATAAACCCACACTAACATATGCATTTATATTGTGATCCAGCAAGTTGATTGGTCGTCACTGAAAATGTTCTTCGCCGTCATTGACAATGTTCTTGTTCATCATTGACAATGTTCTTGGTCGTCATTGACAATGTTCTTGGTCGTCATTGACTATGTTCTTGACCGTCATTGACAATGTTCTTGGTCGTCAATGACAATGTTTTTCGCAGTCATTGGCAATGTTGTTGGCCGACATTGACAATGTTCTTGGGCGTCCAGTGACAATGTTGTTGGCCGTTACTGGTAATGTTCTTGGGCATCTGTGACAATGATCTTGGCTGTTATTGACAATGTTCTTGGCCGTTATTGACCATGTTCTTGACCGTCATTGGCATTATTGTTGGCCGCCACTGACAATGTTCTTGGCCGTCACTGACAATGTTCTTGGCCTTCATTGGCAATGTTCTTGGCCGTCTCTGACAATGTTCTTGGCCGTCACTGACAATGTTCTTGGTCGTCATTGGCAATGTTCTTGGCCGTCTCTGACAATGTTCTTGGTCGTCACTGACAATGTTCTTGGCCGTCTCTGACAATGTTCTTGGTCGTCATTGGCAATGTTCTTGGCCGTCTCTGACAATGTTCTTGGTCGTCACTGGCAATGTTCTTGGCCGTCACTGACAATGTTATTGGCCGTCACTGACAATGTTCTTGGTCGTCATTGGCAATGTTCTTGGCCGTCTGTGACAATGTTCTTGGTCGTCACTGGCAATGTTCTTGGCCGTGACTGACAATGTTCTTATACAGAAACTAACTATGATACGGGAGTGGCAGTAGCATAGCGGCTAGAAGCTCGCCTGCCGACCCGATGGTCATAGGTTCGAATCTGCATCAGCGTGGATTTAAAAAAAAAATTTACCTGGGTTCCTGGGCCAACTCAGTCTAAAATGGGTACTAAAATATGTCTTGGGAAGTAAAGACTGTCCAATGATACTGACCACAATACCCACCGAGTACAGGCTGGTACATAAACATGGGTCTACAACCATGTATTCAATACGCCCAAGGCTTGTAAAAGGCACTCGATGTGATCTGTGGTCAATATCATGCTGGGCGCTGTAACCCTTTTAGGTTAGGACTTGTTAGCACAGACCTAATGTACGAGGGAGCTTCAAATAAAAACCTGACATTTCTTTTTGGTTGGGGGAGGGGGGGGGTGGATGTTAATATAATCTGAAAAAGTAAAGAACAAGTGTATCATTTGTCGATGTAGTCACCACTGCGTCCAATGCAAGTCCCCCAGCGCCGATAAAGTGCTTGGATTCCTGAAGTAAAAAAAAATTCTCTTGGTTGCGTATGTAATCACTCCTGCACCAACTGTTGTACCTCTTCATTAAAGTCACGCCGTTTTGAAACTTCCTATTTCCACTCTTACAACCATCAGTGATCAAAACATGGATAACAAAACACTGTTCCTCTTTGATGCATGTCAAAGGTGGGGCCGCCATCTTTAAACTATCCTTATGACGCCACCGGGTCTGTCTGCACAGTGAAGTCACGTGCTTAACACTCTTGACATCCTTAACAACAATATTGACAGGTTACAAGACAATGGCATGTTACTGTAATATCTATGACACTTTTATGGTTGTCATTTGAAGCCCCTCGTAAAAAAAATCAACCTAGAACGGGATTCGAACACATGGCCACCAGTCCAGCAGGAATGCGTGCTAGCCACTTGTCCTCCGCGCCTGCCGAACTCCACCACTACTAAGAACTCAATCATGGGCTGTAATGTTGATACGTCACTATACTTCAACGGCTGCATACAAGACTGAGCACGAGTGCTACACTTTCAATATTTACAAGAATTTGCTGAAGCAACCACTACTGCAAACACCAAGAAGAACTTAGTATCAATTACCTAAAAGGGGTATAACTGGTATTAATTGAAGCGAAAAGGTAATACAATTAGATGTAAGAAAACATCAATTTCATGTCATACCTCAATAAAGTTAATAAGTATCTAGGAAAAGTGCATACAGTTCAAATGTGCTACAAAATGACATTAATTAACATTAGTTAAACTGATGTAAAGGTGTGGAAATGTAAACAATATAGAGAACACGAAATATAGGGCAGCACAAATTAAATACGATTACTGAAAATAAAGAACGCTGCGTCGGCTGTGTTTGTCTGCTGATGAAGGCTTGTCGCCACAAATACTTTGTTTCCCGTAATTGTGTTTGTAAAATTGACATATACTTCGTCTTCATTATATTGTTTACAAATTGGCTAGTGGGTTGGGAAAGAGCGAAAAGTACAGTGAGATAAAAAAAAACACTTGATTATTGTATTATAATGTATGGGGTGAACGGTTCTAATAATACATAAGAAACAATAGATATATATCAACTTAACAGACAGACAGACAGACAGAAAGACAAGCAGACAGACAGACAAGCAGCCAAATAGGCAGACAAGCAGGCAGATAGACAGACAACTAGCCAGATAGACAGACAAGCAGCCAGATAAAACGAACGAACGAACGAACGAACAATCTTTATTTTCAAAAGGGTTAAGAATTGGGCACGCAGGCCCGTCTGACATTCTGCCCTTCTTCTCTATTTCCTCTCATACATTCTTTCATTCAACATGACTTATGAAGCTAATCTTTGACAACAAAAGAACAATAAGCATTAAAACACATGAAAAATAATCAATAATACATGACTCACTGAGGCAATGTTTAACATGGGCATTATAAATACCTAAGGAAGTTGTAACGTGCCATACATATAGGAATGTTTTTCGACTAGTTGTCGTTTGAGAGATCATTCATAGACAGACAAGCAGCCAGATAGACAGACAAGCAGCAAGAAAGGCAGACAAGCAGCCTGATAGACAGACAGACTGCCAGACAGACAGGCTGCCCGACAGACAGGCAGCCAGATAGATAGACAGACAGCCAGACAGACAACAAGCAGCCAGATAGAAAAGACAGGCAGGCAGACAAGCAGCCAGACAGACAGACAGACAGACAGACAGACGGACGGACATCCAACCAGACAGACAGACAGACAGACAGACATGCAGGCAGGCAGGCAGGCAAGCAGCCGGATAGACAGGCAAGCAGCCAAATAGACAGTGAAGCAGCCAGATAGACTGACAAGCAGCCAGATAGACAGACAAGCAGCCAGATAGACAGACAAGCAGCCAGATAAAACGAACGAACGAACGAACGAACAATCTTTATTTTCAAAGGGTTAAGAATTGGGCACGCAGGCCCGTCTGACATTCTGCTCTTCTTCTCTATTTCCTCTCATACATTATTTCATTCAACATGACTTATGAAGCAAATCTTTGACAGCAAAAGAACAATAAGCATTAAAACACATGAAAAATAATCAATAATACATGACTCACTGAGACAATGTTTAACATGGGCATTATAAATACCTAAGGAAGGATGTAACGTACCCTACATATAGGAATGTTTTTTGGCTAGTTGTCGTTTGAGAGATCATTTATAGAAAGACAAGCAGCCAAATAGACAGACAATCAGCCAGATAGACAGACACGCAGCCAGATAGACAGACAAGCAGCCAGATAGACAGACAGGCAGCCAGATAGACAGACAAGCAGACAGATAGACAGACAGGCAGACAGACAGGCAGACAGACAGACAGATATGTGGATGGGTGGGTCTCGATAGATGGATGGATGGATTGATGGATATGCAGACAGACAGACAGACAGACAGACAGAAAAAACAAACAAACTTTATATTCAAAGGGTAACAAATTGGGCACGCAGGCCCGTCTTACTTTCGGCCCTTCCAATCACTCGTCTTTCGTTCATCAATAGTGCATGATACATTCACATAGGGGAAAAAACATTGTCAAATGAATGTTGTAAACATAAACAATGCATATTATCATGTTATGAGACACAGTCCCCACTCATCCATCCCCAGACATACATATATGCCCCACCCACCCATCCCTCACCCACACACACATTCCGCCACCAATCCCATAACTCACACACACTCACCCACCCACACACCCCAACCACCTAGCCAAACACACATCCCCAAAACATACATTCCCCTACCCACACACACATCCCCCCAATTAAATCATCCCGCACGCACCCACACATCTAGACCTTACAACGCATTTAGGTAGGTAGGTAGGTAGGTGGGTGGGTGGATAGATAGGTAGGTGGGTGGATATATAGGTAGGTGGATGAGTGGATGCGTATATGAGTGGATGGGTAGATGGGTGGGTAGATGGGTGGGTGGATGGATGGTGGATGGATGGATGGCAGACAAGCAGACAGACAGAATCACGAAGACGGGAGGGAAAATACAGAGAAAACAAACGACAACAGAAAAACAAATACACTGGTTTAGATATCAAATCATGATGGAGATAGTCTTTAAAACATGTGTGTACTAAAAATATTACTAGTTTAGTGCTACTTTATATTTTATTTTAGAGCATATTCAAGCTATATATATATATGGTATGGTGCTTTTAAGATTTATAACTAGCGATTTCAAACTAAGTTTGGGATACTCCGTGCAGTGTGTAAGCTTAAAATTAAAAAAAAAAAATAATCCAGAAAAAAATGTATATAAGAAACAGCAACTCACGCTTTGAAAATGGCCAATAGACAGCGCTGAAGTCCCCAGGCCGGAGTTCTGTAGGTTTTTGTCCACTTCTCTAAAACCAATGTCAAGTCCGAGACCGGTCCACCCTGATTTATTGGCCAGAAAGAAATTGATGTACACAAGGACGCACGCACAAACAGCGATGACCTGTAGCGTCCTCTTGAGGCGGAACCTCATGACATTAAAGTAGTGGGGTCCTGACAGGTGTCAAAACTGAAACAACGAAACAATAATATATGACAATTGGGATACTGTTCTTATCAAGCATTAGTGAAAGACATTGTACAATTACATGGAATGGCACTATCCTGCGCAACGCATCGAGTGCTGAAGCGCCGATTATAAATCCTGAGTAAAAGGCAGGCAAACGAAAGAAGAATAATAAAGTAAAACAAACAAACAAAAGACACACAGACAGACAAACAAACATATGTACAAGAAAAATAAACTGGCAATTACAAAGGAGGCGATACAATACATAAGAAAGAGACGCAAGTCAAAAACATTTTGACCAACATAAATATGTGCCAAGTAAACAGGTAACGGCGATGATAATGTAATGAGCACGATCGGTCTCGTCGCCTGCTAAGTGAGGGAAAGATTTAGCCGCATATTCGTCCTTGCATTCTTTTTCTTCTAATATCCTATTACATGACATCGCTGTCAACACCAACATGTTACCGCAGTTGTTGATTTCATGGCAAGATTACGCTCAGTAGTTTGCCATTGCTTTCTGAGCGGCCGGCTCACATCTCCTGTAAGTAAAGGGGGCGGCGAGAACCGCTACCGATTCTCGCGCAGCTGCGTTCGCTCACGTGGATAAACGGGATTACGGAGAAAGTCGCTAACACCTAGGCCAGGGAGACCGGCCCTTGCATTTAGGCCAACAAAATATGCTGACCCGATTACATTAGCCGGCTTCCTGGCCTAGAGATTAGCGACACTTCTCCGTAATCTCGTATACTCTCGTAAGTAACGTGACGACGATGAGAATCAGCAGTGGTTTGAATCACGTCGGTAACTTACGGGGTATGTGAGCAGGCTGCTCAGAAAGCAATGACAAACTACTAAGTGTAATCTTGCCAAGAAATCAACAATCAGCTGAAAGATGCTGATGTTGATAGCGATGTTCTGTAAAGGATATGCGAACATTTATTTATTTATCTGTTACATTACAGGCCCATACATGGAAAGAAACATTATATGCCTTAGGGCTGTTGTTATTATCAGGCATGGGCTTTAAGGCAGATAAAGAGCTAAAATAACACAGAGGGCAAACAAACAAACACACAAACAAACAAACAAACAAACATATAAGTAAAATGAACTGGCAATTAAAAGAGAGCAGGTAGACAAAAATAAGAAAATATAACATATAATCGATCGAGCCATCGATCCACCGCCCATGCATCCATCCATCCAAATCATATATCAAACTTAAAATTCCCTTTTTTCTGCCCTCCCCCTCTCCCTCTCTCTCCCTTTCTCTCTCTCTCTCTCTCTCTCTCTCTCTCTCTCTCTCTCTATATATATATATATATATATATATATATATATATATACACACACACACACCACACACACACACACCACACACACCACACACACACACACACACACACACACACACACACACACACACACACACACACACAAACTGCATGATCTGGTTATTGCTGTGTGCCGCTACAGATAGTTATGCCAGTGATGAATGTTTCATCACGCTATTTCCACACTTGGCGAAGAGGTTACGGACGCGGTTCGTAATCCCTTATACCCGTGTTCGAAACAGCTGCGAGAGATTTGGCAGCAGACCACTTTGCGCTGGTTTTTTTACGAAAAGGTATGGGTGCCGGTCGTTCAAAAGTCAATAGCAAACTACTGAGCGTAAAACGTGCCAAGACATCAACAACAGCTAAAAATGCTGATGTTGACTGCAAACATCCTGTAATGGATAAGCAACTAACTTTTCAACTTCCTGCCCTGGGCCGTAGCTGATCGGGAATCTCCGTAATAACGAGTCTCCTATTTAAAGTAGATGCTACTTGCTTGTGTTCGTTGGCTTGAGCTCCAACGCGAAGTCCTGTATGTCGGATGAAGACATCCTGTTGTCCAACATCAGTGTGATGTCATACAGGACCTGAGGTTTGCGTGAGTATCCGTTGTCCCATGTCTGGCTTATTGGTGTGCAGACTGATGGTTCCTCGCCGTGCAGGCAGATACTCTCCAACTTCGGAAGAATCTGCGATCCTACTACGTTAGTCAGGTCCCCAAAGGGACCTGTTGCCCAGGACGCACGACTAGGACGTGTTAGTAGGTCTTGGCCAGTATAGGACCTGGCCCTGTGCCTTGGAAACACCTCTGCGTCCTATTTAAAGTAGATAACTATTAATCTGCCGGCTTCGTGGCTTAGAGGTTATGACTTTTCTCCGTAATCTCGTATACTCTCGTGGGTTAACGTGATGACGGTAAGAATCAGCGGTGGTTCGAATCGCATCGATAACTTACGGGGTATGTGAGCCGGCCGCTCAGAAAGCAATGGCAAACTACTGAGCGTAATCTTGCCAAGAAATCAACATACAGCTGAAAGATGCTGCTGTTGACAGCTATGTCCTGTAAAGGATATGCAAAAAAAAAAAACAAAAAAACTATTAATCTACATTACTCTTTCTGGTTGGTTCTTACTTTTCAAATGTATCGCTCTATGGTGCTGTCTGTTGCATCACTTGTAGCTATTTCTAAAGGTTGATGTTAGAGTTAGACTGCTATCTGCTCTGCCTCCATCCATCCAGCCATCTTTCATCCATCCATCTCGCCATCTATCCATCCGACCGTCCGTCCGTCCGTTCATTCATTCATTCATTCATTCATTAGGTCAGTTAGTTCCCCGCCTCCCCCCACCTCCCTGGAAACCCTAATATTCCCCTCTTGGGGGGAATTCCCCACCGGTTGAAAACCACTGGTCTTTACCTTGATACTACATAATAGTCTATACCTTGATACTACATAATAGTCTATACCTTGATACTACATAATAGTCTATACCTTGATACTACATAATAGTCTATACCTTGATATTACATAATAGTCTATACCTTGATACTACATAATAGTCTATACCTCGATACTACATAATAGTCTATACCGTGATACTACATAATAGTTTATACCGTGATACTACATAATAGCTTATACCGTGATACTACATAATAGTCTATACCTGATACTACATAATAGTCTATACCTGATACTACATAATAGTCTATACCTGATACTACTGTAACAGTAAGGGAGGAGTACTGGGGTATTATTAGAATCTAGTGGGAAACAGATACAGCACGATTGAGCATCGAGAGTGAAAGGGGTGAGAGATGCTCAATCGTGACGTATTGGGTTGGCAAGGGCAGTTAAGATCCGGCCTTTGTCTTGAGTGGAGGAGAACATCAAACCTTTGTCATCTTATACCAATAAAAGTTATATCAACAAGAAAACAACATGCCTTCGTGTTCTTATACACTGGTATAGGATGCGAAATGGTGCCGCTTGACCAGGATAATGAATTGGGCCGTCAGGGCTACCACGCGAAGTACTAAGAAACTTTCAAAGAATGCCTAAACCAGAAGGTATTTAACGTTTTCTCAAATCGGTTTTATCAAGGTCGGGAGACGCTTGTTGTTGTTCCAGTGAAGGGATGTCCAGTAAAATTCTGTAATCAGTTCAGTAATCAGCAAATAAAGAGGCTCGAAGGCTGTGATAACCCTGAGCAAATAATTTCTCAATCATGTAAAATTATAGAACTTTAACGTCATCAAAGGGCCTCCCAGAGCTGTTGACTGAACTTTAACGTCATCAAAGGGCCTCCCAGAGCCGTTGACTGAACTTTAACGTCATCAAAGGGCCTCCCAGAGCCGTTGACTGAACTTTAACGTCATCAAAGGGCCTCCCAGAGCCGTTGTTTGAACTTTAACGTCATCAAAGGGCCTCCCAGAGCCGTTGTTTGAACTTTAACGTCAGCAAAGGGCCTCCCAGAGCCGTTGTCAGAACTTTAACGTCATCAAAGGGCCTCCCAGAGCCATTCTCTGAACTTTAACGTCATCAAAGGGCTCTCCAGAGCCATTGTCTGAACTTTAACGTCATCAAGGGGCTGGTAATGGCCGTTAACTGAACTTCAGCCTTCAACGTTATAAAAAGGGCTTCCCATAGCCGCGATCTGAACTCTAGAGTTTCAAAAAGCTTACCATAACCTGAGTTTTGATAATTTCAAATCGCCAGCCACTTACGTTATCGCTATCTCAAGACGTCGATGATGTACCCCACCCGGGGTGAAAAAAAAGGTTACAAGACTCAGATGGGACCCAACCAGGGGTTGAAGATAATCCCGGCATCCCTAGAGAAGTGACGTAATTACCTGGGAGAAGAGACAGACTACCTGAACTCCGCGACGACTGATTTTTCAGCTGAGATGGGCTCCTGGCGATCGAACGAAATTTGAGGCTGAGGCGAGGAAGGTACGGGCTTGAGCCAGAAACTAACTGTGCATTTCTATAATAAGTGAGTGTATTACTTAAATTGAGAAGTTAAAATTGTGTGGTTCTCAAACCCAGAAACTAACTGATTTTCCAAAACAAGTATTCCTTAAATTGAGAAGTTGAAATTGTGTGGTTCTCAACCCCAGAAACTAACTGATTTTCCAAAACAAGTATTCCTTAAATTAAGAAGTTGAAATTGTGTGGTTCTTTGCTTGTTTTGTTTCAGTATTTTTCAGCATGGCGGAACAGGACACCTTAGCACAGGTTTTGACAGGCGTGGGAACAGCAGTAGGCCGACTTAATATGGTGATTAAACAACAAGGGATGGCAACAGAAATTGTGAAGTTTAGTGGACAGGCCAGAGACTATAAGAAATGGGTCACTTCCATAGAAAAATATGCCTATTTGATCTCAGCAACAGATGAAGAAAAAATGAGACTGGCTTATCAGACGGCAACGGAAACCAGTTTCGGATCATATAAGAAGAAAATTAGAGGCTAGAGTAGATGAGACGTGGGAACAATTCAAAGAAGACCTAGCAAGAAAATATGCAGAAATAACGGATCCACAACATGCGTTTTCGGTGTTGAGGCAGGCTAAACAAAATAACGGAGAGACGGTACAATTGTTTAGCGATAGATTGATTAACCTGGCTGAAGAAGCATTCTTAGGACAGAATGTACGAGGGGAGGAGGTGGAAAGGATGTTAGTAGGGATTTTTGTAGATGGCATCAAATCTGATGGTTTGAAACTTAAGCTGATGAGGGAAAACCCTGAGAGGTTATCACAAGCGGTGGATATCGCGGTACAAGAGGAAAATTTGAGACGAAGGTTTAGATTAAGAACAGGACGAGAAGTGGGAAGTAATCGAGACGACAGAGTTGAGGAACCTATGGAAATAGGACAAACAAGATTCGGATGGAATAGGAGAGGCGGTATACAAACGTTACAAGGTAGAAATAGGAGTGATTATGTTGAAAGAAGAAATGTGAGATACCCTACAAGTGAGACAGTGGGAAACACAAATAACACAAATATTGTCTGTTGGGTTTGTGGTCAACGGGGACATGTTTCTCGTTTTTGTAATAACAGGCGTGTCCAGTCGAATACACAGGGTAGACATGATAATAATAGGATGAGTAGGAATGTTGTTGATGGACACAGGAATTTTACAGGTACAAGAACACAGGAAAATCGGCGCCCTACCTATTAGACAGGACCTATGATAGGAGGGTAAATAATAAGGTCCCAAGGGTTAGAGAATATGTTAATAACAGGTATAATAGGTCGAACAGAGAATATTTTCAACTAGATGAAGTCAAGAAATTTATAGAAGATAAAACAGATTATAGCTCTTGTATATTAGAAATAGGAAAGTATAGAGTTCGTACATTAATTGATTCGGGAGCTCAGGTTAGTGTAGTAAAAGAAAGTTTTTTATACAAAATAGTAAGAAATTGTAGAGTATTTAAGAGTCATAATAATTTACACTCTGTGACTGGACAGAATTTACAAGTAATTGGACAAACAATGATAAATTTTAAATTAGGAGGGATCAACATAAGACACCTTTTTCATGTAGTGAGGGGTTTAAATAGAAACATGTTAATAGGGAGAGATTTTTTGATAAAAAATGGAGTAAGACTTTTCTATGATTTACATAAATTAAAATTCAGAGACGTTTATATAGATATGGAAGAAGATATGCATATATCGGCACTAGTTAGAGTTAAAATGACAACGACGTTAAAACCACAGTCGGTTAATTTGATACAAGCGAAGCTGAAGAGAAACCCATATTATGTAGAAGGAAACACAGTCAGAATCACTGAGTTACAAGAGGAAATAATTGATGAGCCTGGTTTGGAAGTTCCAGATGGAATAATAGAATTGGATAAACACTTAACCTTTCCAGTAATGGTTATCAACAACACAGGTAGAGAAATCAAGTTATACAGAGGATGTGTGATAGCCAAGTTAGATCATAACATTAATGACATATTGGCAACGGATAGAGCAGAAGTGCCGGGAACAAGTTATTTGGAAACTTCTAGTGAAAGGGGAAATGACAGACGCGGACACAGAAGAAGAGGGAACGTCAGAATGGATGAATTGATCCATCCATCCAGAGGAAATAAAGCCCATATACATTCACTAGACAAAATAACAAGGGAACAAGAATTGTTGTCACAGTTAAAAGCTCCGCCAGAAAATAAGGAAGTGTTGGAACAACTTATAAAGCAAAATCAAGATGTGTTTGCGGTTAATGATTTAGAATTGGGAAAGACGCGAACAGTTACAATGGAAATAGACACGGGAGATCATCCACCAATAAGTTTAAAACCATATAGAACTCCATTAAGAAACAGAGAAATCGTGGAAAAGGCAATAGAAGAGATGCTGAAAGCAGGAATAATAAAAAGGTCGAAGTCTGAATGGTCGTCTCCAGTTGTCATCGTGGCCAAGCCTGATGGTACGAGTCGCTTCTGCTGTGATTACAGGGCGTTGAACAAAATTACCAAGAATGTAGCATACCCACTGCCGGTAATTGATGATATTTTGGGGCTGCTTAATGGCTCTACATATTTTACAACGCTGGACGCAAGGTCAGGATTTTGGTGTATTCCGATGTCGGAAGACGCACAAAAGAAAAGCGCCTTTTGTACCCATATGGGCTCGTACGAATTCTTACGAATGCCTTTTGGTGTAAAAACTGCACCCTCTCACTATATGCTCTTAATTAATGAAGTCTTAGAGGGTATGCAAAAGTTCGCTCTAGCCTATATAGACGATATATTGATTTATACAAAAGGAGATGTGGAAGATCATTTGAAACATATTAGACTAGTGTTTGACAGGTTAAGAAAGCATGATGTGAAGTTAAAGCTTAGTAAATGCCAATTTTTAAAGACAGAAACAAAATATTTGGGGTATATTATAAATAGAGAAGGTATTAAACCAGACCAGGACAAGATAAAGGTTATTAAAGAGTTACCTGCTCCAACTAACGTTAAGGAGGTACGAGCTTTTATAGGAACATGTGCGTATTATAGGCGGTTTGTTCCAGCGTTTTCAAGGATAGCTGAACCTATTACAAACTTAACAGCCAAGTACGCTAGGTTTAAGTGGGATGATGAGTGTCAAAAAGCGTTCGACTATTTAAAAAACAGCTTAACACTGGTACCACTGTTGACGCATCCAGACTTAAACAAACAATTGATACTGTACACAGATGCTTCGGACAATGCAGTAGGAGCATGTTTGGTACAACCATATGAAGGAAAAGAATCTGGAATACCAGGGGTTAAAAATGAAAGGCCTATCTACTTCTTGTCGCATAAACTTAGTAGATCACAAAGAAAATGGACGACTATTGAGAAGGAGGCTTACGCGATTCATTACGCTCTTCAAAAACTAAATTACCACTTACATAACGCAAATTTTGTTATTAGAACTGACCATATGCCTTTAAAGTCTTTTTTAGAAGCTCCAGTGCAGAACAGGAAAATACAGACGTGGGCATTGAATCTACAGGGGTTTTTTTTTTTTTTTTTTTTTTTTTTTTTTTTTTTTTTTTTTTTTTTTTTTTTTTTTTTTTTTTTTTTTTTTTTTTTTTTTTTTTTTATTTTTTTTTTTTTTTTTTTTTTTTTTTTTTTTTTTTTTTTTATTTTTTTTTTTTTTTTTTTTTTTTTTTTTTTTTTTTTTTTTTTTTTATTTTTTTTTTTTTTTTTTTTTTTTTTTTTTTTTTTTTTTTTTTTTTTTTTTTTTTTTTTTTTTTTTTTTTTTTTATTTTTTTTTTTTTTTTTTTTTTTTTTTTTTTTTTTTTTTTTTTTTTTTTTTTTTTTTTTTTTTTTTTTTTTTTTTTTTTTTTTTTTTTTTTTTTTTTTTTTTTTTTTTTTTTTTTTTTTTTTTTTTTTTTTTTTTTTTTTTTTTTTTTTTTTTTTTTTTTTTTTTTTTTATTTTTTTTTTTTTTTTTTTTTTTTTTTTTTTTTTTTTTTTTTTTTTTTTTTTTTTTTTTTTTTTTTTTTTTTTATTTTTTTTTTTTTTTTTTTTTTTTTTTTTTTTTTTTTTTTTTTTTTTTTTTTTTTTTTTTTTTTTTTTTTTTTTTTTTTTTTTTTTTTTTTTTTTTTTTTTTTATTTTTTTTTTTTTTTTTTTTTTTTTTTTTTTTTTTTTTTTTTTTTTTTTTTTTTTTTTTTTTTTTTTTTTTTTTTTTTTTTTTTTTTTTTTTTTTTTTTTTTTTTTTTTATTTTTTTTTTTTTTTTTTTTTTTTTTTTTTTTTTTTTTTTTTTTTTTTTTTTTTTTTATTTTTTTTTTTTTTTTTTTTTTTATTTTTTTTTTTTTTTTTTTTTTTTTTTTTTTTTTTTTTTTTTTTTTTTTTTTTTTTTTTTTTTTTTTTTTTTTTTTTTTTTTTTTTTTTTTTTTTTTTTTTTTTTTTTTTTTTTTTTTTTTTTTTTTTTTTTTTTTTTTTTTTTTTTTTTTTTTTTTTTTTTTTTTTTTTTTTTTATTTTTTTTTTTTTTTTTTTTTTTTTTTTTTTTTTTTTTTTTTTTTTTTTTTTTTTTTTTTATTTTTTTTTTTTTTTTTTTTTTTTTTTTTTTTTTTTTTTTTTTTTTTTTTTTTTTTTTTTTTTATTTTTTTTTTTTTTTTTTTTTTTTTTTTTTTTTTTTTTTTTTTTTTATTTTTTTTTTTTTTTTTTTTTTTTTTTTTTTTTTTTTTTTTTTTTTTTTTTTTTTTTTTTTTTTTTTTTTTTTTTTTTTTTTTTTTTTTTTTTTTTTTTTTTTTTTTTTTTTTTTTTTTATTTTTTTTTTTTTTTTTTTTTTTTTTTTTATTTTTTTTTTTTTTTTTTTTTTTTTTTTTTTTTTTTTTTTTTTTTTTTTTTTTTTTTTTTTTATTTTTTTTTTTTTTTTTTTTTTTTTTTTTTTTTTTTTTTTTTTTTTTTTTTTTTTTTTTTTTTTTTTTTTTTTTTTTTTTTTTTTTTTTTTTTTTTTTTTTTTTTTTTTTTTTTTTTTTTTTTTTTTTTTTTTTTTTTTTTTTTTTTTTTTTTTTTTTTTTTTTTTTTTTTTTTTTTTTTTATTTTTTTTTTTTTTTTTTTTTTTTTTTTTTTTTTTTTTTTTTTTTTTTTTTTTTTTTTTTTTTTTATTTTTTTTTTTTTTTTTTTTTTTTTTTTTTTTTTTTTTTTTTTTTTTTTTTTTTATTTTTTTTTTTTTTTTTTTTTTTTTTTTTTTTTTTTTTTTTTTTTTTTTTTTTTTTTTTTTTTTTTTTTTTTTTTTTTTTTTTTTTTATTTTTTTTTTTTTTTTTTTTT
Source organism: Cepaea nemoralis (assembly GCA_014155875.1). Lineage (NCBI taxonomy): Eukaryota > Metazoa > Mollusca > Gastropoda > Stylommatophora > Helicidae > Cepaea > Cepaea nemoralis. The sequence goes on from JACEFZ010009065.1 coordinate 1,004,066, forward strand.
TTTTTTTTTTTTTTTTTTATTTTTTTTTTTTTTTTTTTTTTTTTTTTTTTTTTTTTTTTTTTATTTTTTTTTTTTTTTTTTTTTTTTTTTTTTTTTTTTTTTTTTTTTTTTTTTTTTTTTTTTTTTTTTTTTTTTTTTTTTTTTTTTTTTTTTTTTTTTTTTTTTTTTTTTTTTTTTTTTTTTTTTTTTTTTTTTTTTTTTTTTTTTTTTTTTTTTTTTTTTTTTTTTTTTTTTATTTTTTTTTTTTTTTTTTTTTTTTTTTTTTTTTTTTTTTTTTTTTTATTTTTTTTTTTTTTTTTTTTTTTTTTTTTTTTTTTATTTTTTTTTTTTTTTTTTTTTTTTTTTTTTTTTTTTATTTTTTTTTTTTTTTTTTTTTTTTTTTTTTTTTTTTTTTTTATTTTTTTTTTTTTTTTTTTTTTTTTTTTTTTTTTTTTTTTATTTTTTTTTTTTTTTTTTTTTTTTTTTTTTTTTTTTTTTTTTTTTTTTTTTTTTTTTTATTTTTTTTTTTTTTTTTTTTTTTTTTTTTTTTTTTTTTTTTTTTTTTTTTTTTTTATTTTTTTTTTTTTTTTTTTTTTTTTTTTTTTTTTTTTTTTTTTTTTTTTTATTTTTTTTTTTTTTTTTTTTTTTTTTTTTTTTTTTTTTTTTTTTTTTTTTTTTTTTTTTTTTTTTTTTTTTTTTTTTTTTTTTTTTTTTTTTTTTTTTTTTTTTTTTTTTTTTTTTTTTTTTTTTTTTTTTTTTTTTTTTTTTTTTTTTTTTTTTTTTTTTTTTTTTTTTTTTTATTTTTTTTTTTTTTTTTTTTTTTTTTTTTTTTTTTTTTTTTTTTTTTTTTATTTTTTTTTTTTTTTTTTTTTTTTTTTTTTTATTTTTTTTTTTTTTTTTTTTTTTTTTTTTTTTTTTTTTTTTTTTTTTTTTTTTTTTTTTTTTTTTATTTTTTTTTTTTTTTTTTTTTTTTTTTTTTTTTTTTTTTTTTTTTTTTTTTTTTTTTTTTTTTTTTTTTTTTTTTTTTTTTTTTTTTTATTTTTTTTTTTTTTTTTTTTTTTTTTTTTTTTTTTTTTTTTTTTTTTTTTTTTTTTTTTTTTTATTTTTTTTTTTTTTTTTTTTTTTTTTTTTTTTTTTTTTTTTTTTTTTTTTTTTTTTTTTTTTTTTTTTTTTTTTTTTTTTTTTTTTTTTTTTTTTTTTTTTTTTTTTTTTTTTTTTTTTTTTTTTTTTTTTTTTTTTTTTTTTTTTTTTTTTATTTTTTTTTTTTTTTTTTTTTTTTTTTTTTTTTTTTTTTTTTTTTTTTTTTTTTTTTTTTTTTTTTTTTTTTTTTTTTTTTTTTTTTTTTTTTTTTTTTTTTTTTTATTTTTTTTTTTTTTTTTTTTTTTTTTTTTTTTTTTTTTTTTTTTTTTTTTTTTTTTATTTTTTTTTTTTTTTTTTTTTTTTTTTTTTTTTTTTTTTTTTTTTTTTTTTTTTTTTTTTTTTTTTTTTTTTTTTTTTTTTTTTTTTTTTATTTTTTTTTTTTTTTTTTTTTTTTTTTTTTTTTTTTTTTTTTTTTTTTTTTTTTTTTTTTTTTTTTTTTTTTTTTTTTTTTTTTTTTTTTTTTTTTTTTTTTTTTATTTTTTTTTTTTTTTTTTTTTTTTTTTTTTTTTTTTTTTTTTTTTTTTTTTTTTTTTTTTTTTTTTTTTTTTTTTTTTTTTTTTTTTTTTTTTTTTTTTTTTTTTTTTTTTTTTTTTTTTTTTTTTATTTTTTTTTTTTTTTTTTTTTTTTTTTTTTTTTTTTTTTTTTATTTTTTTTTTTTTTTTTTTTTTTTTTTTTTTTTTTTTTTTTTTTTTTTTTTTTTTATTTTTTTTTTTTTTTTTTTTTTTTTTTTTATTTTTTTTTTTTTTTTTTTTTTTTTTTTTTTTTTTTTTTTTTTTTTTTTTTTTTTTTTTTTTTTTTTTTTTTTTATTTTTTTTTTTTTTTTTTTTTTTTTTTTTTTTTTTTTTTTTTTTTTTTTTTTTTTTTTTTTTTTTTTTTTTTTTTTTTATTTTTTTTTTTTTTTTTTTTTTTTTTTTTTTTTTTTTTTTTTTTTTTATTTTTTTTTTTTTTTTTTTTTTTTTTTTTTTTTTTTTTTTTTTTTTTTTTTTTTTTTTTATTTTTTTTTTTTTTTTTTTTTTTTTTTTTTTTTTTTTTTTTTTTTTTTTTTTTTTTTTTTTTTTTTTTTTTTTTTTTTTTTTTTTTTTTTTTTTTTTTTTTTTTTTTTTTTTTTTTTTTTTTTTTTTTTTTTTTTTTTTTTTTTTTTTTTTTTTTTTTTTTTTTTTTTTTTTTTTTTTTTATTTTTTTTTTTTTTTTTTTTTTTTTTTTTTTTTTTTTTTTTTTTTTTTTTTTTTTTTTTTTTTTTTTATTTTTTTTTTTTTTTTTTTTTTTTTTTTTTTTTTTTTTTTTTTTTTTTTTTTTTTTTTTTTTTTTTTTTTTTTTTTTTTTTTTTTTTTTTATTTTTTTTTTTTTTTTTTTTTTTTTTTTTTTTTTTTTTTTTTTTTTTTTTTTTTTTTTTTTTTTTTTATTTTTTTTTTTTTTTTTTTTTTTTTTTTTTTATTTTTTTTTTTTTTTTTTTTTTTTTTTTTTTTTTTTTTTTTTTTTTTTTTTTTTTTTTTTTTTTTTTTTTTTTTTTTTTTTTTTTTTTTTTTTTTTTATTTTTTTTTTTTTTTTTTTTTTTTTTTTTTTTTTTTTTTTTTTTTTTTTTTTTTTTTTTTTTTTTTTTTTTTTTTTTTTTTTTTTTTTTTTTTTTTTTTTTTTTTTTTTTTTTTTTTTTTTTTTTTTTTTTTTTTTTTTTTTTATTTTTTTTTTTTTTTTATTTTTTTTTTTTTTTTTTTTTTTTTTTTTTTTTTTTTTTTTTTTTTTTTTTTATTTTTTTTTTTTTTTTTTTTTTTTTTTTTTTTTTTTTTTTTTTTTTTTTTTTTTTTTTTTTTTTTTTTTTTTTTTTTTTTTTTTTTTTTTATTTTTTTTTTTTTTTTTTTTTTTTTTTTTTTTTTTTTTTTTTTTTTTTTTTTTTTTTATTTTTTTTTTTTTTTTTTTTTTTTTTTTATTTTTTTTTTTTTTTTTTTTTTTTTTTTTTTTTTTTTTTTTTATTTTTTTTTTTTTTTTTTTTTTTTTTTTTTTTTTTTTTTTTTTATTTTTTTTTTTTTTTTTTTTTTTTTTTTTTTTTTTTTTTTTTTTTTTTTTTTTTTTTTTTTTTTTTTTTTTTTTTATTTTTTTTTTTTTTTTTTTTTTTTTTTTTTTTTTTTTTTTTTTTTTTTTTTTTTTTTTTTTTTTTTTTTTTTTTTTTTTTTTTTTTTTTTTTTTTTTTTTTTTATTTTTTTTTTTTTTTTTTTTTTTTTTTTTTTTTTTTTTTTTTTTTTTTTTTTTTTTTTTTTTTTTTTTTTTTTTTTTTTTTTTTTTTTATTTTTTTTTTTTTTTTTTTTTTTTTTTTTTTTTTTTTTTTTTTTATTTTTTTTTTTTTTTTTTTTTTTTTTTTTTTTTTTTTTTTTTTTTTTTTTTTTTTATTTTTTTTTTTTTTTTTTTTTTTTTTTTTTTTTTTTTTTTTTTTTTTTTTTTTTTTTTTTTTTTTTTTTTTTTTTTTTTTTTTTTTTTTTTTTTTTTTTTTTTTTTTTTTTTTTTATTTTTTTTTTTTTTTTTTTTTTTTTTTTTTTTTTTTTTTTTATTTTTTTTTTTTTTTTTTTTTTTTTTTTTTTTTTTTTTTTTTTTTTTTTTTTTTTTTTTTTTTTTTTTTTTTTTTTTTTTTTTTTTTTTTTTTTTTTTTTTTTTTTTTTTTTTTTTTTTTTTTTTTTTTTTTTTTTTTTTTTTTTTTTATTTTTTTTTTTTTTTTTTTTTTTTTTTTTTTTTTTTTTTTTTTTTTTTTTTTTTTTTTTTTTTTTTTTTTTATTTTTTTTTTTTTTTTTTTTTTTTTTTTTTTTTTTTTTTTTTTTTTTTTTTTTTTTTTTTTTTTTTTTTTTTTATTTTTTTTTTTTTTTTTTTTTTTTTTTTTTTTTTTTTTTTTTTTTTTTTTTTTTTTTTTTTTTTTTTTTTTTTTTTTTTTTTTTTTTTTTTTTTTTTTTATTTTTTTTTTTTTTTTTTTTTTTTTTTTTTTTTTTTTTATTTTTTTTTTTTTTTTTTTTTTTTTTTTTTTTTTTTTTTTTTTTTTTTTTTTTTTTTTTTTTTTTTTTTTTTTTTTTTTTTTTTTTTTTTTTTTTTTTTTTTTTTTTTTTTTTTTTTTTTTTTTTTTTTTTTTTTTTATTTTTTTTTTTTTTTTTTTTTTTTTTTTTTTTTTTTTTTTTTTTTTTTTTTTTTTTTTTTTTTTTTTTTTTTTTTTTTTTTTTTTTTTTTTTTTTTTTTTTTTTTTTTTTTTTTTTTTTTTTTTTTTTTTTTTTTTTTTTTTTTTTTTTTTTTTTTTTTTTTTTTTTTTTTTTTTTTTTTTTTTTTTTTTTTTTTTTTTTTTTTTTTTTTTTTTTTTTTTTTTTTTTTTTTTTTTTTTATTTTTTTTTTTTTTTTATTTTTTTTTTTTTTTTTTTTTATTTTTTTTTTTTTTTTTTTTTTTTTTTTTTTTTTTTTTTTTTTTTTTTTTTTTTTTTTTTTTTTTTTTTTTTTTTTTTTTTTTTTTTTTTTTTTTTTTTTTTATTTTTTTTTTTTTTTTTTTTTTTTTTTTTTTTTTTTTTTTTTTTTTTTTTTTTTTTTTTATTTTTTTTTTTTTTTTTTTTTTTTTTTTTTTTTTTTTTTTTTTTTTTTTTTTTTTTTTTTTTTTTTTTTTTTTTTTTTTTTTTTTTTTTTTTTTTTTTTTTTTTTTTTTTTTTTTTTTTTTTTTTTTTTTTTTTTTTTTTTTTTTTTTTTTTTTTTTTTTTTTTTTTTTTTTTTTTTTTTTTTTTTTTTTTTTTTTATTTTTTTTTTTTTTTTTTTTTTTTTTATTTTTTTTTTTTTTTTTTTTTTTTTTTTTTTTTTTTTTTTTTTTTTTTTTTTCTTTTTTTTTTTTTTTTTTTTTTTTTTTTTTTTTTTTTTTTTTTTTTTTTTTTTTTTTTATTTTTTTTTTTTTTTTTTTTTTTTTTTTTTTTTTTTTTTTTTTTTTTTTTTTTTTTTTTTTTTTTTTTTTTTTTTTTTTTTTTTTTTTTTTTTTTTTTTTTTTTTTTTTTTTTTTTTTTTTTTTTTTTTTTTTTTTTTTTTTTTTTTTTTTTTTTTTTTTTTTTATTTTTTTTTTTTTTTTTTTTTTTTTTTTTATTTTTTTTTTTTTTTTTTTTTTTTTTTTTTTTTTTTTTTTTTTTTTTTTTTTTTTTTTTTTTTTTTTTTTTTTTTTTTTTTTTTTTTTTTTTTTTTTTTTTTTTTTTTTTTTTTTATTTTTTTTTTTTTTTTTTTTTTTTTTTTTTTTTTTTTTTTTTTTTTTTTTTTTTTTTTATTTTTTTTTTTTTTTTTTTATTTTTTTTTTTTTTTTTTTTTTTTTTTTTTTTTTTTTTTTTTTTTTTTTTTTTTTTTTTTTATTTTTTTTTTTTTTTTTTTTTTTTTTTTTTTTTTTTTTTTTTTTTTTTTTTTTTTTTTTTTTTTTTTTTTTTTTTTTTTTTTTTTTTTTTTTTTTTTTTTTTTTTTTTTTTTTTTTTTTTTTTTTTTTTTTTTTTTTTTTTTTTTTTTTTTTTTTTTATTTTTTTTTTTTTTTTTTTTTTTTTTTTTTTTTTTTTTTTTTTTTTTTTTTTTTTTTTTTTTTTTTTTTTTTTTTTTTTTTTTTTTTTTTTTTTTTTTTTTTTTTTTTTTTTTTTTTTTTTTTTTTTTTTTTTTTTTTTTTTTTTTTTTTTTTTTTTTTTTTTTTTTTTTTTTTTTTTTTTTTTTTTTTTTTTTTTTTTTTTTTTTTTTTTTTATTTTTTTTTTTTTTTTTTTTTTTTTTTTTTTTTATTTTTTTTTTTTTTTTTTTTTTTTTTTTTTTTTTTTTTTTTTTTTTTTTTTTTTTTTTTTTTTTTTTATTTTTTTTTTTTTTTTTTTTTTTTTTTTTTTTTTTTTTTTTTTTTTTATTTTTTTTTTTTTTTTTTTTTTTTTTTTTTTTTTTTTTTTTTTTTTTTTTTTTTTTTTTTATTTTTTTTTTTTTTTTTTTTTTTTTTTTTTTTTTTTTTTTTTTTTTTTTTTTTTTTTTTTATTTTTTTTTTTTTTTTTTTTTTTTTTTTTATTTTTTTTTTTTTTTTTTTTTTTTTTTTTTTTTTTTTTTTTTTTTTTTTTTTATTTTTTTTTTTTTTTTTTTTTTTTTTTTTTTTTTTTTTTTTTTTTTTTTTTTTTTTTTTTTTTTTTTTTTTTTTTTTTTTTTTTTTTTTTTTTTTTTTTTTTTTTTTTTTTTTTTTTTTTTTTTTTTTTTTTTTTTTTTTTTTTTTTTTTTTTTTTTCGTGTTCATTTCTTTTTTTACACGCAATAATTGAGTACATACCAGGTAGGATTAATACATGCGCCGATTTATTGTCTAGAATTCCATATCCACAGTCATCAGAAGATACAGAAGAGGAAGCAGCTGAACCGGAGATAGACGACCGAAATTGGCAAGTAAATATTCTAGATTCTGCTATAATAAATAGGGAAGAATTTGATAGTCTACCATCGGATCAAGAGTCTGAACATAGGGAAGAAGACCTACAGTTAGCACAATTCCATATGAAAGAAGAGCAAGATTTGGACCCAAGAGTCATACAAATAAAAGAAAAATTACGGGAAAACAGATGATAACAAATATAAAAGGAATTATTTGGTTTTACAAGAGGATGGACAGTTATATTATATGTGTGAAAGGAACGAAACAGCTAAGGAATATATTCCAAGGCATTTGAAAATGAACTTTTAAAAGCATATCACGATGAAAATGGACATCTCGGTAGAGACAAAACTGGTGAAAGCACTTACAAGTAATATTATTGGCCAAACTTGTTTAAATCTACATGCAAATATGTAGATACGTGTGAAAAATGCAGATTAAGGAACATGAAAACAATAAAGTCTCCCTTACAAGACACAGATATTCCTCACTTCCCAATGCAAAAGATTAGTTTAGATATATCGGGTCCACACCCCAGGACATTGTCAGGAAATGTGTATTTAATTCATATAGTAGACGTCTACAGTCTTTGGCCCGGAGGTTTATGCAATCCCAGATAAGAGCGCGGATACTGTCATTAATATTTTTTTACAAGAGTTCCTACCAGGTTTAGTTGCCCACAAAGTATACTTACAGATAATGGTAGAGAGTTTGTAAATAAAAAATTAGAAAAAGTTATTAAAGATTTAAATATAAGACATATTAAGACCTCATTTTATAGACCTTCTTCAAATGCGAAAAACGAGCGTCAACATCGGACGTTATACGACATTTTGGCAAAGATTATTGATGAACATGAAAGAGATTGGGATTTATTTTTGGGACCTGCCCTGCTCCCTTAGCGCCATTCGTACAAATCAAAATGAGAGCACGGGTTTTTCACCATTTTATTTATTGCACGGGAGGGAACCAATACTAACCTATAGATAATCTATTAAAACCTAGACGGAAATATATGGGTGAAGAATTTCAAGGAGACCATAATACAGGAAAATGCATAAGGCACATGTAAGATTAAGGAATAATATAATTAAAGCTAGGGAAAGACAGAAAAAGTACAAAAATGTAAATACAAAATTACAGGAGTTTAAGGTAGGTGATAGAGTTTATTACAAGAAGCATAGAAGAAACTCTAAGTTTGAATGCTCGTTGGGTTCCAGGGTATTACGTTTTAGAAAACCTGGTAATGTATCGTATGTTATAAAGAACCAGGTCACAGCACATATAGCAAGGGCACACGTTGAACACTAAGAAGAGATGAAGATGAGATAGAGAATAATAATTATAATAATAATTATTATTCGGAAGCGAAATTTTTGGATGAGCAGGTTGTTAGAGGAAGCTACAGTAACCCAGGGTTTAGAAAGGACCACACAAAATCAGTCGCTGGCAAATCCAAGTTACGAAGATACTCAAGAACAGACAATTCGAAAACAATGGAAGAAGAAAAGGTGAATGAAACTCATTATGATAGTATGGAAGAAGAAATAAGTGCTCCATTTAAAAATACTAGACAAGTGTCACAGTGTACATACAGGTTATAATAGTGATCGTACAGCACACAAGTCTTCGCGTTGTTAGAAAGATACTTTATTAGCTGAATCGTTCTATCTCAGCACACATGATGGAGACTCCCTTCTTGGTGTTGACATCTCTTCTCGCTGGCCCCAAGTGACGTGTGTGTCTTACCTAGATACCCTTCTTCATTCGTGCACACACGTTCACTATGGTTTTCCCCCTAGTCAAGGAATGCGCAGCATTCCTTAACTCTTTACTCCTAACCTAATTTCCTCACTGTTACACAAGCAACGAAAAGAATAATGGACAATCAAAGAGATAAAGAAGTGAAAAGACAGAGGAGAATTAGAGATTATTCAACAAGCGGAGAGGATATGCCTCTACTAGAAAGATCCTTAAGAAATAGTGATCGACAAATTAGGTGGGATGTTGAACGGAAGAGATTAGCGGCAGCTAAAGAGAGACATACAGACGAAGAAGAAGAAATGGATGAAAGTCAGAGTCAAGTAGTAGTATGGAAGAAACTAATAAGTTATACGAAGAATGAAGATATTGATGTAGAATTGGCACTTATTCAAAGAAACTTGGACTTGTTGAAGAAGCGGAAAAAAACGTAGGAGATAGATGTTTGAGAGTACTGCAGATGGCAGGAGTTAACGGTAGAAGTTGTCTTGAGGTATTGGTAAAATGGGTGAAGGTATTTTTCGTCACTACTAGAAATGCCGTGTTTAACGATAAGGATTAACAAGTGATGACTGCTCCAAGGTAAACCAGATCACAAGTGTGTGTTGATAAGTAGAGGTTGGCTACTACATTGAGTTAATATTGGATTAGTGGCCACATTACAAATGAAAAAAAAAAAAAGGATTCAACATGGAGTTTACGGTGCTTACTTAAGAGGTTATTCCGGATGTTATGTGCTGTTAGGAGTTAGGAGAAAATAAGTGGTTACTGATTTGGTTATGTAAATAGAACAGGTGTGATTCTAATAAGTAATTAGTCTGTAGTTAACAGAATTACGGATGGACAGTGAAATGTTTAGTTTTCTGGGTCATAGAAATACTGGAATGACCTGTATAAATAGATATCCGTTATTTTACTTAGTAAGAGAGGCCAATGTTAGTGGGTCACTATACGTAGTTATAATTGTTTGAGTCATGAGTCATATATAATATGTTTTTATGCTTGAGTTGGTATTGGAAAATGATGGCTACTATTTGTTGGTTTTATCTAGCCTAAGTTTTAGTCCCTCATTTTCAGTTTTTTTTCCTTGATTTGGTATTAAAAAATGATTGTTGTTGTTTGATTAATTGATTTAGAATAGGGTGATTGTGTTCCTAGCATTTTGAGTTGAAGAAAAAACTATTGGGCCGTAAAAGTGTCCAATAGTGATAGGTAGTGTTAGAATGTTGTATTCTGATTTATAACATGCATGTTATGTCATTTTAAAAAAAAATTTGTTTTTTCTTTAGATTAGTTTGGGGGTTGTGTTCATTTTATTTCGATTACATGAATGGTTTAGTATATTGAGTTATATGATTATAAAGTTAGTCGAGGAAGTTTAAGTTGATGAGGTTTGGCTTAGAGTCTTTCGTTCAGAAATGAGTTGGTTATAAAAACTACTTTGTCCCACTGATATAAGGTAGGGGGAAGACTGTGATTGGCAGTATATGACTATGGGAAGTACGGGGGCAAGATATAGGTGCTGTGAAATACCAGCTTTAATTTTATTAAAGGTGTTCATAAAGTATGAACATGGGCTCATGGTGGAAGGTGAGATAACGAAAAATGAACAGAATTGTGGTTGGCAATGTCAAGGTGGAATATATAAGATTTATGGAAACTTTTGCCACATTGTTTTATAACGAACATGTATTTCATAAGGTGTTTTAAAAAAATATTATTTTACAAAAATTTTTTTATTGGCAAGGGAGGTAAAGGGTGAGTGTCGTAAATTGCATTTTGCTGTATGTACATGTGGTCATGTCCTGTATTCATTCTTTATGTTTCTTACTAGGTGCGCACCGCTTCTTTACTTTTTCTAACTACATTGTTTTTTTTGTACGTCCGGGGGTTTGAAAGAATGAGAGAAATTGTATAAAGAATTTATGAGCTGTTCTTATAATATGTATATTTGATACAGTAAACAAGAGGAGCCAAGAAAGAACCAGAATAGTAAAGAATGAGAAATTTTATAAGTTCAAAAGTTTCGATAAAGAATTTATGAGTTGTTCTTATAATATGTATATTTGATACAGGAAACAAGAGGAGCCAAGAAAGAACCAGAAATGAAGACATATATAGTGGATAGCTATATAATTTTGGGGAAATAGAAAGGAAAGAAGGACTGTTTGGATTAACAGGGTTGCCATATGTTGTATTATATATTATAGTCGAAGAAGAAGTAAATGGGGGGGGGGGGGGGGGGGAGGGTTATTAGCATACCATATCACTGGGAGAAGAGTTAAAAGATATACTCAAACTTGAGCTGGTTTTAGGGAAGATTAGAGGACAAAGAGGGAATGGAGTAGGGGGATTAGGAGTAAAGAGTTTTCCTTTATAAGGAAAATTCTTTATTCAACATGGGGAGGTGTAACAGTAAGGGAGGAGTACTGGGGTATTATTAGAATCTAGTGGGAAACAGATACAGCACGATTGAGCATCGAGAGTGAAAGGGGTGAGAGATGCTCAATCGTGACGTATTGGGTTGGCAAGGGCAGTTAAGATCCGGCCTTTGTCTTGAGTGGAGGAGAACATCAAACCTTTGTCATCTTATACCAATAAAAGTTATATCAACAAGAAAACAACATGCCTTCGTGTTCTTATACACTGGTATACTACATAATAGTCTATACCTGATACTACATAATAGTCTATACCTAATACTACATAAGTCTATACAGTGATACTACATAATAGTCTATACCTGATACTACATAATAGTCTATACCTGATACTACATAATAGTCTAGACCTGATACTACATAATAGTCTATACCGTGATACTACATAATAGTCTATACCGTGATATTACATAATAGTCTATACCTGATACTACATAATAGTCTATACCGTGATACTACATAATAGTCAATGCCGTGATACTAAATAATAGTCTATACCTGATACTACATAATAGTGTATACCGTGATACTAAATAATAGTCTATACCTGATACTACATAATAGTGTATACCGTGATACTACATAATAGTCTATATCGTGATACTACATAATAGTCTAGACCTGATACTACATAATAGTCTATACTGTGATACTACATAATAGTCTATACCGTGATACTACATAATAGTCTATAGATGATACTTAACAATAGTCTATACCGTGATACTACATAATAGTATATACCGTAATACAATATAACAGTCTATACCGTGATACTACATAATAGTCTATACCGTGATACTACATAATAGTCTAGACCTGATACTACATAATAGTCTATACCTGATACTACATAATAGTCTATACCGTGATACTACATAATAGTCTATACCTGATACTACATAATAGTCTATACCGTGATACTACATAATAGTCTATATCGTGATACTACATAATAGTCTATACCTGATACTACATAATAGTCTATACCTGATACTACATAATAGTCTATACCTGATACTACATAATAGTCTATACCTGATACTACATAATAGTCTATACCTGATACTACATAATAGTCTATACCTGATACTACATAATAGTCTATACCGTGATACTACATAATAGTCTATACCGTGATAATACATAATAGTCTATACCGTGATACTACATAATAGTCTATACCTGATACTACATAATAGTCTATACCATGATACTACATAATAGTCTATACCGTGATACTACATAATAGTCTATACCGTGATACTACATAATAGTCTATACCTGATACTACATAATAGTCTATACCGTGATACTACATAATAGTCTATATCGTGATACTACATAATAGTCTATACCTGATACTACATAATAGTCTATACCGTGATACTACATAATAGTCTATGCCTGATACTACATAATAGACTATAACTGATACTACATAATAGACTATACCTGATACTACATAATAGTCTATACCGTGATACTGCATAGTAGTCTATACCGTGATAGGTAAATAATAGTCTATACCGTGATACTAAATAATAGTCTGTACCGTGATACTACATAATAGTTTATACCGTGATACTACATAATAGTCTATGCCGTGATACTACATAATAGTCTATACCGTGATACTACATAATAGTCGATACCGTGATACTATATAATAGTATATACACCGTGATACTACATACATGTCTATACCGTGATACTACATAATAGTCTATACCGTGATACTACATAATAGTCTATACCTGATACTACATAATAGTCTATACCTGACAGACTATACCTGATACTACATAATAGTCTACACAATAGTCTACATAATAATAGTTTATACCGCGATACTACATAATAGTCCATACCGTGATACTACATAATAGTCTATACCGTGATACTACATAATAGTCTATACCGTGATACTATATAATAGTCTATACCCTGATTCTACATAATAGTCTATACCGTGATACTACATAATAGTCGATACCGTGATACTATATAATAGTATATGCACCGTGATACTACATAAATGTCTATACCGTGATACTACATAATAGTCTATACCGTGATACTACATAATAGTCTATACCGTGGCACCACATAACAGTCTATACATGATACTAATCAGGTGTGCTTGAGCCAGAGACGAGCGTCGCAACTTCTGAGCTATTCTGGCATGGATATTCTATTATGCTGACGGATTAACGAGGAGATCGGAGCACCTATGAACATTTCCCAGTGCCTAAATGCAATTCGGATATTTCCCAGTGCCACAATGACACTGGACAAATGAACTGACAATGGACAACTGAACTGACAAGGGGAATTTTATGGTAGTTGATTTATTAAACCTTGAACAGTGTGGACAGAGCCAGTTCTTAGTTAGACTTGACTAAGATACCGTATAACATTAGCCGACATTACCTGATTTCTGTTAGCGCCGAATATTGCTCAGCGCTCATCAAACCCGACATCCCACAATTTGCCAATGACTTCGGGCAGAAGAGTGCAATTACCAGGGCATAGGCAAGTGCTCTAGGATTGAAGCTACGTCATGCGGGCAGTTATGGCATTGTTTTGCTGATCCGATAGCTTCTGCAGCGTTTCTTGTTCCAGATGTATTAATGTTATCTTTTCTCTGGAGTAAACTAGGCAGGCCGAGAGAGGGATTATGCTGCTTATGGCAACACATGGTCTCTTCAATTCATACCAGGTTTTGTGCTATGGAGAGGTATAACTCCTTGCTTGATCTTACTGCCATGGGTTGCAGTTATTATATCATTTTTCAGCATAATGTAACAAACTATAATTTGTCAAGACGGCAAGGTGCCAGCAGGGCAGTGTGGTCATTTTCCGGTTCCAAAATGACAATAAACGATGTGGAGATTTCCCGATACCACAATTTACTTAACTGACAGCAGACATTTCATGGTAATTGATTGGTTAAACCTTGAACAATGTGGGAATTTCGGGAAACCAACGCAAGGCGGTCTGCTGTCAAATTTCCCTCAACTGTATTTTTAGAGCGGTATGAGGGATTTTGAATTCACAGAAAAACACAAGCCCATTTAATGTTGCAAGTTCCGGGAGAGATGTATTGCTATATTTAATTCTAATGTTATTCTGACAGTCACGTAATTATCACAAACAATGGAGAGGTGTAGGCGTTTTTGTAGTGTGTTGTATATATTGTAGGATTATTTTGAGGTTGTTATGAATCTTTTTCTTCCTCTTCCGTTTTCCCTCGTTTTCGTACCGCTACTTCTGTTTTCTTCCTTCGCCTGTTCTTCAATTACTTCTCCTTTACGCAGCTCACTTATCTTTTCCTCTATTCCCTTTCCCTTTCAACTTCCGTTCCCTTTCCTCAACTTTCATCTCCATTCATCTACTTCTTTCTTCTTTCCTCTCATTAATCTTTCTTTCCTCTACTTCCTTCTTCTTTCTTATACTTCCATCTTCTTATTTCCTCTAATTCTTCCTTCTTTCCTCTCCTGAACCTTTCTTTCCTCTACTTCCATCTTCTCCTTTCCTCTACTCACTTCTTATTTGCCCTCGTTAATCTGTCTTTCCTCTCCTTCCTCTTCCCTTTCTCTACTTCTTCCTTATTTACTCCACTGCCTTCTTCTTTATTCTACTGCCTCCTATTGTTTCGTTCATCTACTGCCTCCTTCTACTCCTCCCCTTTCTTCAGATATCTATTCTGGAGCAGAGATTGGCGAGAGTAACTTAACGTAACCAGAGATACAAGCCCAGTCATATTGTGTGGACAAAGCGCACGGAATTAGAATATCTAAAATACCGCATCTAAAATCAAGGATCCGCCTTGGCTATGGAAAAGTCACACGTGATAAAGAATACGATAAAGTACTGTTGGTGCATGCAGATGCATACCATACAGCCATTTAACATCCACGTTTCTATAAGCGTCATGAATACAGTGTCAAATATGCGGAGAGAAGCAAACGATTTAAGGTCCGCGGTAACGTCTGCAACGTGAATTACAGTAGATAATTTTAAAATACGGAACCTAAGGGTGTTATATCTCTCCTTGATCCTAGTGAATAGGAAAGGACGTCTGGATATCTGGGATACGGACGAACAATTTAGGAGCACCTGTATGTACTGTGTACGCATGATATATCCCACGACAGCTTACATTCGAAAAGAGTAGACTGAATAGGCCGCTTCACACGGTAAATAAACCGAATAAAAGGGAAGCGGCGGAATAACTGTGGCTAAGATGTTTGCTAGCCCGTCTGGTAGTCGTGTATTCAAATCCCCATCGAGGCGGGTTTTAAAAAAAATGGCATGAGTCCCCAGGTTGACCCAGACTAAAAACTGGTACCATGAAATGTCCTGGACAGTAAAGGTTGCCGGCTGGATCCTGACCACGTCACTCATCGAGTGCTAACTGTTTAGAAAATGAAAACTGTGTAGAGGTTTTATCCTATACGGCTCGGACTCTTTCCGCACGGTGGCCTACCGAAAGCGTTGCACAAAGCAAGAACTCCGCAGCTCCGGCGGCGACCCCCAGGAGTCTCCGATAAAACTGTAGTGGTGAACTGAATGACGGAATCGAACCTACATCTTTCGGATCACGAGGCCGGCGGCTCAAACGCTTCGCCACAGAGACCGGCAACAGTGTTGAGGTGTAGGTTTGTCTGATAGCAGCTTTCCTAACTGGGACAATTTGTTGTAACCATACCCGGGCTAATCGATTCTTTTCTGAGAATTGTGTGTAGATTATTATTCTATTTAAAAACGAATTTACATTTGATACTTATCGCTTAAAGGCCTAGAGATAAATAAATTGAGCCGATATTTCCGTGCGTTAATAATGAGATATAAAAAGAAACAAAACTAGAACATATTATAACAACAGCGAAGATTTGCGGGCAGAGAGAAAAGGAAGAAGGGTCGAGATTATTCTTGAGAGTCTTGTACCATGTCACAAAAGGATGTCAAGACGTGATACGTGACGTTGGAGATCACAAGATGTGGAGAAGCATGATCGTCCACGCCAGGTAAATTCTACTGAAATGTTTGCATCGTTTGATTCTAGTTGTAATTGTTAAATATCTATGTTATTATAAAATAAATGTGGATCATTATTATCATCGTCTAGCACAGTGGTTCTCAACCTTTTCTGGCCTGCGCACCCCTTCACCATATTTTCAGAACGTCATCCCCCCACCTCCTTTTCGTATCTCCTCACTATAAATCCCCCCTCCCAGCACCTACACAGTAAACGTAAAAGTGGAAGCTAAATTTAATAACACATACTAGAACAAGCCTAGACGTCTATATAAAACATGATTTGCGGGTCTACTTACGTTATAAAATGAATTTCAGAAGGGCGCGAAGTACAGAACTGTAAAGTATGGAGGGGGAAACAATATCAAGCAATCGGTTCTTGCATTAACGCGATCTTGAAATAATCTTAATTTCCCCCTGGAAAACCTAAAATTTCCCCCTCGGAGGGGGGGGGGGGGAGAGGGGGGGGGATTCCCCACTGGTTGAGAACCACTGATCTAGCAGGTCCTGTACAGAACGACGATCTCATCACGGCCCGCTAAACGTTTCTCGATCCCCTGCCATTTCTACCTCCTCATGCACCCTCATGGCCGAGGTGTCTGCAATGTCTTATGTCCATTTGTGTGCCAGGTGACCCCCGCCTCGTCTTCCAGGAACTATGCCCTACATCACTGTTCATTCCAAACCACTGTGATGTTTAATATCCATCCATCCATCATGTGCCATGCCGGTAAGCGTGAGCTGTCATGATTCACCATTTCATTCGATCACCAGAGTCGTGGACCAGCTCAATGTTCCTGTCTCGACCATGCCACGTGGTCAAACCATTCAGGTATTTACTTCTATGTCTTCCCCATGTTCTCTTCCCCCCGATCTTGCCAGTTGTCACCAAGTTCTCTAATTTATTTCTTCTCATAACATGTCCATTTTTTTTTTTTACTGTCTACTTTAATTTCTCTAATCAGTTTACGATTTTCAATTGTTTCTTGTAGGACTTGGTCGTTGGTTTTTCTGTCTGTTCATGGTATTCTTTGCATTCTCCTCAGAAACCACATTTCCACAACCATGAGATGTTATTTAGCTTGGCTGCTGATTGTGACGTTTCTTCTTCTTCTTCTTCGTTCATCCGGAGTTTTTTTTCGGATGTGATTGCGTTGTGCCTGTTTACAGCAGAGCTGCGTTCTTGCGCCGTTAGGCCGACACATCCGACTTCTGCGGGCATTTGTTGACCGGGTTAACCTTCCCGGGGGTTTCTTAGGACGTTAGACTGTCACTGTTATGGTGTTATCCCCCATCCTAGCTGGCCCATATAGAACAGCCAAAGATCCTGGTCAGCCCTCAAGGGAAGGCAGGGGCAGACCATGGGCATTCCCCGCCATCCAAGGAGGCTTCCATACTTGCAGAGCCGATACATAGCGCTCTGGTACTGGGCTCACCCAAGGAATCGTCACGTCCTGCACATGGCTGCTTAGCCTCACTTCCGTATATTGGGCCTTCCGTTCACCATAGGCTGTTCTTCCGGAAACCAGAAGTATGCAGTCTGCAGATGACATCCACACAGTGA
Organism: Cepaea nemoralis; assembly: GCA_014155875.1. Classification (NCBI taxonomy): domain Eukaryota; kingdom Metazoa; phylum Mollusca; class Gastropoda; order Stylommatophora; family Helicidae; genus Cepaea; species Cepaea nemoralis. The sequence goes on from JACEFZ010009065.1 coordinate 1,021,359, forward strand.
GCTTTCGATTCGGACTTTCCATGTAATGGATTTGCTATCCAAGCAATATTCCATTTCGTGCCACTAGGACACTTTTCCACCTTTTTATGAAACTCACACAATGGGCTTTTGATTCGGACTTTCCACGTAATGGATTTGCTATCCAAGCAATATTCCATTTGGTGCCACTAGGACACTTTTCCACCTTTTATGAAGCCCACACAGCGAGCTTTCTATTTGGACTTTCCACATAATGGATTTGCTATCCAAGCAATATTCCATTTCATGCCTCTGGGTCTTCATGCACCTTTAAATGTCAACCTGTATATAGTTAAAGTAAGCTGCGGTCAACTTGAGCTTGTTGATATCTCCATAGAGTTTGTCCTCAAATGAAGCAGGTGTGGGCCAAAATATCTTTCTCTGTTCTGCATACGTTGGGCAATCCTGCAGCAAATGTTTTGCTGTCATTTTTCCAGTTCTACAATTACATTCATCGGTATCTCCTATCTTTAGTTTATTGAACAAGTGGTATTTCAGCCTGTTATGTCCTGTGCGGAGTCTGAAGATTGCTACTTGTTCTCTTCGGTCGAGTTTGTAATATGCATCATCCTTCTGATGGCCTGGATGCTCTGATTCCCATTTGGTTCTATAGGTGCTTTTTATCAACCTCTTTGCCTCATTATAGGTTATGTCTATGTCAGGCTGTGGTAGTCGTCCGCCCTCTTTTGCCAGTCTGTCAGCCTCTTCGTTTCCAGGTATACTGCAATGTGATGGGATCCACTGTATTACAACTTTTTTGGATTTCTGGCATAGACCATGGAGTGCTGCTCTTAGGTCAGTTAGTTCTGTGCTGTTATTGCTCTTCAGTATTGAGACAGCTGACTTTGCATCTGTGAAGATAGCTATTTGCTTCTCTTTATTTTCCTCCATCAGGAGCATTTCTGCTGCAGTTTTCAGAGCCTCTACCTCCGCTTTGAAGTTACTTGAAAATTTTCCAGTTGCCATTGAATGTGTTTTTTTCACTCCATTTTTTAAATTTAGGAGAATTCCTCCTCCTCCATTCTCTATTGAATTTTTGGCTGATCCATCTGTATATGCATGGGTCCAATTCCTGCTTGGGTAATGTTCTTTTATGTAGTTTAGGGTTATTTCTCTTCTTTCGGTTTCATGCTGAGTGTTCTTTTTCTCAATACCAGGAATGTTTTCTATCATCTCAGGCAGTTGCTGCTGTCTCCAAGCTGGGAACTTGTGTGCATTGTGTATGGGCTTGACTGTTGATATGTTAAGTATAGGATCTGCCCTAATCCTTCGTTTTGCAGTTTCTACAAAGTTGCTACGCTTCAGTCTTCCCTTTCCAAAACCATTAAATCTGTTGTACATAGGGTGGTCTGTCAATCTTCTAAATTTTTCTGCTAGTTGCTGGGCTCTGCTATCTCTTCTATCCTGCATTGGTTGTAAACAAGTGATCTTTTCTAGTTCATTAATAGGCGTTGTCTTCAGGCTTCCAGTTATGATTCGCATTCCTTGGTTTTGGACTCTACTTATTTTGTTAAAGTTTGACTTAGCTGCTGTTGCCCAAGCTGCAATGCCATATTCCAGTACTGGCCTCACCCGTCCAGTATATAACTTCTTGAGAACTTTCTCATCTGCTCCCCACGTTGTACCAGCAAGCTTTTTCATGATTGCCATTCTCTGCCTTGCTCTTGTTCGATTTTTCTCAACCTGTGTTTTCCATGTCAGGCGACGATCAAAGGTGACTCCTAGATAGTTTGGATTTTCTTCATGGCGCAATATTTTTCCATTCAATACCAGCTTAGGTTGCTTAGTTTTATTTGAGAGGGAGAACACTGTGCATGTTGTTTTCTCCTCACTTATCTTCACTAGCCATGATTTTGACCAGTCCTCTAGCGCTAATAAGGCTTGCTGTATTCTGCTGTTAGCTGTACTAATATATTCTTCAGATGTCCATATGGCTAGGTCATCTGCAAAGGAGGATGTGTGTACTCTGGCTGGAAACTTTTCTGTGATGTCATTTATATATGCTAGGAATAATGTTGGTGAAAGAACTCCTCCTTGGGGGACACCTTGCTCCAGCAGCATCATTTTGCTTGTTTGTCCTTGTACTTTTGTCCTGGCAGTTCTGTTCTCAAGGTAGTGGCTGATCCATTTATACATTTTTCCACAAACATGCATGTTTTGCAGTTTTACTTTCAGTCCTTCCTTCCATACTTTATCAAATGCTTTTTCTAAATCTATCCAGACTGCTAGTGTGTGCTTTTTCTCTGGAAGGCATCCTCTATTTCCTGAGCTATATAGGTTATTTGATCTTCAGTGGATCTGTACTTTCTGAATCCTGCTTGGTGTGGTGTTAAGAGTTTGTTTTCTTCCAGATGCCATGTTAGCCTGCCATTGATAATGCGTTCCATTAATTTTCCTACACAGCTAAGTAGACTGATAGGTCGATAGCCATTTGGTTCTTCCAGGTCTTTTCCTTTCTTTGGGACTGGTATTAGTATAGCTTCCTTCCATGCCTGTGGGACTATTCCTCTCTTCCAGCTGTTATTTAGGACTGCTAGTAGTTCTTCTTTGCCTTGGTGCCTAGTCCTATTAGCATTTCATTTGTGATTCCATCCTTTCCTGGTGATTTCTTCTTTTTTAGGGTATTCATTGCCTGTTCCATTTCTTCCATTGTTAGATTTGCCATCATATATTCTGCTGCTGTCTCTGTATTTCTATGATGTATCTGTTTGTCTTTGATTGCTTTCTTCTGTTCGGTTGTAATATCAATGTGATTTGCATTTGCATAGTGTTCCATTAGTGCATTTGCAGCCTTTTTTCCTGTAAGCAAGGCATTTCCTTGTTTAATTGTTATTTGTTTGTTTCTAGGTCCTTCATTGTTCATGGCTTTCACTAGTTTCCATAGTTTGTTTCCATCCCTGTCAAAATTCAGGTTTTCTGTTTTTTCCCTCCAACAATCTCTTGTTGTTTGATTTACTGTTCTTTTATATTTTGCTGAGATGGCTTTGAGAGAGATATTCGCTTCAATTGACTGTTCTCTCTCTGCTGTCTTCCTGGCATCTTCAACTTCGTCCTCCAAACTTTGTAGTTCTTCAGTCCAGTATGGTTTGTAATTTTTCCTCGCTCCTCTAGGAATGGACTCAGTGGCTGCCTGTATTATCGCTCTGTTTAGACTTTCCACCATTTGCTTTATGTTGCCATATCGTGTATTTGTGTTTTCACAATATTTGTCTGTTAGTATGGCAAATCTGTCCCAATCTGCTCGTTTGTAATTCCAGCGGGGCAAAGGCTTTTGCTCCTGTGGAACATACTCCATATTCATTACAAGCTTGATTGGTCTGTGGTCACTACCTGCTAATTGGTCTAGCACGTGGCGATCGATTTTGTGGAGGATGTCTCCTGTGCAGAAAGCTAGGTCTGGAGTAGAAGTGGTAAGCCATCTTCTGGAGTAGAAGCTCGGTGTGTCATCCGCTTTGTTGAGTAGATGGAGATTTGAGTCTATTTCCCAGTCCTCCAATTCATCTCCTCTTTTGTCAGTATCTGGGTATCCCCATCTTTCTGAACGGCTATTAAAGTCTCCGACAATAATGCAGTTTGTGTCAGTTATTTTCATGTTTGAGAGTGTAAGGTCCTTATCTGCTGGGC